>CM019713.1:30447888-30900388 GCA_009760885.1 Achatina immaculata | reverse complement strand
CTTCTGGCCTCGTGGCAGAACTGTTCAAACTGACAGGAGAAGGGGCGAGGGCGAATATATGACGCCTGAAAACCAGACGCTTCGGATAGATGAGGGTCATGTTTGGTAGCTCATCTACCGCTGCTGGCGAGATTCTTCAGCGTGGAGTGGGGCTCCTCCCGGCCAGTGAAGAAAGGTGCGAATGGGGTTGCCGCGCAGCACCACTGTGGAAAAGGTGAAAGGAAGGACTAAGCGAAGTAAACAGTAGTCAAATCACGGCACCTCTGGACTGGAGGTCGGCCACGTCCTAAGTACACTTCATATCGGGCAAAATGCCTGAATCAGCTTAACCCAGAGGTTTAAGACACTGCTGGCGAAATTTTTCGGATGCCGCGGGTGGAGTGAAACTCCTAATGGCCAAGGAAGAAAATGCGAAAAAGCAATTAGGGTTGCCGTGCGGCGCCGATGTGAAAAGGTGATGGAAAGGATAAAGTGAAGTTTAATCGGTATGTCCAGTAGCTACTCATACCAGAGCACCTCTACTGTAGAGGCCGGCCACGTCCGAAATACACCCATACTGGTGAAATATGCCTAAACTGGGTTACATCAGGGGTTAAACTTGATAGCTACGCATGTCACAGTACTTCTGCTCTAGAGGTCGGTCACGTCTTAAACACGACCATACTGAGATATGCCCAAACCGGCTCAACCCAGGAGTGGTAGTCACTAGTGGCGAGGATTCGTCCTCTTGGACAAAAGCTCAGTCCTGGTCACAACTAGGAAGACCACAAAATGCTGAAGTCGGAAACCAGGGCAGTATAGATAGGCAACCACCTCTCACCCGGCGGGAAGGTATGCTATCCTAATCACGCTGAGGTTTTCCGGTGAGAAAGTCCAACGCTGGACAGGATGGGCAACCACCTCTCACCCGGCAGTGATACACGGGTATCTCAAAACACGTCGAGGTTTTCCGGTGAGAAAGTCCAACTCTTGATTAAACTGGTGCAACGAAAACCACGGTGTCAGGCAATCCAGCTTCTGAGGCCCACCAAGAATACAGGCTCAAGCCCTGCGATACTCTGAACCTCTTGTGGTCCTCTCTGGGACCACGGGACTTATCGAGGACCACAGGCATAAATTCAGTAGGATCACAGGGCGGTCTTGGTGGTAGAAGCGAACGAAGAAGAAGAAGAAGAAGACACTACCTGTAGCCCTTTCTCTGAAGTATAAGCCATAGACAAAGGTTTTCCAGTCATATGTCTTTGTCCTTGTTCTCCAAGTCATTCCCTGCCAGTCCCTCCTCCCAGAAGACATAGCTCTTCTCTCACACAGCCCACGAGAAGTTTCGGATTCTTCGCTCAAATTCAGCAAAGGGAAGCGTGCACGTCAACATCAACAAAACAAAGATAATAAAAAAAAAGAGCACACACAATAGCCTGGCAAATACTGAAGATGGAAGAAGGAGATCATCTGACAAATTTGGGTAGTTTTATTGACAGTTAATTTGACAAATTTTGTTAGTTTTATTGGCAGTTAATTTGACAAATTGTGTAGTTTTATTGACAGTTAATTTGACAAATTGTGTAGTTTTATTGACAGTTAATTTGACAAATCAGCTAGAATTATTGACATAGATAACATGACACATCAGGTAGTATTGTTGAGAGAGATAATTTGACAAATCAGGTAGTATTGTTGGTAGAGGTAATATAACAAATCAGGTAGTATTGTTGGTAGAGGTAATATAACAAATCAGGTAGTATTGTTGGTAGAGGTAATATAACAAATCAGGTAGTATTGTTGAGAGAGATAATTTGACAAATCAGGTAGTATTGTTGGTAGAGGTAATATAACAAATCAGGTAGTATTGTTGGTAGAGGTAATATAACAAATCAGGTAGTATTGTTGGTAGAGGTAATATAACAAATCAGGTAGTATTACTGACAAAGAAAGAAGGCAGAGAGGGATGTTGAATCTAAAGTAATCATGGCCAGTACAGCGTTTATTTATCTCTGCTGGATGAGAGTGGAACGTAAATGCTTTGTTATTTCAGTATATTATTTCAGTATTATAAACTTTGTTATATGCACATTCTTTTCTGTACTTACAGAATGTCTGGTACAGAGCAGGGGATTGTGTGATCAAAGACGGGATGTTAGACTGGCTTGTCTTCCCAGTTCTGTACAGCGTGGAGAGAAAGTTCTTCGCTCGCTCCTTTGTTTATATTTTTCTCTCGGTGGCTAGTCTGTCTGTCCATCCATCTTTTTTTTGTCTATTTGTCTCTGTGCCTGTCTTCTTGTGTGTTTGTCTGTCTGTCTGACAAAGTGTTTCTACGAATGATTTTTTTAAAAAATAGCACAAAAAATAGTTTTCTTTGCGGTAGAATTACAATACTAGTAGAGCCATTTATGCAAATTTTACGAGAAAACGAGAAACAAAATTATGCGTTTCTCAACAAGGACAGGCATATTTGCTCATGGCTACACAAGTCTCTGCCGGTCTTCCGGATGCACGCCCTGACAAGACAACAGTCGAGGGAGATAACTTGTAATGACGTGGCCGTGGAGATGTACCATCTGTGTCTTGTGCTGATGCGGGTTCTCTCCCTTGGAAAAAAAAATATGATCGGATTTGTCTCCTCTTGCCGCACGCTGAGCATCCTCATTAGTGAGGACTGTCCAATTAAATGTTTGTCTTTGCATCTTGGGAGGGAGGGTAATGTGTGGGATAGGAAGCGGGATGTCGAGTTGGGAGGCGATTTTGGCGGGGAGGGGATGAGGGAGAGTCGCTAGAGAGAAAGTAATGGAAGGAGGAGGAGGAGGAGAGGAGGATGTAAGTGAGAGAGAGAGAGAGGAGGGAGAGAGAAAGAGAGAGGGAGGAGAGAGAGAGTCAGAAATGATAGAATTAACGACAGACTGAACAAGGAAAGCATATCCCTTATTCCTTATATTTCAAATCTTTTCTATTTTTATCTGTGGTTTTTTTTTTTTTTATCTCGGAGCGATAACCTACTTTAGGTAAAAACAAAGTACTAGGGCAGGTTTACGTAGATATAGACTTGATGTTGGTAATGGATCTTGGAGGAGTTTTCTAGAAGCTTGGAATTCAGTTCGTTTGGGGAGATTCAACCAGATTTATCGTGCACGCTCTAGAAAAGCCACACTAACCTGGCTTTTACTCTAAATCTGTCACCTTAAAAACCCATTATTATCATCACCATCAATATCATAGGAAATAGAGCTTATCACTGTCATCATGGGAACAGTAACATAACTAATCATATATCACTCAGTAGGAGAGAGAGAGAGAGAGAGAGAGAGAGAGAGAGGGAGAGGTAGACAGAGATGTAGATAGAAAGATAGCATAGAAGCGAGTACATCATCAAGGCGAAGGAGCTGGTAAACTGGAGATTCCTTACTGTTAGCCTTTGTACCGATGACTGCACACGATGATTTATGATCATTCCGAGCAAGTACATTGCTGATATTATACGAGGCTATAAAAGAAAGAGATCAGATAAAAGTTTTAAAATTCGGAAAGAACAAAAACTGAAATAACATCGGTCGTAGCCAGAACATCGGCTACAACATAACACATAACCAGCCATTTTGTTTCAGATCAAGAAACTAAACAGAAATATATCAAAGGCGAGGCCACACCACAATATTCTAACAGTTTTTTCATTGTTTTGATATTACATGAGCGAAGATACGTATTCAGAGCTTGATTAAAACCTTTCGCAAGCAAGTAAACACGCGCTGACAGCTGCCTATCAGCAAATGGCACCTCTGAAAATAAATCTCAGAACACCTGCACGTTTGTTTGACCCAGATGCTGGCTTCCGGTAGGGGTTGTCTTCACAATGCGCATGTCCGCGGGTGAGATATATGGAAGGCGTGTCCAATAGACAGTAGCTATAGCTTGAGATTTTGACGCAAGGGTTTTCTTTCTGATTTTATATACGAGACAAGGAGGGCGCCAGCACTAATTTATTGATGGTAAGAGAATAAAATCAATGTTACACTTTCATCATCATCAAGTTCCGTGTTCCGCTCTGGGTACAGAAAGTGATTATTCCCGTCTACAAATGCTCATTATTCTTGTTTCTGAAAGGTGTAGGCAATAATCTTCTTCTTCTTCGTTGGTCTTCAAAACAGCTTTTGTTGCGTTATGTCACGTTTGTTGCTAGGTTGCGATTCATGCGCCTTTCATCCCGTCACATTCGACTTTTTTTTTTGGGACAAGAATTGTCTTCTCATTTCTGTCCCTATTCTCTCACCCGGAGTATAGAAAGTATAGAGAGTATAGAGAGTATAGAAAGTATAGAGAGTATAGAAACTATAGAGAGTACAGAGAGTATAGAAAGTATAGAGTGTATAGAAACTATAGAGAGTACAGAGAGTATAGAAAGTATAGAGAGTATAGAAAGCATAAAGAGTATAGAGAGTATAAAAAGTATAGAGAGTATAGAGAGTATAGAAAGTATAGAGAGTATAGAGAGTATAGAAAGTATAAAAAGTATAGAGAGTATAGTCTGCTATCAGGGGGCACCACTTGGGGGTAAAAAAGGCCTTCGCCATGCATGACTTGTTAACTTTGACGCCTCTCTGTCTAATTCAGTCTTTTGACAGTTAGATACGTAGATAATACGTAGTTACACAGAAAGACAGACAGCCAGTCAGACCGACAAATAGACAGACAGACAGACAAACAGGCAGGCAGACAGAGAAGAGACAGACATAGATAGATAGATAGATAGATAGATAGATAGATAGATAGATAGATAGATAGATAGATAGATAGATAGATAGATAGATAGATAGATAGATAGATAGATAGATAGATAGATAGATAGATAAGCTCTCCAGCTATATACATGTTGTCCACCATCATAATATTTACAATATAGCAATGCTATAAACCTTTAATTGTTTTTATTAAACGTATGGCTCTTAATGGGTAAACTGATATCGCAACTACGAATCATCTGATAACGTTCCACGGTCCCCTTGTTGGGAACCACTGAGCTAAACCATTCAAAATGCATATAATTCTAAATGCTCTTTGTAAAGCAAATCAAGTAGCAAACCTCGTCCACCGAAATCTTCAAGCTGTGCTTAAACTAATCTGATTGGACCTCCAGCGCAACAAACGCATGCATATATTAGTGTCCGGCCCTCTGCTGTGATCATTCTGATTGGTCACGGACCTTATTATAGCGAGAATAAATGAATTAATTTGTCTTCCTACGCCATCTTTGAGTGGAGACAGTGTAGTTAACACTAGGGTAACGTCATATCTTACTTGCTAATATCTTATATTTCACATATTCCTTCACTTGTTGTGATAATTCTAATCAGTATGTAGTAAAAAAAGAAATATCTCGACCAATCAGGAAACTAATATCTACTCGCTTATATTATGGTCAATATGAGGGGCGTGGTTTTTGGAGAGGTAAGAATATGTATGTCACAGGAGATGTTCACGGGCTCGCTGTAGAATAAACTCACACGCTTTTATATCATAAAGAGTCATCAACATGTGGCACGTACTCAATATAATTTCCTATGGGTGTTGCTTTTTTCCCATTCATCTTCCTGAAAATTGCTAACTTGTATAAAAGAAAAAGAAGAAAGGGTACACAAAGAATAAATTGTGATAGCAGGGATTTAGAACTATTCTAAAGCAGGTGCAGAAATTCAAATACCTTGGAGCAGTAATAACTTCAGATGGGAAATGCAGAACAGAAATTAGGAACAGAATAGGCCAAGCAAAGACTGCATTTCAGAGAATGAGAAACATATTAGCTAACACATCTTTATCAATGAATGTTAGAAAACGAGCCCTAAAATGCTATATTGAACCTATCTTGTTATATGGAAGTGAATCATGGACAATAGGCAAGTCTGCACAAAAATCATTGGAAGCAGCAGAAATGTGGTTTATTAGAAGAATGTTGCGAATCCCCTGGACAGCAAAAATAACTAATGAAGAATGTATGAGAAGAGCTGAAGAGACAAAAAAATCTTGTCAAAAAGATAAGAGAGAGACAATGTACTTTCATAGGACATGCAATGAGAAGAGGGGGCATTGAAAATATTATAACAACAGGAAAAATAGAAGGAAGAAGATCAAGAGAAAGACCAAGAGAAATGATACTGGACAGTCTGACGGGATGGTGTGAGAGGAGATCACCAACTGAACTGATGGCCTGCATGAAGGATCGGGTACTCTGGAGAAGCATAATAGCCAACGCCAGTCGGCACGGCACATGATGATGATGATGATGAGCAGGGATTAGGACACATGAGAAACGAAAAGTAATCAAGAATAAACACTGACTCCACGAATCTTCCAGGATGGTGAATGAGAGAGCAAAAAACCCCGATGTAATATGAAATTGTAGCGTTTTTATGTTGTGAGGATGGCACAGGAGAGAGTCAGGAACTTGCATCATGATATAAGAATAATAAGATCATTTAGGCTATATATGGCAGTCAACAAATTATTTTTAAAAAATGAAATTACTTGGGTCATTAGGTAGGTAGAGGCATGTTGTCTGCAAGACATTCATAGAAAACACTTACTGAAAAGAGAGAGAGAGGGAAAGAGAAGAAATGTTAATAATATATTTGAATTAAAGTTATAAATAAGAGTAGTTTGAACTTCCTTCATCAAAATATTCAGAAAAAAACAAGATTAGAAATAATCATATGTGTTGAGATCTAATATTCAGACAAAACCCACCTGTAAACTAAAAAGGAAAAAAAAAAACCGCATAAAATGAAAAGTTAACAGCCATCTCTCGACGCATCGTCCAATTTCACGAATGACATAGACTATTGAATGTGTCTAGGCAGCTATGACAGATCTGACTGAATCTTTCATAGACAGACGTAGACTTCACGGGACGAGAGCTAGCCTCGGTAATTACAGAATTCCGCCCACAGCGAAAGGTGGTATTTTCCTTCTATTGAGATGTCTCATCATGAGAGTCCCCCACGATGAATCAAGAAGAGCGGCCATTAAACAAATTGTACACAGAGTCTTGTACCGACGTTCAAATCTTGAACTTTATTGAATGGCGAATAAAGGCAGCCTGAATGTTTAAAACATGCACACATTTTGGCGACTGGATAGAAGATGCAGTTTGGTCTTTGCTAATTGTTGGAGGCAGCGACGCAGCGATGTCGGCAGTCTCACACAGCAGGGTTCTCTTTCTATTCTTCGCTCGACGCTCTTTCAAAAAATGTCACATACAAAGGTCTATATGCTCATGGAGAGGTTCCCAAAATATGAAGAGTCTGTGCCACAAGTACGTAAAAAGTACTGAATTACGTCTATGAATGACTATGGGTAGAACCGAATTGGCAGAATGTACTAGCTAGGAAACGTTGATCAAGACCCTCATTATCTTTTTGCAGTGCAGGTGGGATTGAGTTGCTGAATTACTTCAACTTGTACATTGCTGACGAGATTCTTTGGCTGCCGCGCGTGGGTGAAACTCCTACCGGCCAATGAAGAAAATGCGAAAATGCGATTAGAGTTGGCGTGCGGCGCCGCTGTGGAAAAAGTGATGGAAAGGATAAAGTGAAGTTTAATCGGTATATCCAGTGGTCTCGCCGCGAGACCTACTCATATCACGGCACCTCTGCTCTAGAGGCCGGCCTCGTCCTATATGCACCCGTACTGGTGAAATATGCCTAAACCGGCTTAACTCAGGGGTGAAACTTGATGACTACTCATGTCACGGTACCTCTACTCTAGAGGTAGGTCATATTCGAACTACGCCCATACTGAGATAATATGCCTAAACCGGCTTAACCCAGGGATGAAACTTACTAGTAGCGAGGATTCATCCTCCTGGACAAAAGCTCCGTCCTGATCACAACTAGGAAGGGTAGCGGCTACGACCACAAAATGTTGAAGTCGGAGACACTTGACCAAGGCAGTCTAGATAGGCAACCACCTCTCACCCGAATGGTGAAAGTCCAACTCTAGATTAAACTGGTGCAACGAAAACCACAGTGTCACGCAATCCCGCTTTTGTGACCCACCAAGAATACAGGCCCAAGCCCCGCGATACTCTGAACCTCTTGTGGTCCTCTCGGGGATCTTGTGTGGTCCTCTCGGGGACCACGGAAGGACAGGATCACAGGAGTAAATTCAGTATGATCACGGGGCGATCTTGGTGGTAGAAGCGAACGAAGAAGAAGACTTCAACTTGTCTCAGGAGGGAAGAGATAGATGTGCGTCCAGTGGTAGCAGAGTTAGTCCAAAAGCCAAGTTCTTGCCTCTTCTCATGGAATTAAAGAAAGGCCACTTTCTTCCTGATCTGCAAGTTATCTTTTAAGATATTCATCGCCGTCTCATCAACAAATACTTCCCTTTTTAAATTCCCTGCTTTCATATCGGACCCATGTTGTCTGATGTATCTCATCATCGTCTGACCCGTTGGACCCATGTTGTCTGATATATCTCCTCACCGCCTGACTTGGTTCTCTTAAATTTATCCATACAATTGATTTTTTAAAAAAATTCATGAATATTTTAATATGAGTCAGTGATCTTACTGTGATGAAAGTACCCCCAGTTGCTCAAAATGCTGGAAACCGCTGATGAAGGAACAGAAATAGCTGGGATTTGGAAAATTTGCGAACAAAAGAGAATACTGTACAGTAAGGGCACATGTGGGCGATGGTTAGAGACGAGTTGTTGTAGAACGGTGAGAAAGCGCTGAATGACATTATAATTACAGTCAAAAGTATTGAAATATCTTGGAGACGTTTAGATACTTTGTACAGTAACAATTGTCTAAATTGAGGCACTACTTAGACAGACGGTTGTCCGAATTGTAGTTCATGCTGACATGTGGGGGTCTTCACATTGTTCTGTGGTTAAAGATCAAGAAGCTGTTTTCTTTATTGTTAAAAAAAATTACTCTGAATATGTAGAAATCTATGGAGTGCCTACTTTAGTTTTGTTCTTTGGTGTACGCTGTAACTCTGTGACGTGACAGAAAGTCACCAACGGAGACGAGAGATATACATCAAGGGTCGAGAAGTGTGACAGACAGCTTCCGTCGCCAGAGCGTCGGATGATGATGATGATGATGATGACGACGACGACGACGACGATGATGATGATGATGATGATAGGTTACGACCGTTCTCTCACATGTTTAAAATATTTTCTTTATGCTCTTCTACATAAAACATTATAATTTTGTATGTTGCTCCAAAGTGACTCAGACATTTGTGAAATCTGTGAGACTCTGATTTTTTGGTGGGTTGATATTTTGGCTGGTTTGTTTGCTGGTTGATTTGCTGTTTAGATGGTTGGTTCACTCACTGGTTAATCTGGTTTTTAGCTGATAAAATGGTTGGTTGATTATTTGGTAGTTGGTTTGGTGGTTAAATGGTTAATGGCCTCTCTGTTTGTTCTCAAAATGAGATGTTCATAGCCGACACAGTGGTAAAGATTGTGAGTCGCAGATATGAATTTGGACAGGTGTAGGTAGTTGTTTGGAGTCATTTCATCAGGCCATTTTTAATTCCATTAAAAAAAAACACCTGCTGATAAGTTGCTACATGGACATCTTTATATATGTGGCATTTGTTCCATTCAGATGTTATTTTTTTTAGTATATTTTTAAAATCAAATTTTAAGCACAAAAAATCATCACATAAACTAATAATTTACTCGATTGAGTTACACACCTTTTGTGTAAGATTAACAGTTACATAATTTTTTTTTTTAAGGTTAAAAGCCAAATTTGGGGTATTTTATTTTGGTTGTCATAAAACGTGGTTCCCTAAGATATTTTTTGAGGCGCTTTTTGTAACAAATCTGAAAGGTTAAACTCAGCTTCATAGAAAAACAGTGTCTATATGTAATTTAAAGTGTCTGAAAGGTTAAACTTATCACATAGAAGAACAGTGTATGTACGTAATTTAATACGTCTGAAATGTTTAACATAGCGCATAGAAGAGAGGTACAGCGTATATGCGTAATTTAGGCTGATCGTTCAAGATAAGGATACATTTTAAAAAGTACACACTAGCTCTTGTCATTTCAGAACACGGTGTGGAAGCACATATAAGTTTGTTGTGAGCGAAAAGTCCTAGAGTAACATTTTTATGAGCAGTCATGTCCTAAGATTGAATCTATTAGTTTTACAACTAGTCTTACAACTAGTTACAACTAGTCTACTAGTCTTAAAACTAGTCTTACACCAGAACATTACTGGTGCATTACTTATGTGCTATTGATACCATTGTGATTCTAATTCGAATCATAACTGATGTTTTGTTGCATTAAAGATTCTGTGGTTGGAAGTATAACTGATGTTTTGTTGCATTAAAGATTCTGTGGTTGGAAGTATAACTGATGTTTTGTTGCATTAAAGATTCTGTGGTTGGAAGTATAACTGATATTTTGTTGCATTAAAGAGTCTGTGGTTGGAAGCATAACTGATGAGTTGCTAATTTGTTTCACTGATGTTTTTTTTTTTAATGATGTGAAGTAAAACTGATACATTGCTGATTTGCAGAATTACTGATATTCTAATTTGTACTATAGCCAACGTGTTGTTCATTTATATCGCTGTTTTGTATGTATTCCATTTTGTAGTTAGTAGGTTACAAATATAAGTTTTTTTAGTAGGTTACAAATATAAGTGTTTCTTTAATTCTAGCGGTATTGATCACCTCGTACATTGAACAGTGTTTTCATGCTTTGAAAAACAATATCTATCTATCTATCTATCTATCTATCTATCTATCTATCTATCTATCTATCTATCTATCTATCTATCTATCTATCTATCTATCTATCTATCTATCTATCTATCTACACCGTTCGTTCGTTCGTCCGTCCGTCCATCCGTCCATCCATCCATCCATCCAGTAGTTAGAGAACTCAAGTCTCTCATGGAAAAGATCTGTGGATCATCTTCAGCTAGAACCGCCACTGCTAAACCCAAAGACAGAAGTGGCTAGCTGGCTACAGGAACCACCACTGTCAAACCCAAAGATAGAAGTGGCTAGCTGGCTACAGGAACCACCACTATCAAACCCAAAGATAGATGTGGCTACTTGGCAACAGGAACCACCACTGTCAAACCCAAAGATAGAAGTGGCTACTTGGCAACAGGAACCACCATTGTTAAACCCAAAGATAGAAGTGGCTAGCCGGCAACAGGAACCACCTCTGTCAAACCAAAGATAGAAGTGGTTAGCTGGCTACAGGAACCACCACTATCAAACCCAAAGATAGAAGTGGCTACTTGGCAACAGGAACCACCACTGTCAAACCCAAAGATAGAAGTGGCTACTTGGCAACAGGAACCACCATTGTTAAACCCAAAGATAGAAGTGGCTAGCCGGCAACAGGAACCACCTCTGTCAAACCAAAGATAGAAGTGGTTAGCTGGCTACAGGAACCACCACTGTTAAACTCAAAGAAAGTTGCCCAAGCGTGATACTAGAGGCGTCGACAGGTTAAAAGAAAATACTGGCACGGTTATCTTATCCTTCATCTGGTTCAGTGATGTAGAGCAGGTCATGGGAAATCTGGGCACTGACGTCATAACTCTGCCTGCCAGGGTATCACGACACCAGGTCTCGTTTACTTAATTATGTAATCCTGGCCTAACAAAGCCAATAAAGTGAACTATTTATTATCCTGCACACTTTATAAATTAGAATGAACTAAAAGCCCAGTTCGTGGGAACTGATAAAACAATGAACTAAAGGCCAGTTCATGGGGATTGATAAAACAGTGAACTAAAGGCCAGTTCGTGGGAACTCATAAAACAATGAACTAAAAGCCAGTTCATGGGAACTGATAAAACAATGAACTAAGGGACGGTTCATGGGGACTGATAAAACAATGAACTAAAGGCCGGTTCGTGGGGACTGATAAAACAATGAACTAAGGGACGGTTCATGGGGACTGATAAAACAATGAACTAAAGCCCGGTTCGTGGGGACTGATAAAACAATGAACTGAAGGCCAGTTCGTGGGAACTGATAAAACAATGAACTAAGGGCCGGTTCATGGCGACTGATAAAACAATGAACTAAGGGCCGGTTCATGGCGACTGATAAAACAATGAACTGAAGGCCGGTTCGTGGGGACTGATAAAACAATGAACTAAGGGACGGTTCATGGGGACTGATAAAACAATGAACTAAAGCCCGGTTCGTGGGGACTGATAAAACAATGAACTGAAGGCCAGTTCGTGGGAACTGATAAAACAATGAACTAAGGGCCGGTTCATGGCGACTGATAAAACAATGAACTAAGGGCCGGTTCATGGCGACTGATAAAACAATGAACTGAAGGCCAGTTCGTGGGAACTGATAAAACAATGAACTAAAGGCCAGTTCATGGGGACTGATAAAACAATGAACTAAAGGCCAGTTCATAGGGACTGATAAAACAATGAACTAAAGGCCAGTTCATGGGGACTGATAAAACAAAGTAGCGGACGGAAAAAAAAGCCCACTGAATATGATTCGTTTTAGTACTCGTGGCTTGAAAACAAGAGGAAGGAAGGAACATCGTCCCTGAATACGAATTTAACAATCGGCCGTGAACTAAAAAAACTGAGTTAACGACGAGACAAATAACAAAGCTTAAAGTGGTCACGCCTTGGAGCTACCAGGAGGTTACATCCATATCGTCGTCAAGGCAGCTGAGAATGGTCAGGACTGGGAGATGTATGGGGCGCTGAATATCAGTTTTGTCTCCAAAGAAGTAGAGAATGGTTACATTTGAAAGCTACGTATATAGAGAAGCTGAGTCAGTTCTAATCCCGTTCATGGTCCATGATCAGCGACAAAACCAGTTCTTTTCGTCCTCCATGCTCAGTGACAAAACCAGTTCTATTCGTCCTCCATGCTCAATGACAAAACCAGTTCTATTCGTCCTCCATGCTCAATGACAAAACCAGTTCTATTCGTCCTCCATGCTCAATGACAAAACCAGTTCTATTCGTCCTCCATGCTCAGTGACAAAACCAGTTCTATTCGTCCTCCATGCTCAATGGCAAAATAAGTTTGCGTTTCTATAATAATATAAACACACATGTTAGAGTCACACAGTGAAGTCATAATAGTATATATACATTAGTCACACAGTGAAGTCATGAAAGTACTTATACATCAGTCACACAGTGAAGTCATGATAGTACTTATACATTAGTCACAGAGTGAAGTCTTGATAGTACTTATACATTAGTCACACAGTCAAGTCATGACAGTACTTATACATTAGTCACACAGTCAAGTCATGACAGTACTTATACATTAGTCACACAGTCAAGTCATGACAGTACTTATACATTAGTCACACAGTGAAATCATAATAGTACATATAAATTATGTCAAAATATATTTTTTCTATATGGGTGCTGCGAACATACGTGTTGCCAAGCATATTCCTTTAAAACACCTACTATCAAGACACAAAACTGGACTGAACATACACACGTAGCGCCCCACCCTCCTACCCCACACACACACACCCATACACCCACACACAAGCCCCACACAAACCTGCACGAAAACACAGAAGCGAGTTTCAGCAACGGAGGATCCACGAATCATGAGGACCCTTTCACTGTGGATGACATGGTTGTCACATCTGATGGATCTCTACTGAGGCTGACAAGAAAATAGACGTCACAATTTGCCACAGAAATCCCGTATCGGGTGCTGTCAACAAAGACTGTGGGGGAGAAAATGGACCCTTGAATTTCACAACGCTAGCGTTTGTATTAATGAAGTGTTTCCATACTGCTGTAGGCTGGTACAGTTTGGGGAGTCGTACAAGTCATACCAAGAACATACAGGTGCACGAATTCATCAGATATTTACTTAATATAGAAACGTGCCATTATAACGCAACCTGTTTATTAGTAATACGTTACGGAAGGCCAGTTTTACAACAGAGTTTCCTATAAAGTGTGTCCCTTATGATATACATTTTCATATACCTTAGAACAATAGAAGCCGATGAGAAGTGCACAAATGAAATAAAAACACGAATACAAGGGCAGGAGATACTAGCACATAAGAGGATGTCCCGAAAGTTAGTCAAAATAATAAGAAAAAGACGGTCAGACTTTCTTGGACATGTCATGAGAAGGCAGAAGTTAGAAAACTTGAATATGTTATGAGAAGACAGAAGTTAGAGAACTTGAACATGTCATGAGAAGACAGAAGTTGGAAAACTTGAATATGTCATGAGAAGGCAGAAGTTAGAAAACTTGAATATGTTATGAGAAGACAGAAGTTAGAAAACTTGAATATGTTATGAAAGGCAGAAGTTAGAAAACTTAAACATGTCATGAGAAGGCAGAAGTTAGAGAACGTAGACATGTCATGAGAAGGCAGAAGTTAGAGAACTTAGACATGTCATGAGAAGGCAGAAGTTAGAGAACTTAGACATGTCATGAGAAGGCAGAAGTTAGAGAACATAGACATGTCATGAGAAGACAGAAATTAGAGAACTTGAACATGACACGAGAAGTCAAAAGTTAAAGAACATGAACATGTCATGAGAAAAAAGAAGTTACACAACTTAAACATGTCATGGGAAGACAGAAGTTAGAGAACTTCGTAACCACTGGAAAACTTTAAAAAAGGAGAGAGAGAGAGAGAGAGAGAGAGAGAGAGAGAGAGAGAGAGGCCAAGAGAAAAAAATCTCCACGTCATGGCTAAGCTGGAAGGAAAAAGTAAAGCACGTGAACTGATCGGAAACACAAGGATGGAAGAAGGTGAAGAAGCATGTTCGATCCGCCACAGAGTGTAATGGATGAATAAATAACGCCTTCTTATAGCTACAGGGTATGGCAGCTGCTACAACTGTTACATGATAGATTCTCCTGAGGGCTGAGATCAAGCTAATAGTTATGTTCCCTTAACTGAATAGAAAATGAGTTCCTTACACTTGTGTTAGGGAGAAAAGGTCATTTATATCACTTCTGAAAGCTGAGGTGCTGGAAAATTAATCCTATTCTTATTAGCCACCTGAGAGGATGTGTATGCCATAACATTCATTCCTTCTTTCACATTTGAAAAAACAGACATCACAGATGAGAGTTGTAGACAGGAAACAAGGAGGCTGGCGCGTAGCTCGGTGAAAAGGTAAACGTGAAGGAAAGGAGAAAAATAGCAAGAAGATGGCCGTGCTTCGAACTGCGGAGTTAGGCAGGACTCTTAGCCAAAAGGGGATAACACACTGTGCACTCGGCCATCTCGCATCTCTTATGGATAGTGTATTGTTTTGTTGTGGCTGACCATCCTAGTGAAATATTGTTTTGTTGTGGCCGACCATCCTAGTGAAATATTGTATTCTTATGGCCGACAATCCTAGTGAAATATTGTATTCTTATGGCCGACCATCCTAGTGAAGTATGTTTCCCTATGGCGGAGGGTCCTAGTGAAATATTGTTTTCTTATGGCCGTGGGTCCTAATGAAATATTGTTTTCTTATGGCGGAGGGTCCTAGTGAAATATTGTTGTCTTATGGCCGTGGGTCCTAGTGAAATATTGTTTTCTTACGGCCGTGGGTCCTAGTGAAATATTGTTTTCTTATGGCCGTGGGCCCTCGTGAAATATTGTATTCTTATGGCAGAGGGTCCTAGTGAAATATTGTATTCTTATGGCCGTGGGTCCTAGTGAAATATTGTATTCTTATGGCGGAGGATTCTTGTGAAATATTGTATTCTTATGGTCGAGGATCCTAGTGAAATATTGTTTTCTTATGGCCGACCATCCTAGTGAAGTATGTTTCCCTATGGCCGACCATCCTAGTGAAATATGCTTTCTTATGGTCGACCATCCTAGTGAAGTATGTTTCCCTATGGCCGACCATCCTAGTGAAGTATGTTTCCCTATGGCCGACCATCCTAGTGACGTATGTTTCCCTATGGCCGACCATCCTAGTGAAATATACTTTCTTATGGTCGACCATCCTAGTGAAGTATGCTTTCTTATGGCCGACCATCCTAGTGAAGTATGCTTTCTTATGGCCGACCATCCTAGTGAAGTATGTTTCCCTATGGCGGAGGGTTCTAGTGAAGTATGTTTTCTTATGGCCGACCATCCTAGTGAAGTATGTTTTCTTATGGCCGACCATCCTAGTGAAGTATGTTTTCTTATGGCCGACTATCCTTGTGAAGTATGTTTTCTTCATATTTTTTTCTTTGTGTCACGGTAGTTTTCTTACTACTTCTCTTTCTCTCACGTCTAAACTTGGGTTTCACTTAATTCAAGCTTCGTGCACGTGGAAAATCTTTCTTGTGTGAACAAACCTGCAGCAATTTTCTTGTATCAGCTTTTGAAGAACTAACAATGAGCTTCGTGCAGACGCCCAGCTTTTGAAGAACTAACAGTGAGCTTCGTGCAGACGTCCAGCTTTTGAAGAACTAACAATGAGCTTCGTGCAGACGTCCAGTTTCCTGGTTCAGACGTCTGATCAAGACGTCTCTGATATACCTCTCCTACCTGTATAAACTTCCCACGCCTCTGGCATGCCAGCTAAAACGTGTACAACTTTCTCTACTCTCTCAACAGCCCTCAAAAAATAAACTCTGCCCGGCGTCTATTTTCCTTGTCGGTTCTGTTTCGACTTATCCCCTTTCGTCCGACTAAAACAAACCCCTTCCCTCAACTTTCCCCAGCATGGTTAGGTATGTCTGCTCACGCAAGCGTGAACACTTGCTATTGTTCATATGTCACGACTGATGAAACTTCATTTCGTAGAGTTGATGGTCCTTCTGGGAGCGAAGCAGAGTCGTCTCGAGTAGTACTCAAACGAGACGTAATTGCCAAGGTTTAAGGAGGCAGGGTTCGAGACACAGTCAGGAAGGCAATTCTGTGTTGCTGAATAAATGTTTGTTACTTTATTTAATTGATAATTCTAGTAAAAAAAAATAAAAAATCCAGATAGCATGAATGGCAAAACCCATAAGCAGAACAATTTGTTAAATGTTTGACGAAGAAGAACGCCTAAAAGGATCGGTACCGTAAACTTGATGTTGGCAGCTGTGGCCTTGATGTTATTGCCAGCGCCAGCTGCTGGCGTATCCAAAATTTGTTGTATGGCCATGAAATTAGATACGGAATTGGCTGCTTGAGCTGTCCTGTCTATACTAAACGTTGATTAAAAATGGAGTGATTCTCAACATGGTAACAATCTTTTCGTGAATCCATCAATAGCCGTAGATCTATAGCATGCTACAGTGAGTGGCACTATCGTGGCACTTTGGCAGCGACAGAGTTTTGGCAAGCTATGACCCTAATGTCCAGTGTGATCGTTGCCTCTCTTACTTTGTGTGAGAAGTGAAATACCCTCTGTTCCGCTGTCTGTGTGTACATGGGAGTGATTACACGTGTGTACATGGGAGTGAATATACATGTGTACGTGGTAGTGATTACACGTGTGTACATGGTAGTAATTACACGTGTGTACATGGTAGTGATTACACGTGTGTATATGGGAGTGATTACACGTGTGTACATGGGAGTGATTACACGTGTGTACATGGGAGTGATTACACGTGTGTACTTGGGAGTGATTACACGTGTGTACTTGGGGATGGTTCCATCTGAGCCACACACGACAAATAATAGCATTTGTGCTACAAGATGTGGCGATGATGTTGCTGGATCTTCTTGCTATTCAGAACGTGAGCTAATACGAGTAACATAGTGATGATTTTTCAAACACATTAACAGAATTGGGAGGGAAGAGAGACGGTTACTTAAATTCTCAGAGATTATCAAAAAAAGCTGTCAGCTAGGCAGATTTATCAATGAAATATGCTTATGCTAACTCTCTCTCTCTCCCTCTCTCTCTCTCTCTCTCTCTCTCTCTCTTTCGCTCCAACTTTCCATTTCCATGCCAAATCTATACCAGATACAGTCTATCTTTACTTATCATTTCCTTGCTTTCTCACTCATATTATTTACATAGAGTTCTTACTGGTCGTCTTCCATATCCTGTCTTTATCTATACCTTTGCTCTACTTCTTGATCCTACTCCTTCCATTTCCTGCTTAAACGCGAGCATGATTTGATGATCCTCTTAGTCTTTTTATATGATCTAGTGGGGAATGAAGACGCCCGATAAGGTAATCAGCGACCCATAACTGACCAAGACCCTGTCCCACCTCTCCGTGGTACCCCCAGTAGCAGGCATAGCCTGGCTAACGGGGCAGGGATCGCCATAGTCCACATGGTGGTGGAGTCTGCTAAAGAAGCATTGCACACCACCTGCTTTTTAGCTGTACTCCTGGACTGAAAAAGTGACTGCCATAACTCGCTCCCACGCCGATACGATGATGTGCCTCAAAATCTTTACAGCATCGACTGCAAAGAACAACAGCTCGCAGTTACAGGGAGTTCGTACAAGTACAAGTACAAGATATGATCTAGTCATTGTAATCTGTTAGCTTGTATAATAGAAGCGATTAGTGGTTCTTTGTACTTAATCTCTTAGCTTCTTCTATAGTAGAGGACATTAGTTGTTCTTTGTACGCAATCTGTTAGCTTCTATGGTAGAGGCGATTAGTGGTTCTTTGTACAAACTGTGGATTTCTCTGTTGAGTCTGACTAGATTCCACTATTATATTCTCTGATGGGACGAAGAAATTCTTCTATGCAGGTATAAAATAGCCGAGTGAATAGTGCGCTGTTTCTCATGGCTAGGCGGCTACTAGCAATCCTGGAGTCCGTGGTTCGAGTCCCAGCTAATTCTCTTGTCATTTTTCTGTCTTTCTTTATCTACTATTATTCCAACGCTAAAAAACCAAGAAAGTGCTAAATCACTTTACTGTGCGCTAGCCTCGTTGCTTCTCATTTGAAAAATGTCATTCTTAAGATTCTGTTCTCAAAACGTTAAGACAAGTGTAAAAATAGACGGAGCAGTTAGCTGTACTCTAGTAAAACAAAGAACCGTGTAACATTTCAGCCTTTGCCCTCATCAAAAACCACTATCACTAGTCATCTTTTACTACCCCCTCCCCCCTTCCTCTTATATACTCGTATCAGTGGTTCTCAAAGGCACACTATCCTTTGTACTGAATCCTGGCGGCACACCAACGCACGAATTGGCAACCCTACAGGAGGCTCGGTCTAAGCGCGTGGCTTGCCGGTCATTTGTTTGTAGGCTTGTCTTCATAGGCCATTTTGTTTACAGTCTGGCATGTTTTGAGTCTGATAGTTTGATTGACGCGTGTTATATGCGGCAGTGTGGTAATTTTGCTTTTCAAGTAATTTAAGTTCAGTATGGATAAGTTTCTGATCAAAAAGAGGAAAGTTGAAAAGGAGTTAGTGGCAGAATGTTACGAGTAACAGTAACAAAAGCGAGAAGGAACGGATTCCAAGTTTAGTTTTTCTGTGTCATGAAAGCAGCACAGAGAGAAGTGGAGTCTACAGAAGCAGTCTGCCAGTGCCAGGACAGTACAGGAGCAGTCTGCCAGTGCCAGGACAGTACAGGAGCAGTCTACCAGTGCCAGGACAGTACAGGAGCAGTCTACCAGTGCCAGGACAGTACAGGAGCAGTCTGCCAGTGCCAGGACAGTACAGGAGCAGTCTACCAGTGCCAGGACAGTACAGGAGCAGTCTGCCAGTGCCAGGACAGTACAGGAGCAGTCTACCAGTGCCAGGACAGTACAGGAGCAGTCTGCCAGTGCCAGGACAGTACAGGAGCAGTCTGCCAGTGCCAGGACAGTACAGGAGCAGTCTACCAGTGCCAGGACAGTACAGGAGCAGTCTGCCAGTGCCAGGACAGTACAGGAGCAGTCTGCCAGTGCCAGGACAGTACAGGAGCAGTCTGCCAGTGCCAGGACAGTACAGGAGCAGTCTGCCAGTGCCAGGACAGTACAGGAGCAGTCTGCCAGTGCCAGGACAGTACAGGAGCAGTCTGCCAGTGCCAGGACAGTACAGGAGCAGTCTGCCAGTGCCAGGACAGTACAGGAGCAGTCTACCAGTGCTAGGACAGTACAGGAGCAGTCTGCCAGTGCTAGGACAGTACAGGAGCAGTCTACTAGTGCTAGGACAGTACAGGAGCAGTCTATCAGTGCCAGGACAGTACAGGAGCAGTCTATCAGTGCCAGGACAGTACAGGAGCAGTCTACCAGTGCCAGGACAGTACAGGAGCAGTCTACCAGTGCCAGGACAGTACAGGAGCAGTCTACCAGTGCTAGGACAGTACAGGAGCAGTCTACCAGTGCTAGGACAGTACAGGAGCAGTCTACCAGTGCTAGGACAGTACAGGAGCAGTCTACCAGTGCTAGGACAGTACAGGAGCAGTCTACCAGTGCTAGGACAGTTATCTAAACTTTGGATTTACGTTCAGCGAACCTGAAAGTCATCCTGTACTAGAATGTGTAGTCTGTGGAGAAAAAAAAAACAACTAAGCAACGAATATATGGTCCCCTGGTAAACTGAAAAGACACTTGAATAGCAAACACAGTCATTTATTTGGGAAGGAAGGGAATTATTTTAGCTGCCTGTTGTCATGGGAGGCAAAGCAAGCAAAAGTTATGGTACAGAAAGCAACTACAACTGAAAACGCGTAACTAGCCAGTTACAGAGTTGCTGAAATAGTTGTCGGGGAAAAAAAAGTACAATCCCATACAATCGCTTAAGATATAATTTTACCCGGCTGCAAGCGAACAGTGAAGTTAGAAAGTCGACAAGCTACGTTTCTCACTGATAACTGAGATCTTTTATTGTAGACCTCGGGAAGATAAACGTGTTTCAGGTATTTCAAATCTTCTTCTTCTTCTTCTTCTTCTTCTTCTTCTTCTTCTAATATGGACTATATGCTTCCCTAAGCATAGTCTAAAGTAGTTTAAAGTATAGCTTGATTGTTGTAAATTTTAAAAAAATACTGCTTTTCTATAAATTTATTAGTTTTGAATGAATGTAAGAATACAAGTTTATTTCATGTTGTTGCATAAATCAGAGTGTAGAGACACTGCTGGCGAGACTCTTCGAATGCCGCGCGTGGAATGAAGCTCCTCCCGGTCAAGGAAGAAAATGCGAAAAAAGAAATAAAGGTTGCTGTGCGGCGCCGATGTGAAAAGGTGGTGGAAAGGATAAAGTGAAGTTTAATCGGTATGTCCAGTAGTATCGCTGCGAGAGCTACACCACGGCGCCTCTGCTCTAGAGGCCGGCCACGTCCCAAACACGCCCATACTGGGATAATGCCTAAACCGGCTCAACCCAGAGGTGGAAGTCACTAGTGGCGAGGACTCGTCCTCCTGGACAAAAGCTCCCTCCTGGTCACAACTAGGAAGGGTAGCGGCCACGACCACAAAATGCTGAAGTCGGAAACACTGGACCAGGGCAGTCTAGATAGGTAATAACCTCTCACCCGGCGGGGATGTAGGCGTATCCTAATCACGGTGAGAAAGTCCAACACTGGGCTGGATGGGCAACCACCTCTCACCCGGCGGTGATACAAGGGTATCTCAAAACACGTCGAGGTTTTCCGGTGAGAAAGTCCAACTCTGGCCTGGGTGGGCTACCGCTTCTCACCCAGCGGGGATATACTGATATCCAAAACACGTCAAGGTCTTCCGGTGAGAAAGTCCAACTCTAGACTAAACTGGTGCAACGAAAACCACAGTGTCATGCAATCCCGCTTCAGAGACCCACCAAGAATACAGGCTCAAGCCCTGTGATACTCACGGGACTTAACGAGGACCACAGGCGTAAATTCAGTAGGATCACAGGGAGGTCTTGGTGGTAGAAGGAACGAAGAAGAAGAAGAGTGTAGAAGAAACATGAGATAAATTTATTATTTATTGATGTAATCATTTAATGTGTCTTCATGATTATTATGCTTATTAACAAATGATGAATGACTGTGACTGAGTGAAAGCTGTGTGATGAAGGACAGAATGTTAGACGGGCCTGCATGCCCAATTCTTAACCCTTTGAAAATAAAGTATGTTTGTTCGTTCGTTCGTTCGTTCGTTATTATTATTATTATTATTATTATTATTATCTTTACTGTTAATACTGAAGTAAATTATTTTAATTAATTTTACCAGCAATATCACAACGTCTGGAAAGTTTCGTGGCGCCAAAACTAGAGAATCTCGCGGCACACACTTTGAGAACCACTGAGATATATTAACAACTAGTCTATCGTCAGGCTTTTGTGACACGGCCTGTTTCCATGTAGCAGAGACAAAGGTATAATGTTAAGCTCTAGGCCAGCTATGTATGGACAGTAATGACGCGTTGCAAAAGATGCCAGAATAAACAAGAGACTACCAACGCTTCCTCTGAGATTATCATTAGATATAAAATTAACAAGCCACGTCAAGATGAACAAGTAAAGTAACAGAAAATTTTCTTTCCCGTACACTACAAATGGTGGCAAAACACAACCATATGTTTTTGCAGGATATAATGAGATGTATGGAGGAATCTTAGATTAGCCAAATCAAAATTATCGTAGCCTTTCTGGCATGTTACAAGCACATGTGCCAGATTATACTACATCCGTCGGTCAAAAGATTTTTTTTTTCTTATTTTCATCGCGTATATTTTGGAAGCGAGTAACATTCAATCTCTCAGCCTGATGTGAAGCCTAACTGAAGCAAAAGGTATATCTACCATTAACTTTTGAAAGCAGCTTAAATTGTGCTAATGGTTCCCGTAACCAAAATGTTCGGTACCTTATTACATTGCCGCGTAATCTGTAGTGCATTTGATTGCTTTCATTAATATAATCTTTCAGAAAACGTCTAAATTATACGTTTAAATTATATATTACAAGTTCAGATTATATATTGTAAGCTTAAATTATTTGAATCTGGCTGCGGGGCAATCTAAATATTGACCTGTCTTTTCTGTGAACGTCTTATTTTAGACGTATTCCTCCGCCATCACGTGGTATCAGCCGAGCATAATGAGCCTATTCTGGTATTATGAAGTAGTTCCAGGCTCAGTTTAATTGTGCGGGGTTTTGTAACAGAGTGTACAAAGTCTTTGAGTAAGTGTATCTTTGTTTGTGCTGTGGTAGTTGTTACTGTAGCGGCGATGCTTTGTTCTTTGATAAGCCGTCTCAAAGATCCTAAGTTAGTTTGTCTGAACGTCATAGTATCGAGTTATTTTCTGTATATCTCTCTCTGTCTCTGTCTCTCTCTCCTGTCTCTCTCTGTCTCTCTCTCCTGTCTCTCTCTGTTTCTCTCTCTGTCTCTCTCTGTGTCTCTCTGTGTCTCTCTCTCTATATCTCTCTGTCTCTCTCTGTCTCTCTTTGTCTCTCTGTCTCTCTCTGTATGTGTGTGCGCGCGCGCGCCAGTGTACAGACAAGCAGCGGTTAGTTCTCTTCGATTAGCGTGGGAAAAGTAGCTAGTTCATTTTTATTTTTGTGTGAACAAGCTGTTAGTTCATCCTGCCAGGGTGAAGGCTTGTTTAGTTCCCTTTGGTAAGAGTCTCTTGTCCAGGGAGAAGTGGTTAAATATGAACTGACTGTCAGTTCCCCTTGTTCAGAGAGAAGTGCTTAGATATAAACTAATTTTTAGTTCCTGTTGCTCGGGGATAAGTGGTTAGATGTGATTTGTGTGTGCTGTTTGTTCTGCGTTGTAAACCCCCCCCCCCCCCCAATAACAGACCTGGCCTGGTTAACAAGGGGGGTAGGGATCGGTATAGTTCCCAGGGCGGTGGAGTCTGTTAAAGAAGTATTGCCCCCCCCCCCCCTTTTCAGCCCGCTAACTTTTCAACTCCAGTCAGGGGCTGAAAAAAAATAACCGCCATAACCCGCTCCCAATCCGATACGATGATGTGCCTTACATCTTCATGGCACTGACTGAAAACGCACAGACGCGCAGAGACAAAATAAGATGATCGCCTCGCTTCCCTCCCCTTGTTTCCACCCATGAAATGGTTGGTTTAATCTTTCACAAAACGGGAAAGAGTGGTATCACTTTTAATCACTTTAATCATCTAAGATTTCAGAACCGTCTGCTGACTAGTCTAATATTTGACAATAGAGCAAAAGATCGCGAAAAGGAGAGACCAAGTCAGAAACAACAGATAAACGTGAGGTTCTACTTAAACACCATCTTAAAGTCTGATAGATGTATGCATTACTTCTTGTATTATGTGCGATTTATGTGGTCTTTGATATTCTCAGTGAAGTTGATTGCCTTTTTTTTCCACCTGGAACATTTTTTTGTAAGTACATTCAGTTATATTTCTCCCAGATTCCCTCTATCTCTTTTTTTTTCCTCTGAGTTTTACAGTGTTCGTCAGCTTCTTTAGCTTGTGTCTTCTTTATGGCTTGTCAAGTTTTTTTTTTTTTTTGTGACTTTCCTTTTCTGATATGACTTGTTTTCATTATTTTCCAACTTCTCTAAGACCTTCATTCATTTCTGTCTGTGTCGTATCTTTCTCAAACATCATATCTCTATTGCTTCCAGTTTCTGTCTCATCTGTTTATAGACATTTAAGACACTGAAAAAATGTATCCAGGTTCGCAACGAAAATCCCCTGAAGCTAAATTTGCCAAAACCATTTTAGCGGCAACATCCCGGTTCCAGGAACTTCGTGAAAAAAAAAAAAAAGTGTTCAAAGAATGTGGCCAGATCTTGTTCCCTGGTCCAGATCACTGCACACGACCGTCAGACAATTTGTTCTAGTCTTACACACTAAAAGCTCCTGAGGAGAAAGAGGAGCTCCAAGATGTCCATCTGCCGGGGTTCGGGCCTCCTGCTAGACAAATTATCTAAAGCGAGATGGTGGGCTATAAGAGCCTCCTGGCTTGCCATAAAGAAGCATCTATCTCAGACAATGCGCTGCACGGGGTAATGAGCTCAAAGGGCAGTGAGATACGAGATCTACTTCTGCTTCTCCGTCTCCGACTTTCTCGTTAAGTGAAAAAAATGGAGAAAAAGGGGGGGGGGGCGAGATCTGCTTAAGACACAGCTAAATCAAACTTAAGGATTTGGAAACGGCGAGGCACATTTTTGTGTTTTCCTTTGCCACAGTCCTGCTGCAGAAGCAGTGGATGATGGGTATGATTTTGTCCTGCATCCTGTCGCTGAGCATCTGTTTATCCCCCCTACGTGTAGTTGCTGGAAGAGCGGAAGTGAGGATATGGCATAAACTGGGGTTAGGAAAAGGATCAAATTTTATTTGAGTGGCTCAGCCGCTAGGGTAAGCCACTGACAAGAAGATTAAGAAAGATCTCAGAAGATTCTGTGACAAAAAAGATTCCAAGAAGCACCGATTCAGTGACATAATAAACTTGGTGATAAAACAGGAGAAGATGGAGATGGAGTGGACCTGAGATGCGATTGAGAAAGACCTTGCGACCGAGACAGGCGATCGGCGCGGAAACAAAAGAAGATAAGGCAGAGCAGAGGAATATTAAAAGTGACCTTTGAACTGGAACTACGAAGAGCAGGACAATCATAACGAGGCTTTAGATCTCTCTGTTTTAATAATGATCATGATTGTTCTTTAGATCTCTCTGTTTTAATAATGACAATGATCGTTCTTTAGATCTCTCTGTTTTAATAATGATCGTGATTGTTCTTTAGATCTCTCTGTTTTAATAATGACCATCATTGTTCTTTAGATCTCTCTGTTTTAATAATGACCATTATTGTTCTTTAGATCTCTGTTTTAATAATGATCATTATTGTTCCGGTGATGCTGTTGCTGCTGCCGCTGCTGCTGCTGTTGATGATGATGATGATGGAAGACTGTGAGCACACAACGAGGACGTAGATTGGTTGATTGATTGATTGAATGATTGATCTTTATTTCAAAATGGTTAAGAATTGGGCACACAGGCCTGTCTGACATTCTGCCCTTTATCATACATCTTTCACTCTATTCCAGACATTCTATAAATATGCTGTTCATGTAACAAACTTTATTAACACTGAAGCTGAGAGACATAAAATAAAATATAAAATTTACATTTCGCTCTTATCCATTCAATCAGTACAGAAGTAACTACATACATATAAAAATGACTATCTACTAAACAAAAATTTCGGGACATTCAGAATAAACAGTTAACTGTATTCTGTGTCTGTAAGAGCAGGCTAAGTTTTATAATTCGTGGAGGCATGTAGTCGAAATCAAATAGATATTGGAAAAGTTTGTAGTTGTAGGAATGAGTTTAATTTATATATGTTTTTCTACAGGATGGGAGGGTATTCCAAAGATGAGCAGCAGAATAAGTAAAGCTGTTCTTATAACGATCAAGTCTAGGTTGTAGAAGACATATGTTGTTCAAGCGTTGGACGCACTTTGGGCTAAATTTAAACAGTAGAGGAAAGACGAAATGAAACGAGAAGAGGACCGAGGTATCAGACCAGCAGGATAACGTTTAAATACGGGTAAAGTCGACAAACAGGCAAAAAAACACAAGAAATAAAAACATTATAACAATACAACACTCCAAAAACAACAACAACAATTACACTATATTTCATTGCAAGATGACTGTAAGAAATGAATGGATCAGAATAAGAGCTAAAAAGTTTCGGAAAAAAAAATGTTAAATTGTAAAATAAGTGGTTAAAAACAGGGATGATATCCATAAAGCAGGAAGTCATGACTTTCTAACACAAACATGACTTCACTCTTCTGTGTCAGATTACGTCAGTCAAATATCAGAATCAGCCATAACATACCTTGCTCCCCCCGCCCCCCACAATCCTTCTCTCACCTCCATTTTCCCGCCCACTAAAGTAATGCTTACCATTTCCCATAAACATCTGTTATTTTTTCTTGGTACAAATCTTTTTAAACTTCTAAGACGAAATGTTCTGTTACAAGGTAATCATGGCTGTTGCTGGAGGAAAGTGTTAGAAATGTTTACTGATTTATGTAAATAACACATTGAATAATATAAACTTCCAGACGCGAGAGTACCAGAGGTGTGATACATCACAGATGTCGGAATACAAGAAACGATGCATATAGAAATGAGAATACCACAAGTGGGAGATGTAGACGGGGGCAGTACTAGTAACAGGAGATATAGACAGGGCAGTACTAGTAACAGGAGATATAGACAGGGCAGTACTAGTAACAGGAGATATAGACAGGGCAGTACTAGTAACAGGAGATATACACAGGGCAGTACTAGTAACAGGAGATATAGACAGGGCAGTACTAGTAACAGGAGATATACACAGGGCAGTACTAGTAACAGGAGATATAGAAGGGGCAGTACTAGTAACAGGAGATATAGACAGGGCAGTACTAGTAACAGGAGATATAGAAGGGGCAGTACTAGTAACAGGAGATATAGAAGGGGCAGTACTAGTAACAGGAGATATAGACACGGCAGTACTAGTAACAGGAGATATAGACGGGGAAGTAGTAGCAACAGGAGATATAGACGGGGCAGTACTAGTAACAGGAGATATAGACACGGCAGTACTAGTAACAGGAGATATAGACAGGGCAGTACTAGTAACAGGAGATATAGAAGGGGCAGTACTAGTAACAGGAGATATAGAAGGGGCAGTACTAGTAACAGGAGATATAGAAGGGGCAGTACTAGTAACAGGAGATATAGAAGGGGCAGTACTAGTAACAGGAGATATAGACACGGCAGTACTAGTAACAGGAGATATAGACGGGGAAGTAGTAGCAACAGGAGATATAGAAGGGCAGTGCTAGCAACAGGAGATATAGAAGGGACAGTACTAGTAACAGGAGATATAGACAGGGCAGTACTAGTAACAGGAGATATAGACAGGGCAGTACTAGTAACAGGAGATATAGAAGGGGCAGTACTAGTAACAGGAGATATAGAAGGGGCAGTACTAGTAACAGGAGATATAGACGGGGCAGTACTAGTAACAGGAGATATAGAAGGGACAGTACTAGTAACAGGAGATATAGAAGGGGCAGTACTAGTAACAGGAGATATAGAAGGGACAGTACTAGTAACAGGAGATATAGACGGGGAAGTACTAGTAACAGGAGATATAGAAGGGGCAGTACTAGTAACAGGAGATATAGAAGGGGCAGTACTAGTAACAGGAGATATAGACAGGGCAGTACTAGCAACAGGAGATATAGACAGGGCAGTACTAGCAACAGGAGATATAGAAGGGCAGTGCTAGCAACAGAAGATATAGAAGGGACAGTACTAGCAACAGGAGATATAGACGGGAGGTAGTACCAACAGTGTGAGATATAGACGAAACAGTGCTAGAAGTGGGGATATAGACGGGATAGTGCTACGAATAGTAGATACAGACAAGAGACTTATATATATATATATCCTGCGGGACAGTACCAAGAGTGGGAGATACATATAGGAGAGTACTAAAGCTGGAGATATATACGGGACAGTAGAAGGAGTGGGAGACACAGACAGGACAGTACTGGAAGTGGGAGATACAGAGAGGACAGTACTAGTCGTTGGAGATACAGAAAGAAGCAGACGGGGCAGAAACTGGAGTGAGAGATAACAAACGGTAGAGTGCTAGAAGTAGGAGATATAACCAGCCATGACCTGACAGTTTCTGGGCGCAAAGAAGTTCAAAGCGGCAGATTTGGTACATGATTAAAAAGAGCAACGGCCAAAGAATATAATGGATCAAGGAAAGTTACACAACGGGACAAACTCTGTTTCTTCCTAGTTCTGACAGTCTTAATCGTTGCAGTGAGAAAGAAACAGATACTACTCCACATGGACGTAGAGAGGGGGAAAAAAAAACCCAACGAGAATGAGTTAAAATTCATCCTCCGTTAACAAACTTGAGATTTAGCGGATTACTTGAGATTTTGCGGATTACAGTTCTCTAAGGCGAGAACACGATTATTACAGTATTAGAAACATTCACGTAAGAACCGAGATGAGATTCTCAATCGATAAAGGGCACGGAAGCATAAATTATGACAGCTGCCTCTGCTCACTTCTGATAAACGACAAAATGTTTCTAATAAAAGACTTTGCTATTAAGCTGTTTCGTTTCAGTATTTATTAGCGACTGAATACATAAGAGCGCGTGCAGGATATTTTATTAGCTCATTAGAGCATAATTAAAGGGGTTTTCATCTTGTGCGCTAGCGAACTGAACTTTTTTGTAATCAATAATAAAGCTGTCTTTTTTTTATTCAGAGTAAAAACATCTTTATTATGAAAATGAATAAACAGAAATCAACTGGGAAAAATAATAAATTTTTTTTCTTTCATGATTTATAAATGTTAACAAAAACTTTCGTTTCTCACTTTTTCAATAACATAATCTGTCTGCCTGTTTCTCTCTCTCTTCTCTCTCTCTCTCTCTCTCTCTCTTTCTCTTTCTCTCTATCTCTCTCTCTCTAATTCATATTTAATATTGTTGTTTTATATTTCTTTTTCTGCTGCTAAACTGATATTGAAAGATTGAGTTTCGGTGGAAGTTTGAGAAAGAGCAGAAAGTCAGACGTATCTATCTATTTATCTATCTATCTATTTATCTATCTATCTATCTATCTATCTATCTATCTATCTATCTATCTATCTATCTATCTATCTATCTATCTATCTATCTATCTATCTATCTATCTATCTATCTATCTGTCGGTCTGTCTGCCTGTCTGTCTATCTATCTATCTATCTATCTATCTATCTATCTATCTATCTATCTATCTCTATCTATCTATCTATCTATCTATCTATCTATCTATCTATCTATCTGCCTGCCTGCTCGTCTGTCTGTCCATCTATCTATCTGTCAAGTTTATTAAAATGTAGTAAAGTGTGAGAATAAAAAAGAAAAGGCTGTTTTGCAAGTACTTGGTCAGGTAAGATCTTTGATATAATGTAGATAAAACCGAGCGGCAAAGAATTGTATCTGAACGCTGATGAGAATGAAAGTAAAAGTTCTCTTGTTTATATTTTATTCGTTCTGTTTTATGTCTGTCACAGTGTAATGGCTGTAATAATGTGTAAGCTGAGAGGTAAGGGATAGAATGTCAGATAGGTCTGTTTCTTCAGTTCTTCACTCTTCGAAAAGTTCCTTTTTTCTCTCTCGCTTTTTCCCTCTCCCTCCCTCCCTCCCTCCCTCCCACCCTCTCTCTCTCTCTCTCTCTCTCTCTCTCTCTTACCCGTCCTATCCTTTGGTTCAAAAATAACTTCCTGGTAATAGCCAGCAGTATTACATTCCTCATCAAAAATAGAAAGATAAAAAATGAATATCGATTTAGACCAAACTGTAAAGATGCTAAAATAGCCTTGTCAGGAATTATGTTTTTTGTTTTGTTCTGCTTTGCATTTGTTTTTGTTTTTTTTTTTGGGGGGGGGGGTTGTTTGTTTGTTTTCCTTTGTCTTGTTTTTTTTTTTTTTTTGTTTGTTTTGACAGAATAAAACTGCAGGTAAAAAAAAGGTGGAAGGGGGGTGGGGAACATTACAAAAAATCAGGATTGTGTGAAAAATGTCATGAATAGAAATTTCATTCTCTAATTGCTGATACTTGAACAGGAAAAAGTCTGAAGATGGCAAGTGTTTGAAAATGGAATGTTGAATGAAACTGCCTGCACGGATGAAGCTGGTGGAACTATACTCAAGGGCCGGGAACTCTTAAACTAGGCGTTTATTAAATACCACAGACACTACAGCAATTCCAAAGTTGTGCAAACAGAGGAATTAAAGTTTAATAAGCTTTTTTTTTTTTTTCAAACACTGAAGTCAGTGAAATTTCTTTAAGAAGAAAATATTGAGAATTCTAAATGTAACTGACTTCAGTGTTGATATGGCCCAGGATGGTAACTGCTGCATATTCGACCAGTAAATTGGTGCTCTGATCTTCTCTGTGCAAGGTGCACGTACTCCGTGGTACCAGGCATCACGGAGGGGGGTACTGCAGCACAGATGAAAGGAAAATTGGAAGAAAAGAAAGTAGCTTTGAGAATACTGAAAACAGAGTAAGAAACAAAGTAACTCTGTGAACACTGACAGTAGGGGCAGAAACAAAATAATTCTATATACACTGAAAATAGAAATAGGAAGAAAATGGCGCTATAAACACTGAAATTATAAAATAACTCTATAAACATTGAAAATAAAATAAGAAATAAAATAACTCTATAGACATTGAAAAAATAAATAGAAATAAAATAGCTGTATAAACAATTAAAATAAAATAAGAAACAAAATAACTTTATAAGCCTGAAAACAGAATAAGAAACAAAATTATTATATAGACACTGAGTATTGAATAAGAAATATAATAAAGTAAGAGAACACAGTTTTGTAGGATTAGACTTTGAAAGATCGTAGACAAATCACTTTAGTGAGACGTGAGAGAAAGAAAAATCACAAGAGAATTACCTGGGACTCGAACCACGGACTCCCGTAGGACGAATAGCCGCCTAGCCACGAGAGAACAGCATACTAACAAACTAAAGTACTAACGAGCGCTGTTCTCTCGTGGCTAGACGACTGCTGGTCCTATCGGAGTCCGTGGTTCGAATCCCAGCGTATTTCTCTTCTGATTTTTCTTTCTCTCACGTCTTACTAAAGTGCTTTGTCTACATTTTTTTTCGAGGTCGAATCCTACAAAACTGTGTTCTCTTACTTTACCATACGAAAGCCGCGCTGTTTCCTACTTATAAACAAATTGTTCAAGAAATATAATAATTCTGCAAGGGAGTAAAACCGATTAAAAACATAAAACGGCAGTATCAATAGATAGTGAAACAACAGAATGAAAACAATACACGAAAGCAGTGAAACGTTGGCGGGTATGAAGACAAGAAGAATTAAAGACTGAAACCGAAGCATAGAACAATAAGGAACTGATAAGAATTACGAAAGAGACAATATTTCTGAAAATAGACTTACGTAGTCCTTTGCGGAGATGTCAAAGTCGAGGTGGCGTGAGTAATCACGCGTAGAACAGTGACAAAGACGTCGAGTGATTCGCTGTGATGACCTGAAAAGATAAATTAGTTTAAAAAAAACCATAAACTAAACTTATCATTTTATTCTGCTTTTATCATTTATGATCATAAACATTTAAAATTCACTGTTGGAGAAATAATCGAGATTTTATCATACTTAGAGGCTGCTATCGTGGTGGAAGCAGGCTGTTGTGATCTAACACAGTAGTGAATGAAATGTCTGTGGTGGAGCTAAATGAGAAGATCGGCACTGTAGTTTGCATGCAAGGGCGTTGAATATGAAGAAATCTACGACAGACCGGTGTTGCCATCAAATTTCTTAAGAACTATATAAATATTACTCAGCAAAATACTTTTTAAAAAAAATTGATCAAACAGTACCCAAGTCAAGAATAACTTTTTGTCTCATTTACAGTAAATTATGAACAGGACCTAAGGTACGAAGAACTTTTTGTCTGATTTACAGTAAACTGTGAACAGGATCTAAGACAAGAATAAATTTTTGTCTGATTTACAATAAACTGTGAACAGGATCATCATCATCATCATCATCATCATCATCGCCTTTCATTCCCTTGAGAGCATAGGCCACGGATAAAGGCTCTCCAGTCATCCCTGTTCTTGGAATTATTCCCTGCTTCCTTCCATGTGTATCCCTTGTCTCTGAGCACTGTCATAATTTCTCTTCTCCAAGTAAGTCTAGGTCTTCCTCGTTTGAACAGGATCTAAGACAAGAAGAACTTTTTGTCTGATTTACAGTAAACTGTGAAGAAGGTCTAAGACAAGAAGAACCTTTTGTCTGATTTATAGTAAAGTATGAACAGAGCCTAAAACAAGAAGAATTTTCTATCTAATGTAAAAGTTTGCTGTTAAAATGTTGGTTAATAGGAAGTAAAACATATATTAGAAAAGGAGGAAAGTGATGAATATGGGGTGCCATAAGCAGTAAAAGTGGCAAGAGGCGAGCACTCACAGAAAGGTCATGAACAGTGGTCTATGCGGAACCAGGCTGACACGTGCTGTGACATCTGTCACTCATTTTTATCAAGGTCTGTTGACCTAGTTCTTGTGTCTAGCTGACTGTAGGGTTAAATGCTCCGCAGAGAGGGTCAGTTTTGCGTTCTCCTGTTCTTGAAGGAACTTCTCTTCTTCGCCCCGTCGGTTGCTTGCCTTGTGCCATGACTTGCGGTTAGTCGGTGGTATCTTCGCCCTCTAGGCACATCCATCTTAGGCATGGAATGTTCTTTTGACCAGGTTTGCCTTCCCATTTCGATTCCTGTTCATTTGGCCAGATTACTGTCTACTTTCCACTGTTCATCACGTGTTCAGTCCAATACAGCGTGTATCATCGTGCAGTCAGATACCCAACATTTTAGGTGTCTCAACAGTGTGTCTCATCGTGCAGACAGATACCCAATATTTTAGGTGTCTCAACAGTGTGTCTCATCGTGCAGTCAGATATCCAATATTTTAGGTGTCTCAACAGTGTGTCTCATCGTGCAGTCAGATATCCAATATTTTAGGTGTCTCAACAGTGTGTATCACCGTGCAGTCAGATATCCAATATTTCAGGTGTCTCAACAGTGTGTATCATCGTGCAGACAGATACCCAACATTTTAGGTGTCTCAACAGTGTGTATCATCGTGCAGTCAGATATCCAATGTTTTAGGTGTCTCATCGTGCAGACAGATACCCAATATTTTAGGTGTCTCATCGTGCAGACAGATACCCAGCATTTTAGGTGTCACAACAGTGTGTCTCATCGTGCAGACAGATACCCAATATTTTAGGTGTCTCATCGTGCAGACAGATACCCAACATTTTAGGTGTCACAACAGTGTGTCTCATCGTGCAGACAGATCATCAACATTTTAGGTGTCTCAACGGGCGTCTGAGTAACGCAGTGTTCAGTGAACTCGTCTACCGCCTCAAAGTTGGTGGTCCAAGTCCTTCTTATCACACGAGCACCGTGGTTTAAGACAAAAAAAAAAAGACCCAGTTATTTATGTAGGGGAAAAAAAAGCAGTCTTAAATATACAGACTACACTGTAACTTCACACGGGGGAATTCAAAAAGTCTGAAGAAGAAAAAAAAAAACGACATTAGTTAGCCGTGGGCCGCATTAATTGAAAGACCTCATTCTGCCCGCTGGCCGCTTGTTTGACACCCCAGCAACGTTTTTTCTTTGACTGCCGCACAGACCGATGTATTCGTTTAGCTTTCTCCAGTTTCAGCGCTGTCTGTGTCATGCCAATGTTTATATACAGAGCGCTTCTTCGCCTTTCCTGGCTATGGGACACCGCTAAGACTAAAACACATCAACTTTTCTGTTTATCCGCCTATTACGATGTTTGTCCGGGTGGCGTGGCAAGGGAGACCCAACTCTCGGCAGCATTAAGTGCTATTTCCGGGCGGCTCTGACACGAAAACTTTGAGTGCCAACATTTCTTAACGGATTTGTGGCTGTTTGTATTCCTGCACGGGGCAGCTGACGCCAAGATGGCGCAGGCCACTACCTGGTGAAGGCGGACGTTTCATCACTTAGGGTGGCGGGGAAGGAAATTATTGCGCCACGTGGTGGTTAAGACACGCGTTTATTTTCTCGCGCAAGAACACATAAATAGCCATTTATGAGGAAAGACAAGTTCTATATGCGCAAAGGCGGCAATCAAGTACTCACTGCACTTAGAACATAGAACTTTAACTCTTATATTTTAAAAAATAAAATCGATTCTTGTGATAAAGTTCAAGGTAGCCATTATCATGTCGCACTGGCCGCCCTTACCTCGCTAGCTCCAAAAAAAAAAAAAAATTAGGTCTCCATTTCCACATCTCTCATAAAGTATACCAACAGTGGAGAATGGATGGAAGGACAACATAGAAGAGGATATAAAAGAAATTGATGTTACCAGCTGGAGGGAGAAGATTAGGAATAGAGAGGAATGGAAGTGAAGTTTATCTGCAGCGATGAGACTTAATGGCTCAGGAAGCTGAAGAAGAAGAAGAAGAAGAAGATTTCTACATCTCCGTGACTGAAGTGCCTTCGTCTGGATCTGAACCGTCTCTTTAAAGAGTTGTGCGCTAAACGCTTCACTACTGAGGCACAGCTAGTGACAGAGAAAGGTTGAAAAAAATCAGTTTCCATGCCTTTAAGGCATATTAGGGATACGGTGTTAGGCCCGTATTTCCAAGATCATCGGCACATGAAAGTGTACAGTTTTAGGCCCATATTTCCAAGATCACCGGCACATGAAAGTGGTCAATTTTAGGCCCATATTTCCAAGATCATCGGCACATGAAAGTGGCCAATTTTAGGCCCATATTTCCAAGATCATCGGCACATGAAAGTGGCCAATTTTAGGCCCATATTTCCAAGATCATCGGCACATGAAAGTGTACAATTTTAGGCCCATATTTCCAAGATCATCGGCACATGAAAGTGTACAATTTTAGGCCCATATTTCCAAGATCACCGGCACATGAAAGTGTACAATTTTAGGCCCATATTTCCAAGATCATCGGCACATGAAAGTGTACAGTTTTAGGCCCATATTTCCAAGATCATCGGCACATGAAAGTGTACAGTTTTAGGCCCATATTTCCAAGATCATCGGCACATGAAAGTGTACAGTTTTAGGCCCATATTTCCAAGATCATCGGCACATGAAAGTGTTCAGTTTTAGGCCCATATTTCCAAGATCACCGGCACATGAAAGTGTGCAGTATTGGGCCCATATTTCCAAGATCACCGGCACATGAAAGTGTACAGTTTTAGTCCCATATTTCCAAGATCACCGGCACATGAAAGTGTACAGTTTTAGTCCCATATTTCCAAGATCACCGGCACATGAAAGTGTACAGTTTTAGGCCCATATTTCCAAGATCACCGACACATGAAAGTGTACAGTTTTAGTCCCATATTTCCAAGATCACCGGCACATGAAAGTGTACAGTTTTAGTCCCATATTTCCAAGATCACCGGCACATGAAAGTGTGCGGTGTTCAGTATCACGCCTTCCTGATAGAGAAAGGAATGGAAAACACAATGGAGAATGGATGAAGAGAGCACAGAAAGGAAGAATATAACTTGTTCTTTAAACCATCGCTTTTCACATTAGACCCGAGTGATAGCAGAGTCGTGACGCCATGAACCTGACATGGTGGACACAACAAAATGCTACCCTACTTCCTCAGTGTGTTTTTGAAACAGGTTTTCCCTAACATCTTATATAAAGTTAACTATCTTTTCTAAGTTCAAATACGGGGCGCTCAGTCAGGCAAGGGAGAGTGTATGTATGTGTGTATGTGTGAGCGGGTGGGAGTGGGATACATTTAAATTTTAACCCGAAATTATAATCACTAGGTTAGGTTTATAACTTTCCGTAGAAATGTACCAATCTGAGCTACTTCTTGTATTTCTCTGTCGTGAGAATAGCAACATTTCCAGTGATATAGCGCATGAAAGTTGTATAAATCTGGGTATTTCAGAGCATGCGGCGATCAAAGATGAGAATACGGGACAATATGGGGACGCGTGTTTTAAAATAGGGAACATTTAGGCGTCTTGGCTGGAGTAATTCGATTCTCCAAATCAGTCCTTAAAATACGGTACTGTCCCGCATAATCAGGGTTGCCAAAGTAGTTTTTAAAAAAAAAATCTAGATCCAGATAATTTTGGTCTTGCCTAGATAATGAAAATAGCCATCTAGATGTTAGCTATAAATCTAGATATTTTAAAATGAAATTAATATAATTTTAGTTATTTTAAAAAAATTAAATCTAGATAATTTTAGGCAATTTTAAATTAAATCCAGATAATTTAAGATAATTTTAAAATTAAATCTAGATAATTTAAGATAATTTTTTTAAAAGCACAGTTTTTTTTTTTGAGTGTGTAAATCTTCCAAAAAAGAGGGCTTTCTCAGTTATGAAATATATTTTTCATTGTTTAAAGTTTAGCAAATTGGCAACACTTGGTTGGTAATGCAGGAAAATAGTATTAAATAAGACAAGGGATAAAAAATAATTAGGTTACTAAAATGGGGTGGCCTGGGAATTGCCTAACTCTGGAATAACAGTCAAAATATCATCTAAGTGAGAGATGTTATTATAACTAAGGAAGAGTCTACTACATAACTAAGGGAGAGTACATTACATAACTAAGGAAGAGTACATTACATAACTAAGGAAGAGTACATTACATAACTAAGGGAGAGTACATTACATAACTAAGGGAGAGTACATTACATAACTAAGGGAGAGTACATTACATAACTAAGGAAGAGTACATTACGTAACTAAGCGAAAGTATATTATATAACTAAGGAAGCGTATATTACATAAATAAAGGAGAGTATATTATATAATTAAAGGAGAGTATATTAATAACTAAAGGAGAGCCTATTATAATACTAAAGGAAGAGTATATTATATAACTAAGGGAGAGTATATTACACAAGTAGAATATATTACATAACTAAAGGAGAGTATATTATATAACTAAAGGACAGAGTATATTATAATACTAAGGGAAATTATATGATATAACTAAAGCAGAGTATATAATATAACAAAAGGAGAGTATATTATATAACTGTAGGAGAATATATCATATAACGAAGGGAGAGTATATTATATAACTAAAGAAGAGTATATTATATAACTAAGGGAGAGCAAGGATCACAAATTAAGGATCAGAAGGTTAGCGGAGGAATGCCATATCTGCAAGTGAGGGCAGCTTTGTTCTGATGTACAATTAAATCACCAGACTTTCAGCAGACATTCAGCTTTAGCTGGGCTCATTCTGTTATACAGACACTAGTCTTAGCCTTAACTTTCCATTATCTAGTTAGTATTTTGGAGAGTGAATCTAGTGAAGTATAGCCACACAGTTACTCTAGTTTGGACAACCCAGCATCCTGTATACTCTGTTCAGCACTTCCATTGTGGTCATTGCAAACAGTGTTTAAGTGCGTGAATATATTTGCTTGAATTATTTCTTCCCCGCATATCTCCGAAAATGCTTAAATTTAAGAAATATAAATATAATTTTAAAAAAGAGTGGTACAGTAGACTCGCGGTGAGGGCTACTCATACCACGGCACCTCTGCTCTAGAGGCCGGCCACGTCCTATATACACCCATACTGGGGCAATATGGCTAAACCGACTTAACCCATGGGTGAAACTTGATGGCTACTCATATCACGGTGTCTCCGCTCTAGAGGCCGGTTACGTCCTATATACACCCATACTGGGATAACACGCCTAAACCGGCTTAACCCACAGGAGAGTATATTAATAACTAAAGGAGAGCATATCACTAGTAGCGAGGATTCGTCCTCCTGAACAAAAGTTCCGTCCTGGTCACGACCACAAAATGCTGAAGTCGGAGACACTTGACCAGTGCAGTCTATATAGGCAACCACCTCTCACCCGACGGGGATATATTATATCCGAATGATGTTGAGGCTTTCCGGTGAGAAAGTCTAACTCTGGACTGGATGGGCAACCACCTCTCAACCGGCAGGGATATATTCATATCTAAACCACGTCGAGGGTTTCCGGTGAGAAAGTCCAACTCTAGACTAAACTTGTGCAATGAAAACCACAGTGTCACGCAATGCCGCTTCTGTGATCCACCAAGAATATAGGTCCAAGGTCCACTATGCTCTGAACCCCCATCCTAAATGGGACTATCGCGAGAACCACAGGAGTAAATTCAGTAGGATCACGGGGCGATCTTGGTGGTAGAAGCGGACGAAGAAGAAGAAGAAGAAGAAGAAGAAGAAGAAGAAGAAGAAGAAGAAGAAGAAGAAGAAGAAAAGAGTGGTTAAAATATTAATTGTTTGCGAGATGAGTAATGAAAGTTGCTGGGAATGATACCAGAGATCATTGTAAGTTTTGCAGTGTGACATTAAAGCCTAATACCAAGATCTGAAAACACAATGGAAATCTAAGAAAGCTCACAAAAAAACCTCAAGCGTCTCTGACTTTTATACGTGATTATAATGAATCCTCTAGGACTGCATCATCAGTTACCGTGTTTATGAGCTGCCACTGTGCAGCTGTAAACTGTGACCGTCGTGCTGGTCTGTGCAAGGCTAACATTGCTGACATTAAAACTACAACAAAATGAAGCTGGAACTTCTTCATGCTATTTTAGTGGTCAAATTCAGCTTATCAAGGCGTTATTTTGGCACATATCAACTTCCTCCTGAAGTTTCAAAAGCTATAGGAGCAACTTAACAACGGCAGCATTTCAGAAAAAGAAAATTCTCCAGGAGATGGAACTTCTACATCATCTTGCCAAGCAGGTCTTTCAGATGCTGAAGGCGATGATGATGATGATGATGATGATGATCTTCATTTTTTTTGACAATGTCAGGGTAATTATTAATATTAATGACATATAAACATTAATAACATATTTCCATTACTCCTAATAGCATACCTCATATTACTTTACACTTAAACATTATTTTAAAAGGCAATATATTTCCTATATTTTTTTTTATAAATCCTATAAAAAATCTGGATAATTCTAAATATATAGTGAGCCAATTCTAGATATATCTATGGCGGAAAAAACTTGACAACCCTGCATATAAAAATGGGAGTCCAATCACTTTATCCAATTACCTAACAACTAGACCGTCACAGTCAGGCCGTCACAGTCAGGCCGTCACACAGCCCGTCACAGTCAGGCCGTCACACACAGCCCGTCACAGTCAGGCCGTGACACCCAGCCCGTCACACTTAGGCCGTCATACTCAGGCCGTCACAGCAACTTCTCAGTCAATGACCATATTCTCTACCACCACCTTGTTACCCAACAGCCACATAGCCCCTGCAGCCTCTCGATCAAGCGACCACATCCTCTGTCACTACTCTGTTACCAAAACAAGCAGGCTCTGCCAGCAACCCATGTCCGCACTTAATGCCCCATGGAGGTCGAACTTTGTGTCCGCTAAAGTTCACCGGAAGCTGGATCAGTGTTTTATGGTTATTAAGGTCTCGTGTTCGTCACCGGAAGCCATAATGGGTTAACGAAGATCAATGATAAGTTTCTGCCACACCCGAGAAGGTTTTTATCTTTTAACCTAATAATTTAAACACGTCAAAGTGGGACGTAACTAGAATAAGTGCAAAGAATCGGTGACGGCTGTTCTAAGAGGGAGCAAGGAGCTATACAGAAACGGTGAATCACAGGCACAGGCAATGTTCCATTTAAAGTGTGCAAAAAGCTCAGCTCATGTGCAAACAAAAAATATTATGTGTGAAAATGTGCGTTATATATATATATATATATATATATATATATACACACACACACTGTAAAGGCCTGTGGATTTAATAACAGGATAAACCTGCTGTACTTTTCAGTTACTGGTATTTAATAAAAAAACAAAAACAAAAACAAAAACCGAACGGCTCTAATCTTGGTGGTCACGAATTCTGGTGTTAGTTACCAAGATCAGTTTGCAATGGGCATTCTCCTTTTCCACGACGCAGTGGAAATTCATCTGGCCTTTTATTTTAATTCTCATCACGATTCTGCTACGGTACCACCGAAACAACGCGATAAAAGACCAGTTAAAATATCCGATCTGAAAGTCATTTCTCAACAAGAAAGAAACAGTAAAGGGAAACAAACATGTACCGTCATTGTACTTTTCTTGATGGCAATTATAGCACGGAGTAACATCTGGAAACTGGACAAAATATATGTAGCAATTTCACTTTTATTTTTGCCTGGCTCCAAAAATTTTGTGTATGGTATGATTTTTTTTTCAGCTTAGAGGAAACAGTGGTCACAGGTACCCCGGCCCTGCTCTTAAAGGCACGTATGAAATATGGCGTTAGTGCCTGTATTTTCCCCCGACCTGTCGACGCACTAGAGAATGATATTGTCTAATGCAAAATGTAAATAGGTTCCAAGTTTTTGTCTGATGTAAAACGTGAATACCTTCCTTCCTTCCTTCCTTCCTTCCTTCTTTCCTTCCTTCCTTCCTTCCTTCAGGATACGGCTAGGTACCCATTACTACTACTGGGTACCTCCTGCCAGAAGAGAATGGACACGGCCACGACCATTTTGTTGCTCTTGTTTGGAGAATATAAATCAGAGCCAATCAGGAGCTAGATTCTTCTCCTAGTGTTGCTGCTAGAGTCCTAAGAAAAATGGGATGAGGATCGGATTTGTGGTCAAAGTTACGAACAGAGTAACTTGATTTCTGAACCAGCGTGGTTGTTGATTCCTAGACTAGTGTTGTTGTTGATTCTTAGATTAATGTGATTGTTGGTTCCTAGACTAGTGTGGTTGTTGATTCCTAGACTAGTGTTGTTGTTGATTCTTAGACTAGTGTGGTTGTTGGTTCCTAGACTAGTGTGGTTGTTGATTCCTAGATTAGTGTTGCTGTTGATTCTTAGACTAGTGTGGTTGTTGGTTCATAGACTAGTGTGGTTATTGATTCCTAGACTAGTGTTGTTGATTCCTAGACTAGTGTTGTTGTTGATTCCTAGACTAGTGTTGTTGTTGATTCCTAGACTAGTGTTGTTGTTGATTCCTAGACTAGCTTGGTTGTTGCTTTCTAGACAGGTCTGGTTGTAGATTCCTGGACTAGCGTGGTTGTTGATTCCTAGACAGGTCTGTTTGCAGATTCCTGGACTAGCGTGGTTGTTGATTCCTGCACCAGTGTGAATGTTGACTCCTAGAATAGTGTGGTTGTTGACTCCTGCACTAGCGCTGTTCTTGATTTTTGGACAACTGTAGTTGTTGGGTAATAGACCTCTTCGACGGCGCAGTCATTAGTGAGCTTGTCTCTCATACGGAGATGGATAATGCAAGTTCGGCCAGAACAGTCTCTGTTAGCCAGCCGTAGAAATAGGTACTCGACTCTTTCCAAAGCTGAGGAAGTGAAAAGCGACGAAAAGGCCAGGCCTGACGATGACCATAAAGTCCAATTTGTGCCGATAGGTTGAGAAAAATATTTGTGCTAGCAGTATCATCTGGTGCCTCCATGACGTGATAGATCATCTGGTGCCTCTATGGCATGATAAATTCTCTGGTGCCTCTATGGCATGATAAATTCTCTGGTGCCTCTATGACGTGATAAATTCTCTGGTGCCTCTATGACGTGATAAATTCTCTGGTGCCTCTATGACGTGATAAATTCTCTGGTGCCTCTATGAGGGTGGTGTCCATCTTAGTGCTATTTTTGGTAGTGAGTTGTCTGTCATTCGGAGCACATGTCCCAACCATCTGGTGCCTCTATGACGTGATAAATTCTCTGGTGCCTCTATGACGTGATAAATTCTCTGGTGCCACTATGACGTGATAAATTCTCTGGTGCCTCTATGGCGTGATAAATTCTCTGGTGCCTCTATGACGTGATACATTCTCTGGTGCCACTATGAGGTGATAAATTCTCTGGTGCCTCTATGACGTGATAAATTCTCTGGTGCCTCTATGACGTGATAAATTCTCTGGTGCCACTATGACGTGATAGATTCTCTGATACCTCTGTGACGTGATAGAGCTGTCTATCGAGGTCTTTATTGACTACTTCTCTCATTTATGTACCTCTTTCTTTTTTCAATCTTTCATTCAGGAATGCACCTTAAACCGACACTAGACACTATCCCTTTTTGAAAAAAGAATGAAGAGAAAGAAACCATAGCCACATTTTTTCCCTCCTTGTGGCGCTGTTTCGTCCATGTTAAACTTTGAATTGTCCAGGTACTTTCACACTTTCCATTCTTCATAAAAGATTTCTTTCACAAAACAAAAAGACCACAACCTGCTTGCCAAGTGGTCAGAAAAAAACTAGGTCTGGCCATGGAAAAGAGGGCTCTTTGTTACCATGTTCTCTTAAGACAATGAATTAACTGGAAAGGAACTTGTTGTATTAAAAAATTCTTGGTAGCTTTCATGAACAGAAACATTTCACTCCAAGAATAAGCTTCTGAAACTAAAAAACACCGGTTTTAATTATCTTATTCAAGTCTTATTAACTGTTTATTACTCCAACAAATAAATAAAAAAGTGAAGGACACATCGTATATTTGCCACTTGGTACTCTCTTTCCTGGAGGAGCCATTTTTAAAACGAAAATCCCGCCATAAACGTTACCTGCTTAAAGACAAACATGCGCAAAAAGTAAAGACCTAGCAAGGCCTTGGAATCATCTCTTATACCATATACTTCACAACTTACAACACAAACAGCTGAAAGACAGTGCCAATGGTTCAGATTCGCCATGGTGAGAGGCTGCCAAGAATACACTCGCATACTTCCTTATCAACGTCAATGGCACAAAATTGGCCAAATTGGCATTAATTAGAGGTTTGGCGGTAGATCTTGAAGACAATCTGGCACATGTCTGTTTTCATGGGAGGTAATGAGGACAGAAGAAGCTTCTGAATTAACTACCCTTGTCTGCGTAATCTCCCTTGATGAACGTGAATATATTCTTCCCCCGATCTATCCCTCTTTGCTGCGGTACTATTTTTTGTTATCTCCATACCTAGAATCCTCCATTTTATACAGGTAAAAGATATGCAGCACAGAATCTAGGTTAAAGAGTGTGTGTGTGAGAGAGTATATACGAGCATATTTATTCAGCCATTAAATTCTCTTCTAAAATCATAGTTCTGTACGTAATTTGTGTAGAAAGGATTGTAATGGAAACGAAAGAATGTAATATGACAGGAACTGTATTCAACATGTATGTGTGTGTGTGTGTGTGTATTATCTTGTTACATTAATTACCTCTCATGTAGTTTATTATTTTATATTTGTGAATGTAATAGTTTCATTCTGCGTTCTTATATATGCTTTTTAAAAATGTAATTTGTATATTTGTAGTACATGGAATGTGTCGTAAGAATGAAAGATGAATGGTAAAAGGGCAGAACGTCAGACGGGTCTACGTGCCCAGTTCTTCATCCTTCGATTGCTTCTTCTTCTTCTTCTTCTTCTTCTTCTTCTTCTCCTGCTACATTCCACGGTTCTTGCCTCAGATGTCTGTATTCATTGTCTGAATAAATAACGCAGTCAGCCTGTCAGTAAAGTAGACAATGATGTGGTTATTATCATGTCAGTAAAGTAGACAATGATGTGGTTATTATCATGTCAGTAAAGTAGACAATGATGTGGTTATTATCATGTCAGTAAAGTAGACAATGATGTGGTTATTATCATGTCAGTAAAGTAGACAATGATGTGGTTATTATCATGTCAGTAAAGTAGACAATGATGTGGTTATTATCATGTCAGTAAAGTAGACAATGATGTGGTTATTATCATGTCAGTAAAGTAGACAATGATGTGGTTATTATCATGTCAGTAAAGTAGACAATGATGTGGTTATTATCATGTCAGTAAAGTAGACAATGATGTGGTTATTATCATGTCAGTAAAGTAGACAATGATGTGGTTATTATCATGTCTGCCTGCCTTTTCTTTTCTAGTTCCTCAAGGAGTCAGGCACCTATTTCTTCAGCTGGGTACTGCCTCCTCATAAAGAGTATAGACAGAATGAGGTGTATGGTGCAGATGCACTAAAAAATAACACGAGGAGGAAGAAATGTAAAACAAACAGTAACAAACCAGTGTTTCAGCGGTATGTCTTTATCAAGGACGACGAAATTAACGAAATAACAAATATACACAATATAACACTTGTCTGGCAGAGATCCTCTTGGCTGGAGCCAAGGGTGAATAACTCACTGCGTTTTCAGGAAAGTACTTTTATGTTTGTTATTCTGACAATGTACTTTTTTTGTGTACAAGCAAGCAATTAGCCTAATGGTCAGCCATCTTTACTAAACACGCATTACTATGAAAGCTTTGTTTCCTTGCTCTAACACTCCTTGGTTATTTTGGTATGAAGAAAGTTGTTTACAGGTAGTCCTTGCTTTCCGACCGTCTCTTCCTGACGGCCGTGTTGAAAAACGAAATGGACGTAAAGCGAATTTCATAGAGGCGAGTATACATGAGCTTAGTATCAATAGGCAAGCACATTTTAAAACATAAAAATAAACTAGAGTGAAATTATAGTTTGTATACAGACTTCAAAAGAAATGGTTTTACCTAAAATAAGTACTCTATCTTCTAAAAATATTTGTAAATTTACAAAAAAAGACGTCAGTGGACCAATGGTCGGTAAATGAAGGGACGTAAAGCGAGAGGTCGGAAAGAGAGGTATGCAGGAAACTCTCTACTGTAGAGAGCGGAACAACAACACAACTCCTTCAGATCATCAGAGGAAGTACCCCCCCCCCAGACAAGTGTTTCGGCCCTTTAAACTCATGACACTCTAAGGGGGGTGGGCCCCTCTGGGTCATGACTCCCAGAGGTCTTGTGAGTTGTTGCTTTTTTTTAGTCCCGGGATTCAACCCATGATCTTCCAGTTGCCACTGCACTTTTACAGTGCGTCTTTAGCGATTTAGCTACGGAGGACTGGTATTGGTTGTGGCAAATGAAATTATTTATGTTCCCAATGCTTATTTCGCATACTCCACAGCCAGCATGAGGCCTTTTCTGCTGATTCTGAAAGGCTTCTCAATGCCCTTGTTTTTGCTTGTCCCTTTATGCCCAGTTGCTTACACAGGTCATATGCTGATGTTGCTACGAATCCTCTTGCTCCCACTTCTACAGCTATCACTTTTGCCCTGATTCCTGCCCTTTGCCTCAGTTGCTTGACCAGATCATTGTACTTCTGCAATTTGAATAAATGCTGGTCCTCTATTCTAGTTTCGTATGGAACCGTAAGCTCGATCTTTATTAATTCCTGTTTTTCTGTGGAGTACACCACAATGTCCGGTCGCATTCCTGTGTTCTTGATGGCAGTCGGGTATTCTCTTCTTCCTGGAAGGTCTGCTATCACATCCCAGTCATTTGTACCATCTAGCAGTGATGGTAAGGGAGTGTCCCTGATTTCAATATTTGATGTCGTACCAGCACCTATGAAGTATACGAGGTATATCTGTACAAAATTTAAGTAATGAATGTGAAAGAGAGGAGCAAACATTCCGACCCAGGTGTAGATGGAGAGGGAAAGTGTCGATATATGAGCATGTGTGACATCCTAGCTATAAACCAAAAGATGGCAGATGATGATGATGATGATGATGTAGGAAGGTTATACACGTCCAGATTTATAGAAAAAGTAAGAAGAAATATTTATTTGATGCCCAGCTCACATATATAAGTTAAAACTTTCATAAAACATGAAATTCTGCCCTCAGTCAAAGCCTGAATTTGGGCCTGAAATATCAGCAGTGGACTGAGATTTTGCTGATTTAGAAGTGCTAATACGAGCAATCTCTTGGCTGATAAGTAGCAAAAAGTGCCAGCTCAATATGGGGGTCATCCTCAAAATTGTGACCGTATTGACAAAGTGAAATGTGAACTGTGCTTTCAGAAGTTTCAGTAGCTCAAGGTGTGCGTTCGTATATTAAAAATCACTTGAAATGTGCGAAAAATAAAACAAGCAAAAGTAAATAAATAATAATAATAAAATTTTAGAATACTAGAAAATAATGGAAGTGTTAATATCAGTACAATCCTACAAGAGTTTACAGCATTTTATGAGAGATGTCTTTCTTACATTGAGCTATGGGAAAACAGTTTTGGTGGAGCAGAATCTTTTACTTGGATAAACAACAATAAATTAACATGGTCTGAAACTGAAGCTTCAGGTGAAAAAAATTAATGAAACTGTTGCAAATAATGCAGTAAACATGGATCAACTGTTTGATGAAGTAGTGATCGCAAAAGCTTTTTGGTCATCATTATTTATAAACCTGTATGAACAGTATAACCCATACAGCTATAGCTTATAAACCTGTATGAACAATATAACCCATACAACCATAATTAATAAAGCAACAAGAACAACATAACTCAACCGTTGGTTCTAAAGCCCAGTAGTTTCAGTCGCCCCAAAGGCAAGCACACAGACATCTATCTAAACCCCAGCCATATAACGGTCCGTCATGGCTGCCAGCACGTCTGTTCGAGAAGATATGTATTGGCGCCAGCAGATACCAGCAGGCAATGTTTAGATAGAGTCACAGATATCTAGAGACAGAGATGTGTGGTCCTCGTTTCTGCCCCAGCAGATAACAGATGGCTATCTCACAGGCTGAGCTATTGGTGCTCCTTGGAATGTTAGTGAGGGATGTGTGCATGTTTGAGAAGGTGTGTTGTTGATGGAGAGTAAGTGTGTGTGTGTGTGCGCGCGTATGTGTGTATATCAAGAGTTAGAGAAAAGTGTGTACTGTAACGTAGTAGGCAAAACACTTCAGAAGACAGACAAAGGAAAGTTTAAACCCCGATTAAAGAAGGACGAACAAGAACCTGGACATGAGACGACAAAGCACTATTAACTCGGCCACCTTGCATATCTTAAATAGTTTGTACATAAGAGTCTGTATATGAGAAAACAACCGCAAGCCCATTCAAACAGAAATATAAACTCTTCACAAGTGTTTCAGATGTGAGATAGAAATCAAAAGAAATATAAACTCTTCCCAAGTGTTTCAGATGTGAGATTTATAAAATCAAAAGAAATATAAACTCTTCACAAGTGTTTCAGATGTGAGATTTGTAAAATCAAAAGAAATATAAACTCTTCACAAGTGTTTCAGATGTGAGATAGAAATCAAAAGAAATATAAACTCTTCACAAGTGTTTCAGATGTGAGATAGAAATCAAAAGAAATATAAACTCTTCACAAGTGTTTCAGATGTGAGATAGAAATCAAAAGAAATATAAACTCTTCACAAGTGTTTCAGATGTGAGATAGAAATCTAAACTATTCAAAAGTGCTTCAGTTGTAAGACAGAGACGTAAACCCTTCCCAATTGTTTCATCTGTGACACAGAAATCTAAACTCTTCCCAAGTGTTTCAGTTGTCCTTGATAAAGCCATATCGCCGAAATATTGAATTGTTACTATTTGTTTTACATATTCACACGCTCATCTCACTGCCTTTCTTGCCACCTCTTTTCATCGTTATTTCCTTTTATCTCTTGCAAATCTCAGTGGAGTGAAGCTACTGCAACTATACGTCAGGGTGAAGAAAGTAGACCATCATCTGAGACATACACTAAGGCCTGGCCTTGTTTGTTGAGTATAATACTTGCTGATAATCTCAGGACATAGGAACTATAAATAATAGTGGCAGAGAATATCAAAGTAGTGTACAAAATACATGTTTAGAACTTTGCTTAGATTTATGATAACTTATTATATTATATTATATTATATTATATTATATTATATTATAAATGCCTTTGAATGTAAATGCTACAGAAGAGTTCTTCAAATATCATGGACACAAAAAAGAACAAATATATCCATAGTACAATAATTTAATATTGAAGAAGGCTGGCTAGTAAAGAGGATTAAAGAGAGAAAACTTAATTATTTCGGACACATTAAAAGTCATGATAATCTAGAGAAGACCATCTTAGAAGGGTACATAATGAGAAAAAGAAAGAGAGGAAGACCAAGGCGAAGATGGCTGCAAGACATCGTTGATGATCTGCAAATGGATGCATCAGCAGCAGGCCATCTTGCTCACAACCGAGAGGCCTACAGGAGTGCTGTTAGGGAGGCAAAGGTTCGCAAGTGACATGCAAATGAATGAATGAATTACAGATTTACGATAGCTTATTACTTCATGCTTCTGATTTCTTATTCAGGTCAAAGTTTTGTTTGGTTATGTTTACATTTTTTGCTTTTACTTCCTTTTCCCGTTTGTAAGTCCCTCTTTCCTTTTCCAGTTTGTAAGTCCCTCTTTCCTTTTCTCGTTTGTAAGTCAAGTCCTTTCTTTTTCCCGTTTACAAATCAAGTCCCCCTTTCCTTTTCCCGTTTGTAAGTCAAGTCCCCCTTTCCTTTTCCGTTTGTAAATCAAATCTCTCTTTCCTTTTCCCGTTTGTAAGTCCCTCTTTCCTTTTCCCGTTTGTAAGTCAAGTCCTCCTTTCCTTTTCCCGTTTGTAAGTCCCTCTTTCCTTTTCCCGTTTGTAAGTCAAGTCCCCCTTTCCTTTTCCCGTATGTAAGTCAAGTCCCTCTGTCCTTTTCCCGTTTGTAAGTTCCTCTTTCCTTCCCCCACCCCCACATACTTTTAAAAACCCTTTTTCTCATTCATTCTTTCATCCCTTTCCAAGCTCACACTGTTCTTCCCCACACCACCGCTTGTCCTGATTTACCCCCCACCCCATCCTCCAACACTACCCCCCCCCTCCCCTCTCCTCACCTCCTAATTAGCCGCCATAAATTTATTTAAAACACAGGAGCCCTGAAACATTTCTAAAACCAAAAGTTGTTACTGACAGCAGTTATCTCCCTGCTCTCAGGGGCGATCATAAACTCATCTCAAATTCTACTGGAGCACAGCCAAGGGGCCTCTAATTGGAACCCAATCCTTCACCTTGTAGATGTTTATAACCTCCATATCACACAAAAGTCAGGACGTTGTACCTACATCCAAAAAAAGTTTTTAAAAGCCGAGCCAAATTAACAAAAAATTCCAGCGCTATCTTGCTTGTGTTCATCCAGCATTATCTAACAGTGGCACAAGAGGAGCTACATCACGTTGTAATTGTGCTTAGGAGTAAAATAAATTTGTGAGGAATGCAGAACCTGCATCTTGTCTTGTCTTGTCTCCTTCCTTCGTGTACCTTTCGATGTCGAAAGGGGGACTGTTGATAAGGGTCGGCAGTTGCTACACACTCGAATGTCTTAAGTCCTGTGTTCAATTCTCTGCCAGTCTCTTGTGTGGATGGCCTCTCCCTTGCTTTGCTCTGTCCTCAGCGTCAATGTTTTCTATAAACTCCATGTCTGATGGTAGCCATATTCTGAGATGATCAGAGCAAAGTTCAGAGAGAAAGAGAGAGAGAATGAATGAATGAATGAATGAATAATCTTTAATCTTTATTTTTCAAGGGTAAAGAATTGGGCACACAGGCCCGTCTTACATTCTGCCCTTCATCACTCCATCTTTCATTCTTCCCACACACTTGATTTAGTACAAAAATACAAATTAAATTAGTAAAAACATATCAAAAGAGAGAGAGAGAGAGAGAGAGAGAGAGAGACAGACAGAGAGAGAGTATACTAATCCGTTTTCTATTTGTTGTTACAGATACCCAAGCTGGTTTTAATGTTTCAATCTTTTCGCTTTCAGGTAAAGTTTTTCGGTTAAGTTAAACTTTATAACGCGTTCCTTTACAATACAAATGTAGAAACAATCACAGCACAGGGAAACTGATATCAAAATGGCAGCTACAATGAACACATCAAGATGCTTGTAAACGGAACTCTCGAGAACGTCCTTATGTTATAAAAATGGATACGATAGGATTAAGAGAAGAAAGAACAGATCGAATTACTCTGTGTCAATAAACGGTTCCAAAGAGAGGCGCCGAGGATGACACAAAACAAACATAAAGAGTGACATGATGCTCAGAAACTTCTGCTGTTTCCCTGGAAGGAAGCCAAGGTAAGAGTGACATATCAAGCCACTGTCCAGAGGGTAGATCTAGCAGATCAGGAGCAAAGGGCTATCTGTCTACGGAGAAGCTGGAACACAGTCTGCTTAGTACTACAGTCTAGCTCAAGAGTAGAGTGCAAAATGGTGGTGGAGCCTTCTAAGAAGGTTGCTTCTTGCGTCCCCTCCGAGGCTTCCAGAACATCAAGCAACCCAGTTATCATCAGACATTGACCTTACTTCATCATCATCATCAACGATTAGTGTATAAATATGCAACTTTACACGAAGCACTGCAAGTAAAGCTGTGATACCTTTGTAGTCACTACGTAATAAAACTACTCCTACCTTTTTCCTAGTTTATACACTTTCATCATCATCATCAGCGCTTTATTTTAAATAGCACTGTTAGACGCTAGAAGAATGCGTGCAGTTTTTTTCTCCTTTTAAATTTGGTTTATGATTTTAAAAGCAGTTTTGATCACGAACTCTCCCCGGAAAACTTGACACGAAGTTCCTGAACCATGGACATCAAGTATCATAAGCAGTGAGGGACAGTTACTTTCTTTCATCTCTGGGGTGCAGCAGAAATCCAGAGTAGGAATGGCCAAATTAAAGTCAAGTCTCCCAGTCCCTCTCAGGCTGATTGAAGGCGTGGGGTCGAGTCCCACCTTTGGTACCTTCCAGGCGATGCAAGTGCACAACATGATCGTTCTGAGAATAAAAAAGTAGCCTCTAAGAGCTAACAATATGTGTTTATATGGCAGGGCAGACGGTATCACACCTTAGACACATGGCACTCCCAGATCTTTGGTACCCCCAGATCTTAGACAAATGCCACTCCCAGATCTTAAACACATGGCACCCCCATATCTTAGACACATGGCACCCCCAGATCTTAGACACATGGCATCCCCATATCTTAGACACATGGCACCCCCAGATCTTAGACACATGTCACCCCTAGATCTTAGACACATGTCACCCCCAGATCTTAAACACATGGCATCCCCATATCTTAGACACATGCCACCCCCAGATCTTAGAAACGTGGTACCCCCAGATCTTAGACACATGGCATCCCCGTATGTTAGACACATGTCGCGCGCAGATCTTAGATATATGCTCCCCCCCCCCCCCCCACCACCCCAGACTTTGGACACATTCCTCACCAAGATCTTAGACACATGGCACCCCCAGATCTTAGACACATGCCGTGCCCAGACTACTCACACATAAAAAAGTGGACACCACAGAGTCACTGTGAGCGAAAGAAAGAAAGCTCGATAATCAAGCTTACCCACAGGCTCCACCACCAGGACGTATTCAGCCACCTCTAACCCTTTTGTCAAGTGGAATTTATAAAAAAAAGGCAGACCAAAAAAAAACAAAAAAAAAAAAAGAAGAATAGCAGGAAAGCAGGATAGAGTCTTCATCATCCCTGATTGTCAGGCATCATTGCTTTACCGCATCCACCACCATACCCACTGTGGACCAACGAGCGGCTGATGCTGTCGCGTCACTGGAACTTAATGATGACATTCTGCTGTCTCATTAAACGAAATCTTTCCGTCAGAAAATCCCCGCTGATATCGATTCGGTCATTACTCTCGCTCCTGAATATCTACATTCTGGCATTCTTCTCTTTTGACAATCTCCTCCATCTTTTTCTTTCTCGAGCTAGCGTCTTCTTTCTATCCCTCTACCTCTTGTCGCAATCACGAGGGAGGATGAGACTAAGCCCTTTGAAAAACAATGCAAGCGAGCTCCTTCAGCAGATGGCCTTCTAATTTAGCAGGTTTCTAATCCTACCTAGTTAGGAAAAGTAATACCTGACAGAAGCCATATCCGAAATCAGGTTACCAAGTAAGGAAACCTGAGCTAACAGGGTTTGTATAACTGCTGATATTACCGCAAGTGGCAGGAACATAATCCTCGGCCGTGTTCACACGAATGTACTTGAAAGTTTAAGGCCTGTTCACATTTTATCATCGTCACCGTCATCATCCTGTGTCATTTCTCCATGCAAAGTGAAGGACCTGTAACTTGATAGGGCTTCCTTTTCGGTTTGTTTTTGTTTGTTTGTTTGTTTGTTTGTTTGTTTGTTTGTTTTCAAATGCAGCCAGGAAAGTTGCGCTTTGTCCTTCTTTATGCTGTCCTGTCACTTTTCCCATTGTAGAGACTTGACATGGTCCAGTCATCTGTTGTTGTATACTCATCTGCTTCAGTTTTATTCTCCAGATGCTGTCAGTTATTCTTTATCGTCGCTATAATTCTGATTCTGTCTGCTCATCTGTATCGTTGGTGCCTTAATGAGATCATCTGCTTATCTGCACTGTTCTTATGTTCTTGAATTAGCTCACTTATATCTGCACCTTTCTTGTGTTCTTGATGTAGTCCACTTATCTGCAAGGCTCTTATGTTCTTGATGTAGTCCACTTATCTGCAGCGCTCTTGATACAGTCCACTTATCTGCACCGTTCTTATGTTCTTGTATCGCTGTTGTCCTTTTGTTGCTTTCACTTTATAGCCACAACTTCTCCTACCAATGTGCAACTATGCCAGATGTCACGTGATATGGGCTACATGTTGAAAATATGCTGGAAACTCTCCCGCTCTCTGCTCTTATCAGTCTTTGTCACTTCAGCAGGTTCAGGACATCTTTCTTCTTCTTCATTTCTCTCTTCAAAACAGCCTTATAGGTAAGTGCATTCACATTTCTTGGGCCCTAATTTTCTAGCTGATTTGTTAAAAAAGGCCATTATCTGTGCAACCTGAACAGGTGCTTTAATCTTCTGTTCAGTATTTGACCAAAGCGAAGACAGAGCACCCGTCCTATATTCTGTGCTGACAGAGCACCCGTCCTATATTCTGTGCTGACAGAGCACCCGTCCTATATTCTGTACTGACAGAGCACCCGTCCTATATTCTGTGCTGACAGAGCACCCGTCCTATATTCTGTACTGACAGAGCACCCGTCCTATATTCTGTACTGACAGAGCACCCGTCCTATATTCTGTGCTGACAGAGCACCCGTCCTATATTCTGTGCTGACAGAGCACCCGTCCTATATTCTGTACTGACAGAGCATTCTCCTGGTGTCTTTTAAAAAAAGCTGGGTCACATTTGTCAGTGAAGTTCTGCCAGTTCCTTTTTACAGAATTGATGATATAATTTTGATATCAATGTCGTGATTTAAAGTTTTTAATGTTTTGCGCCTAAGATTAGTGTTGAGTACAAACCAGATTGCAACAAATATCCGCTTTAATAGCTTTAAAAAAGATTATAAAAAAGGAAAGCTGTTGATCAAAATACTGAATTGTGTTATCATAACAGACGGTGTGGATATGATAATAACATTTGTATATAGGGGAGAACAGAGTGGGGAAATACCTAATAAATTCTATGGGAAATACCTTTTATACTCAGTATAAAGTGGCTAGCAAAATAGGACTTGAGATTAACAAGGACAAAACAAAAATAATGAAAATTCCCATTAATCAGAATGGAAAAATACACATAGAAGGAACAGATATTGAAGAAGTCAATCAATTTGCATACCTTGGCAGCTACATAGACCAGGATGGTGACACTAGAAAGGAAGTTAGGATCAGAATTGCAAAAGCAGGATCAATCTTCAAGAATCTTGAGAACATATGGAATTCAAAAGTTATAAGCACAAAAAAACCAAGTTAAGATTATTCAATTCAAATGTAATATCCACCCTCATTTATGCATGCGAAAGCTGGAAAACAACTAAAGAAATAGAAAAGAAATTAGACTCTTTTGAAAACAAATGCATAAGGAAAATACTCGGCATCAAGTGGAACGAATTCAAGAACAATGCAGAGATAAGACAGATGACTGAACAACAACCAGTCTCATGGGTGATCAGGAAAAGGAGATGGACATATGTTGGTCACTTAATGAGAAGAAATGATCAGAGAGTCCCAGAAACAAGCTATCAAGTGGAACACAACAGGCCAAAGAAAAAGAGACAGACCCCTTGAAACTCTGAAGAGCACATTGTTAAAAGAGGTCAAATTAACAGGCATAAAATCCTTTGATGAGGTTGAAAGACTCGCCGAAGACAGGAAAAACTGGCGAACTACTTTGCGAGCCCTATGTGACGTTTAACGGCACGGGAAGGATATAAGATATAAGATAAGATATAGTGGGCGCTCGAGTGGTGTAATGGTTAAAACGTTCGTCTGTAAAGGTCGGTGGTTCCAGTCCATCCGGAAGCATCATATTCACTCAACTGTAACCTGGCTCTTTCTGGAGCTGTGGAAGGAAAGTCACCCATGCGTGGTGCTGACCGATATCACCCTCCAGTGAGCCGTCGGGTCAAGGAAAATGTGATCACTTCCACCTAGCTCTTAAGTGCTTCATTGGCATGACAGGACTATGTGAGAGAACAGGACGTAGTAGAAGAAGAATATGAACAAATACCCGACGAACATGTTCAGATTAAGCAGGTAGCAAGACAAAAACTGACCACTGTGTTTTGTCTGAAGATTGGCTGTTGCAGACAACTGGACAGCTTATGCTGGCTCAGAGCATCGTGCACAAGAATACTCTCGGGCGTTACAAAAGTTTCAGCCAATCTAGTTCTACCTCACCTGACTTACCTGAAGGGATTGGGCCGTTGGTGGAAGCTATGGTGTTGCTACAGCAGGCAAGAATAAAATCTCTACATTAAGCCTCAGTGGTTTTGTTCCGAAGTTATTTCCACATAACATTTCAAATTTGTAGACAAAAATTATAATTATGAACTAATGAGATGTAGCATTCACTAGTCGTACACGCCACATGATGTTTGTATCTTGTTGTAATCTTCCCCCTGGGATTCCCATTAACTACGTTTTACGTTACATCTTTCGTCTAGACCACGCGATCATACCTCACACATTTGGTCATCTCATTCTTCTTAAATTTGGATCCTGTTCTTGTCTATCGCCTTAATGTCCCAACATTCCTGATAATGTTGCCACACCACGTGATTTAAGCGCCATCACGTGACCGCAACATGATCTGGTGTTCTATTAAGTGAGGCTGGAAAACTCGCAAATAGCCGGATGTTTTACTTACCTCCCCTTAGATGGCGTGGCAAGGGAAGTAAATCTTGAGATGCTCAAGGTTTCGCTGTGTCGGGTTAAATCCGTGAATGTGACATGAGGTTGCGCTGACACCGATGACAGAAGCATTCTCTGACACATTCTAATAGTCAGTGATCCTCACTGCACCAGTAGACACACATGACAAAGACTTGCCATCCGTCCTGGTTATGAGCTTTCCTTTCTGTTTCCTATGTTTGGCTTGCCGGAACTTTGAAGTTCTTGTATGTGAGGTTCGTCTCCATGTATCCACGTCGTCTACACTGTCTTCTTTCTGTCCGCTGTTCTAAGTTTATTGGCTGCTGTAGTCATTTTTTGTGTTATCATGTATCAGTCATGTCTAACTTGTCATATATCAGTCATGTCCAGCTTGTCATATATCAGTCATGTGCAGCTTGTCATGTATCAGTCATGTCAAATTTTCCATGTATCAATCATTACCAGCTTGTCATGTATCAGTCAGGTCCAATTTATCATGTATCAGTTATGTTCAGCGTATTTCTGTCACCTTTATTTCATCCTGTGTTTCTTTCATGTGAGAGGATACTAAAAGAGCTAAGTATGCCTCCTTCATGTGAGAGGATACCAAAAGAGCTAAGTGTGCCTCGTTCATATGAGAAGATAGCAAAAGAGCTAAGTGTGCCTCGTTCATATGAGAAGATAGCAAAAGAGCTAAGTGTGCCTCTTTCATATGAGAAGATAGCAACAGAGCTAAGTATGCCTCTTTCATGTGAGAGGATACTAAAAGAGCTAAGTGTGTCATTTTTCATCCATTTTTCGTATTTTTATTTGTTCTTTTTTGTGGCCCTTGAAAAACGCATTTGCCAAAATATTGGATTATTGAATGTTCTTTATTTATACGTAATAATTTTCTTCCACTTTCGTTTATACCAACTTACCTCACTATCTCCATCTTTTTTGAAACACTGAACTCTACACATGTGACTACCTGTATTCTACAGTGTGTCTCTTTCATGACTGTGCTTCCCGTTCTTGGGTTCATGAAGTATATTTTACGACTACCCACAAACGCATGGTGTAAGGAATGTAAATAAGAAGAACTGGTTGTTTGTCGGAACTTCATTGTCTTGACTTTATTCCACTCCACTTTCAGTAGCAGGAGCTGAGGAAATAATCATTTCAGATCTAGCCATACTGAGTGATGTTTCTTGCCTTCTGTCGTATTGTTGTGCTGTGTTGTGTTGTGTTGTGTTGTGTTGAGCTATGCCTGCTGTCGTATTGCTGTGTTGTGTTGTGTTGAGCTCTGCTTTCTGTAGTATTGTTGTGTTGCGTTGTGCTGAGCTGTGCTGTGTGGTGAGCTATCTCTCTCTCTCTCTTTCTCTCTCTCTCTCTTTCTCTCTCTCGCTCTCTCTCTCTCTTTCTCTCTCTCTGAACCTTAAGTGCCCAGGGCACTTGGGGCTTCTGCAAGGGTTTTCCACAAATGCCTGTCCTTTGCCTTTTTTCTGCTCTTGCCCGGGTGAGCCCTCTATTGCTCAACATCCTCTCTGTTGTTCTTCTCCATGTCTGTTTTGGTCTACCCTTACTTCTGTTCCCCTGTGGTGTCCATCTTAGTGCTATTTTTGGTAGTGAGGTGTCAGTCATTCGGAGCACATGTCCCAACTATCGCCAGCGTCTTTCCTCGATAATTGAAGTCAGTGGCTTCATCTGCATCTCTGCCAACAAGATGTTATTTCTTACGGTGTTTGGCCAAAATATTTTTCTAATTCTTCATAAACATTTAGTCTGGAAAGAATTCACCTTGTTTTTTAGGGTTTTGGTGATTTTCCAGCATTCACTTCCATAGAGTAGTACACTTAGAACATTACTCTTAAACATCATGATTTTCGTATTTATGCTTAGTTTTTTAGATTTCCATATAGTCTGCAGCACTGCAAAAGCCTGGTTTGCTCTAGTAAGTCTGCTGTTGATGTCCTCTGTGCTGTCTCTATTTTCTACTACTCTACTGCCAAGATATACAAATTCGTTGACCTCTTCCACTAACGTGCTATCTACTCTGAGTACATTTCTGTTGTTCACATTTTGCTTCACTAACTTTGTCTTTCCTACGTTGATCTTTAGTCCTATGTTGTTTGCATTCTGAGTTAGCTTGTTTATTTTATCTTGCATATCTTTGTGGCTGCTTGATAGTAGACAAATGTCGTCCGCAAAGTCAAGGTCCTCCAGCACTGTGTCAAGGGTCCATTGTAATCTTCTGCGTTTGTCTGATGTTGCCTCCTTCATTAACCAGTCTACTGCCAAGATAAATAATGTTGGTGATAGTACACATCCCTGCTTCACTCCTGTTTGTACCCTAAAGCTGCTGGAGGTATGTTCTCCACAGATCACTTTGCACTGAAAACCCTCGTATAAGGCTTTGATTACATTTACTATCTTGTGGGGGAGGCCATGCCATCTTAGGATTTTCCACAATGCATCTCTGTTGACACTGTCAAAGGCTTTCTCAAAATCTATAAACAATGTTTATGTTGTGCTATGCCACTCATTTGCCTGTTTTACTATTTGTCTAAGTACAAATATGTGGTCTATGCATGATCTTCCTTTCCTAAATCCTGCCTGCTCCTTCCGAAGTTTTCCCTCAAATGCTGGTGCAATTCTGTTGATGATTATTCTACAAAATACTTTACTGGTGAGTGGCAGTAGGGTAATGCCTCTCCATTCCCCGCAAATCCTGAGGTCACCCTTCTTTGGTAGTTTTACTATAAGCCCAGTTTTCCACTCCTCTGGAGCTTTTTCTAGATCCCAAATTTGTTGTAGTATCCGGCGAAGTTGTTTTTGGTTTTTCTGTTTCTTCTGCTTTCAACATCTCAGCAGTCACTTCATCTTCACCTGGTGCCCTGACTAATTTTAGCTTCTTTACTGCCTCCTTTACTTCATCTATTGTTATTGGTCCTGTATTGATGTTTAGTTCTGTTTTTTCTTCAGGTATGTCTATTGTTTGTGCTGCCTGTGTTCTGTTTAGTAGGGTGTTAAAGTGTTCCCTCCAACTTTCAATTTTTTCTCATTCTCCACTGACCAGTTGTCCCTTATGTGTCCTTACTGCACTCTCACATCTTGTACTGAAGTTACCTGTCATCTGCTTTGTGATTTTGTCTATGGTTTTCATGTCATTTGCATATGCTGCTTTCTCTGCTGCTTCTGCCAACTTATCATAGTATTGACGTTTATCTTGACGGCATGATTCCTTCACTTCTTTTTGTGCATAATTACTTAAAACTTGTTCTTTTAGCCTTTGTGATCTGGTGTTCAGTAATTTTTTCTTGATTTCCTTTCTTTGCTCTATCTTTTCCCATGTGGTCTTGCTTATTCATTCCTCTTTTCTCCGTTTCCGATATCCCAGCACCTCTTTTGTTGTTTCCTGTGGTGTTTCACTGAACTCTAGTATGGACATTTCTGCTTCGTCTTGTAAGACACTGAAGCGGTTCTTAAGTACTATTGAGAATTCATTCTTTGTTTGCTGTCTTTCAGTTTTCTTGTATCAAAACGTGTCTTTCTCTGTTCTCTGATTTTGGCTTTCCTTAATTTTAGTTTTATTTTTGCTACCAGAAGGTTGTGATCACTTCCTACATCTGCTCTTTTCCTTGCTCTCACATCTTGTAGTGACCATTTCAACTTGTTTATTAGTATGTGATCGATTTGGTTTTCTGTGGTTTTATCTGGTGACCTCCAAGTCACCTTATGGATGTTTTTATGTTGGAAAATTGTCCTTCCGATGGTCATCATGTTTTCTTCACAGAAACTGCACAGTCTTTCTCCATTTTCATTTATTTCTCCGATTCCTTCTCTTTCCATGATTCTTCTTCTATCTTCATTTCCCTCACCTACTTTTGCATTGAAGTCGATGAGAAGCATATCATGCTTGGGTATTGTTTCTACTGTGACTTGGAAGCTAGTGTAAAAATCTTCTTTTAAGTCCTCTTCAGTTGCTTCTGTTGTTGTATAACAAACTATAATAGACAGCTTCGTGAATCTTGAGTTGAACCGTGCATATAATAATCTCTCATTTATAGGGGTCCATTTCAGCAATGCTATTGATGCTTCTTTTGTTATAATCAATGCTACTCCTCCTTCATGATGTTCTTCTTTACCTGACCATATTATTGTATCTTCTGTGTGCTGTGTTGTTAATTTCCTTCTGCCTTGTCCTGTCCATCTTGCTTCTTGTATTCCTAGTATATCTAGTGTGTATCTGTGCATTTCCTTGATGGTTTGAGCTAGTTTTCCAGTCTGGTTAAGTGTTCTTACATTCCAGCTGCCTATTTGCATCTTGTGTTTACGTTCCAGGAGGTCTGCAGCCGGGCTGGGGACTTCCAGTAACTGGCTTTCATCCACAACCTTCATGAGCTCAGTTTCCTGATAAGCATTTCTCCTTCCACCTGCATTTGTTTTTTCCCTTGCTTCTGTTTCTGTGGCAGTCTGATAGTTTTTTTTTTTACCAGATATGGTTGCTGGTCCTACGCCGAACCTTACTTAGTCGCCTTTTACGATCATGCATGGTAAGGTACAGTGGTCCTATTCTTTGCAGATCCCGGGTACCACACGGGGGGTGGGGGTGTTGAGCTATACTTGCTGTCGTATTGTTATGTCATGTTGCGTTGTGCTGTGCTGTGTTGTGTTGAGCTATGCTTGCTGTCGTATTGTTATGTCATGTTGCGTTGTGCTGTGCTGTGTTGTGTTGAGCTATGCTTGCTGTCGTATTGTTATGTCATGTTGCGTTGTGCTGTGCTGTGTTGTGTTGAGCTATGCTTGCTGTCGTATTGTTATGTCATGTTGCGTTGTGCTGTGCTGTGTTGTGTTGAGCTATGCTTGCTGTCGTATTGTTGTAACAGTTATAACAAATGCCTAAGGAAAATACTTGGCATCAAGTGGAACGAATTCAAGAACAATGTAGAGATAAGACAGATGAGTGAACAACAACCAGTCTCATGGGTGATCAGGAAAAGGAGATGGACATATGTTGGTCACTTAATGAGAAGAAATGATCAGAGAATCCCAAACCAAGCTATCAAGTGGAAAACAACAGGCCGAAGAAAAAGAGGCAGACCGCGTGAAACTCTGAAGAGCACATTGTTAAGAGAGGCCAAATTAACAGGCATAAAATCCTTTGATGAGGTTGAAAGATTCGCCGAAGACAGGAAAAATTGGCGAACTATTTTGCGAGCCCTATGTGACGTTTAACGGCACGGGAAGGATATAAGAAGATATAAGATATAAGACTGTAAATACTGTTTCTTCTTTGTCTTCTTCTTCGTCTCCTCGTCTTCTTCAAATCTGGAACTGCCAGCTTATTTTCTTTGCATCCGATGCGGAGAGGATGTTCAGACACGTGTCGGATTGGGAGTAGGTTAAGGATACTACTTTTTTTTTCCAGTCCCTGAGTGAAGCTGATAAGCGGAGGCGTGGAGTACTTCTTTCGCAGACTCCACCACCATAGGGACTATGGCGATCCCTGATCCGTATATGCCCTGTGGTATCTGCATGGTGTAGGGGTGTGAAGTGTCAGTGCCTTCAGATCTTAAGGCTACTACAGCATTTGAGGCAGGGATGCCGGTACCTGACCTGGTTGCCTTTATTTTCTTAGGGAAACCCCAGACATCCGGGTTGTTTTAGGCCGGGTTGACCCCCCCCCCCCCCAGTGCAGGTCGGTCGGGGAAACAAAAAATTCCTCCTGAGTACGAAATCGAACGATGGACCCTTCTGACCGGCAGGCGAGTACATTAACCACTACACCACAGCGGCATGTACTGTACAGCGCTGTACATTTCTTGATAGAGTAAACTTGTGTTTATCTATTTCATTTTGAACATCGCGGATATTTAGTTAATTAACGGCAATTATTTGTTTATTTATCTACAGTGTCATATTCAGAATCGGTTTCTGATATTTTCAACTTACGATGGATCATCAGAACGTAACTTCATTATACGAGTGAACAGAGGCGTATCTTTAATGTAACCTGTAGTGAAGTGTTTTAAAATACGGTAAAGTTAAGGCTTCTCTGTTATGACTGGAGGCGCTACGTGACAAGTCTGTTACTGATCATAACTTTACCATGACCTGTCGGTACACTAGTCATCATCATCATCATCATCATCATCATCATCATCATCATCATCATGTACCTTCTCCAGAACGAATGCTGACTGTAATGATTCTCCAGTTCCCTCGCTCCCTCGCCTTAATGGTGCACTCAGCCAGGCTGTGTCCTGCTCATTCTCGTACGTTATCTTCCCATCTACATCTCTGTCTTCCTCTTGCTCTTTTTCCTTCCACCTTTCCTCGTGGTATGGTCTTCAGTATATTTGTTACGTCTTTTGATATGGCCAATGTCGACACACTAAAGGGTGATGTGGTCACGCGTGGTTGCCTTTCCTTCTCCACCTCCGGAAGGAACCAGGTACCCATTTATACACCTGGATGACCTTGGGCGGCTCAGACCCCGGTCAAACCAACGACTTTTGGCGCGAAATACGACTGCACTAAACACTGCTGCTCAGGGGCCCTAAAATATAGTGATATAATTTAAAGTGCAGTGATAGCGCAGTGATAGCGCAGTGATAGTGCAGTGATAGCACAGTGATAGTGCAGTGATAGTGCACTAATAGCACAGTGATAGTGCAGTGATAGTGCAGTGACAGCGCAGTGATAGTGCAGTGATAGCGCAGTGATAGCACAGTGATAGTGCACTAATAGCACAGTGATAGTGCAGTGATAGCACAGTGATAGCACAGTGATAGTGCACTAATAGCACAGTGATAGTGCAGTGATAGCACAGTGATAGTGCACTAATAGCACAGTGATAGTGCAGTGATAGTGCAGTGACAGCGCAGTGATAGTGCAGTGATAGCGCAGTGATAGTGCAGTGATAGTGCAGTGACAGCGCAGTGATAGTGCAGTGACAGCGCAGTGATAGTGCAGTGACAGCGTAGTGATATTGCAGTGACAGCGCAGTGACAGTGCAGTGACAGCGCAGTGATAGTGCAGTGACAGTGCAGTGACAGCGCAGTGATAGTGCAGTGACAGTGCAGTGATGCGAAATAAAATAAGATGCAGTTCACAGTGAATTAACACAGCTCAAAGTGAAGTGACGCAGTTTCAGAAAAAGAGTTTAAAAATGGAAACAAAATATATAACTTAAGAGTAACAAACTTAAGGGTAAGACAAGTGAAAATAAGGGATTTTGAAGGCGATGGATGGAATGGTGAAGGAAGGGAGGCGGAATGTGGGGGGGGGGAATGAAATTATTTAAAGTACATGAATCATTTACACGCTGGCTGCGTGGTCTCGGCGTTAAGCGCTCTGCCTTGAGTGCTGGGTGATGCTAGACTGAATCCTACCAGAAGGGATTCTTTTCTCCCGCCCCCCCCCCCAACACACACTCCTCCAGTTATATATGCCCATGATCTTTAGATAGTTGGTCAGAGCTGATCTCTAGATAATGAGACAGAGTTGATCTTTAGATAGTTGGTCAGAGCTGATCTCTAGATAATGAGACAGAACTGATCTCTAGACAATGAGACAGAGTTGATCTTTAGATAGTTGGACAGAGCTGATTTCTAGATAATGGGACAGAGCTGATCTCTAAATAATGAGACAGAGTTGATCTCTAGATAGTGAAACAGAGCTGATCTCTAGATAATGTGACAGAGCTGATCTCTAGATAATGAGACAGAGCTGATCTCTAGATAATGAGACAGAGTTGATCTTTAGAGAGTGAAACAGAGCTGATCTCTAGATATTGAGACAGAGTTGATCTTTAGATAGTTGGTCAGAGAATATCTCTAGATAATGTGACAGAGTTGATCTCTAGATAATGTGACAGAGCTATCTCTAGATAGTGGGTCAGAATTGATCTCTAGATAATGTGACAGAGCTATCTCTAGATAGTGGGGCAGAACTGATCTCTAGATAATGTGACAGAGCTATCTCTAGATAGTGGTGCAGAACTGATCTATAGATATTGGGGCAGAGATGATCTCTAGATAATGGAACAGAGCTGATCTCTAGACAGCTGGGCAGAGCTGATCTCTAGATAAAGAGGCAGAGCTGATCTCTAGATGGTGGTACAGAGCTGATCTCTAGATAGTGGGACAGAGCTGATCTCTAGATAGTGGTACAGAAATGATCTCTAGACGGTGCGAAAGAACCTCTGTGTGCATTGTCCTGCATGTAGAAAATCGTAAGAAAGTAGGCCAGACGAGCTCTGCCAGGGACAATAAATTCTAGGAAATCTACCACAGTAATTGGAGCAGACGTTTTAAGTGTCTAGGACCGCTTGCAACATTCATGTTAAGATGCTAACTGGAATTTGGAGCAGAATAGATATGGAGAAGTTTTAAGTACGATGAAGCTATTTTCAGAAGAAAAAAAAACGAACTAATCATTTACATAAACAGAGCTTCTTCTCTTTATCTGTTTGTATCAGCTGTATTTAATTATTTGTATCAGTTACTTCCTGGCAGAGAGAGAGAGAGAGAGAGAGAGAGAGAGAGAGAAAGTAAAAAAGGCATACAAAAGTCACCCACAGTGTAAGCTTCCTCATTTGCCCACATACTACAACAGGCAGATAAAAAAAAGTCGCAGACAAGAACGGAACACATTTAACGGAACAATTCATTTATATCTTACCTTCCCGGCAAAACATCCAGCCATGATTCTGAAAACTCCGCAGATTATTCATCTTTGCTTACAGATATTACGTGTTTACATTACAGTTAATATTACACTGTCAAGAAAAATAATTGCCATTTATCTTGGACCTTGTTATCCTTTGTTATCACATGCCTGTGAGACCTGGACACTTAACAAAACGGCTGAAAAACACATAAATTCCTTTGAATCTAAATGCTACAGAAGAGTTCTTCAAATATTATTGACACAAAAAAGAACAAATATATCCATACTACAAGAACTTAATATTGAAGAAGGCTGGCTAGTAAAGAGTATTAAACAGAGAAAACTTAAATATTTTGGACACACTAAACGTCATGATAGTCTAGAGAAGACCATCTTGGAAGAGTACATAATGGGAAAAAGAAAGAGAGGAAGATCGAGGCGAAGATGGCTGCATGACATCGTTGACGATCTGCAAATGGATGCATCAGCAGCAGGCCACCTTGCTCACAACCGAGAGGCCTACAGGAGAGCTGTTAGGGAGGCAAGGTTGCACAAGGGACATAGAAATGAATGAATGAATGTTATCCCAGATGGCCTTCATGTAGCTGTAGTCAGAGACCGGAGGCGAGAAAACATTTAGGAACTAGCAGTCATGCGTGGACATTGCCACAGGTAACAATTTAAGGACACCCGTGACCTGTATTTATGCTTCATAGACTACTGTAAAGCATCCGATAAAGTGAGACACACAGAAATTATAAGAATGCTGGAAGACATCAACATAGATGGGAAAGATCTGAAACTCATCAAAAACATTCACTGGCAGCAATCAGCAGCAATGAGGGTTGAGAATAAAATAGGAGCTTTCCAAGACATAAAATTGGGAGTTAGACAAGGGTGTGTTCCATCTCCTGACTTCTCCTCCTTGTACAGCGAAAACATAATGAGAAATATAGAGAGCTTGCCAGGAATATCAGTTGACAGGTACAACCTTAACAACTTAATATATGCAGATGACACAGTTCTGGTTGCTAAAAATGAAGGGGAGCTACAGGCTCTTATGGACATCGTGGTTCATGAAAGTAATTGTAAAGGATAATAATAAAAAGAAGACTGAAGTGATGGTCATCTCAAAGAAAAGAATACCACCAAAATGTAGCATTACCATCGATGGTACAAATCTGAAATAGGTTGACAGACTCAGTTACTTAGGAACGATTATAAAAACTGATGGGAAATGTCACAAAGAAATAAAAAACAGACGTGCTCAGGCCAAGTCAGCATTCCAGACAATGAGACACATCTTGTGCAACTGATCCATATCAATGGAAACACAATTCTGAGTACTTAAATGTTACATCGAGCCAATTCTGTTTTATGGATGTGAAGTATGGTCCAGGAATATGAGAGTACAACGAGGAATGGAGGCCACAGAGATGTGGTTTATATGAGGGATGTTGAAGGTACCATGGGCAGTCAAGAAAACCAATGAAGAAGTCTTAAGAGAGGCTGGAGTTAAAAAGCAAATTACAGTAAAGATCAGAGGCAAACAAGCGAGATTTATAGAGCATTTCCTGAGAAGAGGAAAATTAGAACACACTGTGTCAACTGGAAAAATTGAAGGAAGAAGAGACAGTGGAAGAAGAGAGAGAAGCTACTAGATTGGCTGTCAGTGTGGCTAGGAAGAAACTCACCGGCAGATCTCATAATCAAGTCTAAAGACAGGGAATTGTGGAGAGAAATGATCGCCTACGCCACGCGGCACGGACCTTGAACTGAATTGAATTGAATTGTTACTGTCATAGGTAACAGCTTACGGACATCAGTAAATGAAGTTATTCTCGGATATCAATAGTCAGAGTTACGTCATACACACATACAATTATCTGTCGCTGCTGCTGTTGTTCTATTCATTTGGGACTTCGAGCTGGTTTTATTTGCAGATGATACAGTGAAAGCGTTGAGGAACAGCGTCGTGCCGGTTTGGGACTGGGTTACGGCGATAATTTTTTTTGTTTTCATTCCCTGAGAGCAGCCTAAAAGAGCACGGGGGAGTAATACTTCGTTACCAGACTCCACCACCGTGGCCTGACTCTAGCGATTCCAGCTCTGGTTAGCCAGTTTAGGCCTGTTACTAAGGGTACCTGCGGAGAGGTGGGACAGGGTCTTGATCGGCTATGGTTCGCCAGTTTTGAGGCAAGCATACCAACTATGGGTTGCTGACCACCAAATCGGACAGCGCATTCACACACACACACACGAGTGAGTCAGAAATTAATCGCAGAACAAGGGACATAATCACTGAAAAATACCAAGACGAATCACAAAGTAATCGCAAATGAATGGGCATAATCACTGAAAAACATATTTGACTGGGTCCCGGATATTATATTTTCAGAGATATATCCCTTGATTTGTGGTTAGTTTTTGACTTGTCATAGTACATATAGTATAACATTCGCACATACACACATCTCACAGCTTCTGATTATTTTGAAGAGAAAAAGCTGAGAAACAAAAAGAATTGCAATCCCTGATCAAAAGTGATTTATGGAGATCGTAGAATGAAGATTTAATTTGTTGAGCATTAATATTCTATGTTCATCTAGTCCTGTGCATAATCTTGGGCACTGTTTGTATAGTCTTGTCCACTGTATCATCATGTCCGTTTTGTATAATCTTGTCCACTGTTTCTACATTCTTGTCCACTGTTTGTATCGGCTTCTCCAGTGTTTGTATAATTTTGTCCACTGTATCATTATATCTACTACATAATCTTCTCCACTGTATTATCTTGTCTACTGTTTGTATATACTTGTCCACTGTTATCATCATGTCCAATGTATCGTAGAGTCCACTGTTTGTTTAATCCTTTATACTGTTTGTATTATCTTGTCCAATGTATCATCAAGTCCAGTGTTTGTTTCATCTTGTCCACTGTTTGTTATCATTATGTCCACATTTTGTATCATCTTGTGTCACTTTTTGTTATCATCATGTCCATTGTTTGCATCATCTTGTGGCTCTGTTTGTTTTTATCATGTCCACTGTTTGCTTTGTCTTGTGCCACTGTTTGTTATCGTCATATCCACTGTTTGTATTATCTTGTGCCACTGTTTGTTATCATCATGTCCGCTGTTTGTATCATCTTGTGGCACTGTTTGTTTTTATCATGTCCACTGTTTGTATTATTTTGTGCCACTGTTTGTTATCGTCATGTCCGCTGTATGTATCATCTTGTGCCACTGTTTTTATCATGTCTACTCTTTGTATCATCTTGTGGCACTGTTTGTTTTTATCATGTCCACTGTTTGTATTATTTTGTGCCACTGTTTGTTATCGTCATGTCCGCTGTATGTATCATCTTGTGCCACTGTTTTAATCATGTCTACTCTTTGTATCATCTTGTGCCACTGATGTTATCATCATATCCACTGTTTGCATCATCATATCCACTGCGTGTAAGATGTACACTGTACGATTTGGAGCTTCAAATTTACTCTGATCAAATATGTTGTTCTACTGTTGTTCTTGTTCTATACCACTGTAACTTGGAACACAAGTCAGCGAAGTTAGTGGCGTCACTCTAGCTGCAACAGACTTCTAAACAGCAGTGCACGACCATACGACTGGCACAGTGTCTTCTTTGAATTCAGGCACAAGACTCAAGAAGCAAGCTTCTATGCAGGCTCCACAACCAAGAGAGACACGTTGATTCCCCACCTTGCTGCAGCGTTTTAGTAACAAAATTGCTAATCCATCCCCACGAACACGCCCTGCATATGTGGTGTGGTCCTGGCTGATGATAATGAAAGCACACTGTAACAAATTTGCTACGGGTAAAATAAAAATCATATTTATTATGACAAATGTCATTGAGGCAGCGAAGACAAGGTCCGATTAGGTAGTCAGCGATCCATAGTTGATATGCTAGCGTCAGAATTAGCGAACCATAGTTGATATGCTAGCGTCAGGATTAGCGAACCATAGTTGATATGCTAGCGTCAGGATTAGCGAACCATAGTTAATATGCTAGCGTCAGGATTAGCGAACCATAGTTAATATGCTAGCGTCAGGATTAGCGAACCATAGTTGATATGCTAGCGTCAGGATTAGCGAACCATAGTTGATATGCTAGCGTCAGGATTAGCGAACCATCGCTGACCAAGACCCTGTCCCAGCTCTTCGTTGATACCGCCAGTACCTTAGCCTGGCTAAGGGGAGGGGGGTAGGGATCGCCAGTCCCCGTGGTGGTGGAGCCTGCTAAAGAAGCATTCCACGTCATCTGCTTTTTAGCTGCACTATAGGACTGAAAAAAAATAGCCGCCACAACCCCCTCCCACGCCGATACGATGCTGTGCCTCGACCTTTTCACAGCATCGGCTGCAAAGAACACCAGTTCAAAGTTACATGGAGAAAGAAAGAAAGAAAGAAAGAAAGAAAGAAAAAATGGCATGTCTAACAAAGAGTACTTACTCAAAAACATTTAACCTCAGCGACTTTCTGCGCAGGATTTCTGTTACGATAGAGGAAGGAGATGAGACAAGGCAAGTTATTTAAGTAGAGCAGCAATGAAGAAATCTTGCGATATTTGGAAGAGAGGTGTGAAAAACAAACATTCAGCCCGTGTAACGTCGTAAAGCCACCAAGTGTAACATCGTAAAGCCACCAAGTGTAACATCGTAAAGCCACCAAGTGTAACATCGTAAAGCCACCAAGTGTAACATCGCAAAGCCACCAAGTGTAACATCGTAAAGCCACCAAGTGTAATATTGTAAAGCCACCAAGTGTAACATCGTAAAGCCACCAAGTGTAACATCGTAAAGCCACCAAGTGTAACATCGTAAAGCCACCAAGTGTAACAAGCAGCTCGTGAGCGAAGCTGTTCAGTAAGACAATATTGGGCAGCTTCCAGAGCAGCTCACATTCATCTCATTGGAAACCATATTTTGAGGTGAAAATTGCTTCTAAAAGAACAAAAAGAAAAAATGATGAAACAATTACACGATTGATTATATGTAATTAATTACAAAATGAAGAGGATTTTTTTATATAAGAAAAGAAACGCGTTATAATCCGACCCATTTATGAACTGCTGCTATTTAATTTAATACAATCATCATGTGCCAGCTCACAGTAAGATTCCAACAAAGTAGCACAAAATCTCAAGTTAAACAAGCGAATTCAGTCCGGCGTTAACCATCACAGGACTACACAGAACTCAACAATGGAAGTAATACTTTGAACAGACAACACACATGTGCATAAACATACACACTAAAACAGTAACATGTTGACCTTTCCATACTCCATTTCTGTCCTTGAGACATTTATTTGAGGGCGAACACATACACACACATACACACACAGACTCACAGATACTCTTGACGCAGAGACCGACCTTTGGTGTCACTGTTTAAAACACATAACCCAGAAAACGTTTGGATATCCACAAATAACTTCTTTCCTCTATTAAAAAGTGCACACGTACACACATACACAACACAAACAGGAACAGAAGGCCAGATATGGTCATAAAAATGGCAGTCAAGGGGCAATAACAGGCTCTGAAGAGTAATCTCCCCATAGGGTAGCCGTGGCCCTAAATATTCTTCACCTGACTCTCTTGCTTGACTTTATTAATATTTTCCTTCGTTCCTGTGTCTTCGTCCGACTATCCCCATTTCTCATGTCATGATTTTTCTGCAGTCAGGACAGTACTGGCATAAGCAGTGCGTGTAAAATGTCTTATCTGTTACAGTAATGACGGCAGACAGCAAAGACACACCTGAGACCAAGTCCAGGATGTCAAAGATAAATGTTTCCTCTTTGAACATAACAAAAGTACTAACACTATAGAGAACGTACCTAATAGAGAGCAAAATGAGAAAAATAGTATTATATAAAGTCAAGATTACGTATGTGATTAACATGTAACAAGATTACTTCATGTATGTGATTAACATGTAACAAGATTACTTCATGTATGTGATTAACATGTAACAAGATTACTTCATGTATATGATTAACAAGTAACAAGATTACTTCATGTATATGATTAACAAGTAACAAGATTACTTCATGTATGTGATTAACAAGTAACAAGATTACTTCATGTATATGATTAACAAGTAACAAGATTACTTCATGTATGTGATTAACATGTAATAAGATTACTTCATGTATATGATTAACAAGTAACAAGATTACTTCATGTATATGATTAACAAGTAACAAGATTACTTCATGTATATGATTAACAAGTAACAAGATTACTTCATGTATATGATTAACAAGTAACAAGATTACTTCATGTATGTGTACTTCATGTATGTGATTAACAAGTAACAAGATTACTTCATGTATGTGATTAACAAGTAACAAGATTACTTCATGTATGTGATTGACAAGTAACAAGATTACTTCATGTATGTGATTAACAAGTAAAACAGTACGTAACAGCAAGCAAAATGCTGTATAAAGCCAAGGATACTTTATGTCTGTGAGTCTTTGATTTAGAACACACAAAAAAAAAGACAGGAGAGGGGTTGGAGACAACAAGATGTGATTTTATAGAAACGTGTAAGGAATATTCTGATGGACAGGAACATCTTTTAAGAAGTTCTCAGGCAGGCAGTCTAAAGTTTTAAAATGATGAGAATGACAAGGAAAAGATAATCAAAATAATGTGAATTAGAAATCAACGGACAGAAATTAGAGAACACGACATTCATTGGAACACTCATGCCAAATTCTGTGAATTAGAAATCATATTTCTGTTACTTAGAAATCATATTTCTGTGAATTAGAAGTCATATTTCTGTGAATTAGAAATCAGTGGACAGAAGTTAAAGAACATGACATTCATTAGAACACTCATGGTTACAAAAAAAAATGCACAAATGTAGATCGAGAGAAAATATAAGAACAGGCTATCCAAGTGCTATAGGGAAGAATACAAATAATTTCATATCAAGGACTTTGTTCTGGTGTATCTGTTTTCTGATGGATCGAATTCAAAGACGTGACTCAAACACGCGTCACATATCTCATAGCTCTGATCAATTACATTGCCTTGATAGTGAAAGTAATACTTTGAATCAATTGTATTAAACACATACGAAGTTTTCAGAAACAGATGGATGGATGGATGGATGGATGGATGGATGGATGGATGGATGGATGGATGGATGGATGGATGGACGGACGGACGGACGGACGGATGGATGGATGGATGGATAGATAGATAGATAGATAGATAGATAGATAGATAGATAGATAGATAGATAGATAGATAGATAGATAGATAGATAGATAGATAGATAGATAGATAGATACACACGCACAAAAGTGTAGGAGAGAGACACACACACATATAGAGTAAAGTAAATGATATAAAGCATAATACGATTTGAACTTAGTATGTACGTAAGGAACGAGCTTCAAGCGCGAAACAATAACTAAGAATACATGACACATCCCTGCCTTAGTTAACATTTACTTTTCCAGACCACATTCCAGACGCTCCCCCCCCCCCCACCCGAACCCCCTTTTCCCAACTACCCCCACCCCCTCCTCCCAAGACACCAAACACCTGAAAGACTGCCTGGACACTCTTCTCTACACACTCCACACCAGCATATCCAGAGCCATGTTACCAGACTTAAAGACCATGATATGGTGTAAGCCGACACCACGTGTCAGTGACTTCGTCTGCAGTGATGGAATCTGCTGGGAGACACAGCAGGTAATCATATTACAATTTGTGAAGGTGAGCGATGTAAGAAGACCTGATTTTGCTTTCTGTTTGTCTGCATTCGTCTACCGTATGTCTTGACCACCCGGAACTGTTTTTTTTTTAGCGATACCCTTCTTCTGTGGCTCCACCTTTTGCGAGTTTCAAAAGGGTTCTAAGATTTTTTAGTGTGTTTGTGCGCTAGGTACAACAGTGAATAGCAAAATGTCTTCACGTGCGAAGGTTACTGTTTCTAGCACTCCTGCATATTGTTTGTGTTTCTTTCATTTCTCCATTTTCCGTGTACGTGTAGTCCCGTATCTTCACGACATTCACGTATATTACCTGTTCACATAAATAATTCATTGAGGGTCGAGGTTACAGTTCTTGTTGGTGCGACACACCTTGTAGGTAGGCACTCTCTGATTTAGAAGGCATGTATCCTCCACAGAATGTGTGTAGTCCCTGTTTTAGAACAGTATGTACTGGACCGCGATATGACCAGGGACTGACCTCAGCGACCTTCTGCATAATATTTCTATTATAATTTTAATCTTCACGACGCCCAACCAATGATTAAAATGGGTTACCTTAATACAACGGTATTCCAAAGTCGAGATTATATGCTGCAACGCGAGACACACCATAGAATATTTTATGCACATCTGTCAGCACATGAAAGAAAATCATAACAAAATATCAGTCTAACATGATTGCGTCTGAGTTTACGATGTGCCTGAATAAAAATATGTGTATGTTTTCCAGTGGACACATCTAAGAGCATGTTTTATGACTCTTGACTCGAAGAAAACTGCGTCATGACAACGAATGGGTTTTCCCTGAAAGCGCCCAGACATTTCCACCCCAATTTCTGTGAATAGATCGGGTTTTCCCGTTGCTGCTAAAACAGAGGAAGATAGACTGTTACCATCTTTTCCTCATTCCAGAGATAGCAATCTACAGCTAAACGAGTCCCTCTCTTACTTTCTCGATGTGCTAGTTCAGGTTATTGTGTGGCACTACAGCCTACTGGTTGAGGCGGAGGTCTGGCTTCTCTGTTCATTCAATCATTTGCATGTCCCTTGCGGAACTTTGCCTCCCTAATAGCACTCCTGTAGGCCTCTTGGTTGTGAGCAAGATAGCCTGCTGCTGATGCATCCATTTGCAGATCATCAACGACGTCTTGCAGCCATCTTCGCCTTGGTCTTCCTCTCTTTCTTTTTTCCCATTATGTACCCTTCACTAATACCGACCTCTTTCTCACACTCTTCCCCAGTGTTAGAATTAGATCTATCTGGCCTGATAGACTCGCCATCAGATCTTTTTCCTATCTGACCTCCCATGTTGCTGTTTGGGTTTCTTGGTATATCTCCAGAAGATAGTTAACCATTGCTTTCCTTTCGGGCAGAGACTGTACTAGTTAGTATAAGCTTGGGAAAAAAAGGGTCTAGTAGAGCATGTGTGTGTGTGTGTGAGTGTGTGTGGGTGTGTGTGTGTGTGGTGTGTGTATGTGTGACTGACACATCCGCGACACAGTAACTGGATGTCCAAGCTTGTCTTTTATTGTTGTCTTTCCGTTGTCTTTCTGTTGTCTTTCCGCTGTCTTTCTGTTGTCTTTTTGTTGTCTTTCTGTTATATTTATGTAGTTTTTCTCTCTTCTTTCCGTCGTCTTTCTGTCTTCTTTCTGTCGTCTTTCCGTCTTCTTTCCGTCTTATATCTGTTGTCATTCTCTCTTTTTTCTGTCGTCTTTCTGTTGTCCTTCTGTTGTCTTTCTGTTGTCTTTCTGTCGTTTTTTCTCTTCTTTCTGTCGTCTTTCTGTCCTCTTTCTGTCTTTCTATCGTCTTTCTGTCTTCTTTCTGTCTTCTTTCTGTCATCTTTCTGCTTTCTTTCTGTCTTCTGTCTGTCGTCTTTCCGTCTTCTTTCCGTCTTCTGTCTGTTGTCTTTCTCTCTTTTTTCCGTCGTCTTTCTGTTGTCCTTCTGTTGTCTTTCTGTCGTTTTTCTCTCTTCTTTCCGTCTTCTTTCTGTCTTTTTATCGTATTTTTGTCTTCTTTCTGTCGTCTTTCTTTCTTCTTTCCGTCTTCTATCTGTCGTCTCTCTGCTTTTCTGTCTTATTTCTGTCTTTCGGTCGTCTTTTTATCTTCTTTCCTTCTTTCTTTCTTTTGTCTTCTTTCTGTCTATCTGTCGTCTTTTTGTCTTTCTCTCGTCTTTCTGTCTTCTATGTGTCGTCTTTCTATCTTATTTCTGTCATCTTTGTCGTTCTGTCGTCTTACTGTCTTCTTTATGTCTTCTATCTGCCGTCTTTCTGTCTTCTTTCTGTCTTTCTGTCGTCTTTCTGTCTTATATCTGTCTTTCTGTCTTCTTTCTGTCGTCTTTCTGTCTTATATCTGTCTTTCTGTCTTATTTCTTTCTTTCTGTCGTCTCTCTATCTTTCTGTATTCTTTATGTCTTTATATCGTATTTCTGTCGTCTTTCTGTCGTCATTCTGTTTTCTTTCTGTCTTCTTTCTGTTTTCTATCTGTCATCTTTCTGTTTTCTTTCTGTCTTCTTTCTGTCTTCTATCTATTGTCTTTATGTCTTCTTTCTGTCTTCTATATGTCGTCGTTCTTTCTGTTCTTCTGTTCTCTTTCCGTCTTCCTTGAAGGGCAGAATGTAAGACGGGCCTACGTGCCAAATTCTTTACCCATTAAAAATAAAGATTATTCATTCATTCATTCCTTCTGTCTTTCTATCTTTTTATCTTCCCTATTTCTGTCTTCTTTCTGTCGTCTTTCTGTCGTCTTTTTGTCCTCTTTCTATAGTATTTCTGTCGCATTTATGTCGTATTTATGTCATTTTTCTTTCTTTCTGTCGTCTTTCTGTCTTCTTTCTATCGTCTTTCTGTCGTACTTCTGTCTATCTTTCTATTTTTCTGTCTTTTTGTCGTATTCCTGTATTCTTTCTGTCTTTCTGTCGTCTTGCCTGAAATCCTCAACTTTGTGAGGTCTGAAACTGACTGGAAATGGTCAAGTCAAATGTTCATGATCTCAGTTAGATCTTTCTGACAAGAGAATGTACTAGATCAATAAAATATAACGAAAAAAGAAATAAATAAAATATAATGAAATCAAGAAATAAACTGTAATGAAACAAAAAGAAATAAAATGTAATGAAATTAAAGAAAAAGAATGTAAAGAAATAAAGAAATAAATGTAATGAATTAAATAAAATATAAAGAAATAAAGAAATAAATGTAATGAATTAAATAAAATATAAAGAAATAAAGAAATAAATGTAATGAATTAAATAAAATATAAAGAAATAAAGAAATAAATGTAATGAATTAAATAAAATATAATGAAATAAAAAAATAAAATGTCAAGAAACACAGAAATAAAATGTAGTGAAATAGATAAAACGCAACTGAATTTAACTTTTGTCATTTCTTCCTATCAGCTTCTTTCAATGAACGCAGTCTACATTTTACTCTATTATCTTTCTATCTTAATGCTCCAGCATCGGTGACCATAGTGTAGTCTAGTGTACTTTGCCTTACAGGTTCATATTCTCAGTTTTCTTCGCTGCCTTTCCTTTCCCCGATTTTCTCTGATATCCAGCTCTAACCACTACGCCAGCCGGTCCCCCAAATAAAAAGATACAATCCGTAAACCACTCGGTACACTCCAAGTTTCAGTTTGCTAGGAGCTGTCTTATATCTGCGCTCGTAACAGTTTGAAAACCGTTGTTTACTAGAGTAAGTATGGGCTAACTCCTTACAGATGACAACAGTTTCGGTGTTCGCTTAAAGTAGAACTAGAAGAGAGATCTGAGAATGGGGAGTTCTGCAGACAGTGAAAGAAACTGACCTATGAAGAATAACACTGGACAACACATTTTCACAGAAGTCATGCTACTACTGCTATCATCTTGTGCCGTTAAATGTCAAACAATTTTCGCAAATTGGTTCTCCACTTTTTTTGGTCAGTTCGTTGCGAGTTTCCATAACAAGTCCATTTTTCCCATCTAGAGTCACCTCTGGGTTGGCCCCAGGATAAGATTTGCTAGCCTTATGCCCATCTCCCAATACAGGATGGTTTGACGCCTCTCGCTTAAAACTCTTAAAGTCAAAAATATAAAATTTCAGTCATTTTCATTCAGTCATCTGTGCTACCAGTGGAGTAGAAGGTATTAACGAAGGTTCTCCAGATTTGAGCAAGTCGGGATATCTCAAATCATGTCTCTCTTGCTTCCTTTAGCTCTTCCTGTGTTGTGTATCTCCGTGTCTTATAAAATTAGCTATTTCTTATAGATTTTGGGGGCGCTTAGCACGAATATGGCAATCATAAACCAACACTACTGTGCAATAATCACTTACTAGACTACTATGATAGAGCCTAGAGCGTACCGCTGAATGTCCACTTCTGTGTTTGACATTTCTTTGTCTGCCGCGCATACAACCCCTCAGGATCATTCCTAGTCAGTGACCAACAACAGTCAGCCAACATGGAACTGAACTACTTGTCCTGATACTGTTTCTCCATTGTTGTGATATCCTGATACTGTTTCTCCATTGTTGTGATATCCTGATACTGTTTCTCCATTGTTGTGATATCCTGATACTGTTTCTCCATTGTTGTGATATCCTGATACTGTTTCTCCATTGTTGTGATATCCTGATGAAGTGTTCCCTATGTTCATCACTAACCATGCCGCAGTTGTTGGGGAAGAAATGGAGGAAGTGGAGCTTTAAGGACATATTGCAGCCAAGTCTGTGATACATAGACAACATATTCTCAACCAAGTCTGTGATACATGACAGATAGATAGATAGATAGATAGATAGATAGATAGATAGATAGATAGATAGATAGATAGATAGATAGATAGATAGATAGATAGATAGACAGACAGATAGATAGATAGAGTACTTGTACGAACTCCTAGTAACTGAGAGCTGTTGTTCTTTGCAGCCGGTGCTGTAGAGATGTTGAAGCACAGCATCGTATCGGCGTGGGAGCGGGTTATAGCAGCTATTTTTTCAGTCCCAGAGTACAGCTAAAAAGCTAGGACTGTGCAGTGCTTCTTTAGCAGACTCCACCACCATGGGGACTATGACGATCCCTGGCTCGTTAACCACGCTATGCCTGTTACTAGGGGTACTACGGAGAGGTGAGACAGGGTCTTGGTCAGCTATGAGTCGCTAACCCTGACGCTAGCACATCATCTATGGGTCGCTGATTACCTTATCAGGCTTCTTTACCTCCAGATAGTTAGGTAGACAGACAGACAGACAGACAGGCAGGCAGGCAGGCAGGCAGACAGACAGACAGACAGACAGGCAGGCAGGCAGGCAGGCAGGCAGGCAGACAGACAGACAGGCAGGCAGACAGACAGACAGACAGACAGGCAGACAGACAGACAGACAGATAGACAGACAGACAGACAGACAGACAGATAGACAGACAGACAGACAGACAGGTAGATAGATAGATAGATAGATAGATAGATAGATAGATAGATAGATAGATAGATAGATAGATAGACACGCAGACAGACAGATAGATAGATAGATAGATAGATAGATAGATAGATAGATAGATAGATAGATAGATAGATAGATAGATAGACACGCAGACAGATAGATAGATAGATAGATAGATAGATAGATAGATAGATAGATAGATAGATAGATAGATAGATAGATAGATAGACAGATAGAAATTATTAGCCACAATTAGTTATAACTAGGTTCTGTGCTACAAATGCCCCGCCCCGTGGTCTCACCATCTGACAGAGGCCCCCTTATCTGTCTCTCACAGCTCCTCCTTGGCACTCTGCTTGCAGAAGAACATGTAGGATCAATATGACCTCACCAGTTATAAAATCTCTCTGACACTAAACGACACCAACTATTTAATCCTGTCAAAAAAATTGACACTTCCTGATAACAGGCAAGCGTGTGCACTTTCCCACTAAAGGGTGTTATTTTTAAAATATGCCACTTGGAGCAGAAAAGACAGGAAAAAAAATATCACTTCATGCATATTTGGTGTCTTAAATCTTTCCAATCTACTTTCAAAAACAAGTTGCTTGAAGACTTCATAAAAGCAAGCTTTTCTGTAAGTTCTGCCACCAAGAAAATCATTTCGAGATCTCTTTCTCGTTAAATAGACTGTAGGAGTGCGTTGTCCCATTACAATCAGCACCACTAAATAATAATTTTTTTAAAAAATAAGAATGGGTCTTAACCATTTATCTATCAAGAAGTAGTCTAAGGTGGAAACAGCATAATTTTTAGCATTCATTCAACCCGATGTATACACAGCAACATCATCATGGCATAGGCTGCAAAGTTCATTATTTCCTGGTACCAGAGAGAGAGAGAGAGAGAGAGCACAAGAAGGAAACGATGACTTTAGTGTCAGCTTTATCATTTATTTCATTAGACAAACTGTGTCTTGTTATCTTAGATTTTTTTTTAAACCATGGATTGTTATATAAAAATATGAATGAGACACAAGGATGTGGAAAACGAACAAAATATTTGTTTCTCTAAAATGAATAAGTTGCGGCCAGGTCAGCTGAGCTGTTAGGTGTTCGGTTTACTAACACAGTGGTACCTGGTTCAGTGAGGATTTTTTTTCTGGCACGCACGCGCGCACGAGCGCACACACACATACACACACACACAAACACACAGGGCCTCCGGAGTTGACCCAGCCTCTAAAAAATGGATACCAGAAAAATCTGGGAAGGTAGAGCGGCCAGGCGTGATACTGACCACATCAGACTTTCATGTGCCGAAGGTCATGGAAAATACGGGCCTAACACTGTATTCCCCAATATGCCTTAATGGCATGGAAACGGGGATTTGACCTTTACCTTTTTACAAGGAATAAGTACAGCTGCATTTATTTTTCAACTTTCTCAACAACTTGTGCCCATACCAGAACCGAACTGTCAGGAGATATCTTTGACACTTTCAAAAGGTTAATGCGAATTTTTTTTTTTTTTAATGACAGAATATCAAGTAGTGTCGGGTGGGACTCTCCCCCAGGAACAAACAAGCGATTCTGACCTCCGTCCAAAACTGCGTGTCATTTATAACAAGAATTAGAGGAGCACCTAAGAGTCTGTTTGCTGAAGTCATTTAATATGCCAGCATTCCCAGAGCATTCTGAGAGCTGGAAATAGAGGAAAGGAGTGGTACTTTCTGCAGACACGAGCTTCAGAAGAGACGTCGTAAAGTAATCTTCTGAGTAAACGACACCTGGAGACCTCAGCAACGACATGAGCACCTTCGTGAGGGCTAAGATTCGGCTCAAGAACATATCTTTTTTTCGCTGTAATGCTTTTGATAGTAATAGTATCCCTGGTATGTTGGTGAGCTGGGGATGAAGTTGCTGGTGTTGGGTTGTTTGTTTTTTTTTTTGGGCTGGTAATGTTTTATTGCCCTGTTTGCATAAAATTTGGGTGCCAGTGAAATGAAATCTTGCTTCATTTCAAATCTTCAGTTTGTGAAGCTTTGTATTTATAATGAGGCGGTGGTTGTTGAAATAGCTGCTGGAGATGTTCGTGGCAGGCCCGGATCTCTTGAAGAAGCTGAGGTGATTGTGTTGGAGACTTTATCTTTACTGGAGCTATGGAACCAAAACTGGATAATGTCCTTGCCCTGCTATTCAGTGCTGATACCGGTCTGGCACACAAGGTTGAAATATGATGGTGAGGCCTGTAGCGAAGTGTGCTTCTTTCAGGAGGTCGGGTAGCATGTCAGTATTCTACGTGCTGAGAAAGAATGTGGTTAATGCACTGGTCTCCCTCTATGAGTTGTTCTTCCCCAGGACGGAGACATCCTGATCAAACCATCTGCAAAAATATGTATCTGACTTCTCCAGTAACAGAAAAGTGGCCGAGAGTGGTACTCACTACCTCTAGCATGCTAACAGGTAAACTAAATATGGGGACTAATAGCCCATCCCCTGCATGCTCAAAGGAGTAACAAAGGTTATGAGAAGAAGAAGAAGGTAGCCCCTCAGAACATGGAACCATCCGATGAAGGAGGAACGTGACAAGACCAGGAATCTCTTTCCCGTCTGGATAATTGTCCAGCCTGTACAAAGGTAAAATTCCCGTTTCTGTGCCTATTAAGGCATAAAAGGAATAATATGCATATGCAGGAAACTCTCTACCGTAGAGAGCGGAACAACAACACAACTCCCTCAGATCATCAGAGGAAGCACCCCCCTCAGACAAGTGTTTCGGCCCTATTAAACTCCTGACACTATAAGGGGGGTGGGCCCCTCTGGGTCATGACTCCCAGAGGTCTTGTGAGTTGTTGCTTTTTTTTTCTCCCGGTCCCGGGATTGAACCCATGATCTTCCAGTTGGCACTGCACTTTTGAAGTGCGTCTTTAGCGATTTAGCTACAGAGGACTGGTATTGGTTGTGGCGAATGAAATTACTTATGTTCCCAATGCTTGTTTCGCATACTCCACAGCCAGCATGAGGACTTTTCTGCTGTTTCTGAAAGGCTTCTCAATGCCCTTGCTCTTGCTTGTCCCTTTATGCCCAGTTGCTTACATAGGTCATATGCTGATGTTGCTACGAATCCTCTTGCTCCCACTTCTACAGCTATCACTTTTGCCCTGACTCCTGCCCCCTGCCTCAGTTGCTTGACCAGATCATTGTACTTCTCCAATTTGAATAAATGCTGTTTCTCTATTCTAGTTTCGTACGGGACCGTAAGCTCGATCATTATTAATTCCTGTTTTTCTGTGGAGTACACTACAATGTCAGGTCGCATTCCTGTGTTCATGATTGCAGTCGGGTATTCTCTTCTTCCTGGAAGGTCCGCTATCACATCCCAGTCATTTGTACCATCTAGCAGTGAAGGTAAGGGAATGTCCCTGATTTCAATATTTGATGTCGTACCAGCTGAGAAACACATAAATGCCTTTGAATGTAAATGCTACAGAAGAGTTCTCCAAATATCGTGGACACAAAAAAGAACAAATATATCTATACTACAAGAGCTTAATATTGAAGAAGGCTGGCTAGTAAAGAGGATTAAAGAGAGAAAACTGAAATATTTTGGACACATTAAACGTCATGATAATTTAGAGAAGACCGTATTGGAAGGATACATAATGGGAAAAAGAAAAAGAGGAAGACCAAGACGAAGATGGCTGCAAGACATCGTTGACGATCTGGAAATGGATGCAACAGCAGCAGGCCATCTTGCTCACAACCGAGAGGCCTACAGGAGTGCTGTTTGGGAGGCAAAATTCCTCAAGGGACATGCAAATGAATGAATGAATGAACCAGCGCCTATGAAGTATTTAGGTGGGACCTGAACTCTTTAACTGTTATTTGCTTTATCGTTTGCCTTATCTACGATGGCTACTAGTTCCTGCAGCACTCTGTTGTGCCGCCAGGTGTACCGTCCTTGCCCTAAAGACACTCTACATGCTGACAGCACATGTTCCAATGTTTGCCTTTCGTTGCAGAGAGGGCACTTTTTATCTTCTGATACACCCCATTTGTATAGGTTGGAGCCTGTAGGCAGAAGGTCATAAGTAGCGCTGATGATGAAGCTGAGCCTCAAGGGTGCCATTTTCCAGATGTCATTCCATGTTAGTGATCTCTGCAGGACTTCCTCCCATGTTGTCCATTGCCCTTGTTGTGATTGTTGGACTGTCTTCTGGACCCGCTTGTCATCCTCTGAATTCCTTACTTCACTGATGATCATATCCCTTCTTTCCTTGCAGGAGGCCTTTGACCACCATTTGATTTCGCCATGAGCAAATCCCCTTCTGTTTGTCTGGGTGTACCCTATTACTTCTTTCAGCTCCTGCGTTTCCCTGGCTGTGGTCACTTCATCACCTACTTTCCATTTTCGTTCAGTTTTAAGTGTTGGCTGCACTTCTCGTACCACCGGATCTGTATATTCTTGTAGCATCATTACAAGCCTTGTTTTTCCTACCTTGTATTCTTCAACCACAGATTTGAATGGCAGCTGCCGTTTGCTCTTCTTGCAGTACAGCGCTACATCAGTCAATCCTGGTGGTACGCCCAGCCACTTTCTTATGGCTTTATTTATCTTTCTTTCTTTCGACTGCCTCTACTGTGCTGGTACTTATTTCGTAAATGAGTAGTGGCCACATCAATTTTGGAATCAGCATGAACTGGAGGCATCATATTTTGAACTTACCCAGTAGCCTGGTTTTGTCTATGATGCTCACAATCCATTCTGCGCCATTTCTATAACCTGCTTCACAGCACTTGAGCCTTTCATGGATGCATCATATACTCTGCCAAGGCTCTTCACTGGCTCTTCCCCTTCATTTGCCACAACCAATACCAGTCCTCCGTAGCTAAATCGCTAAAGATGCACTTCAAAAAGTGCAGTGCCAACTGGAAGATCACGGGTTCAATCCCAGGACCGAGAAGGAAAAAGACAAAAGCAACAACTCACAAGATCTCTGGGAGTCATGACCCAGAGGGGCCCATATTAACCATAATGAGAAGTCATTCGTTAGATACTGGATCCTATCTAACGAATGACTTCTCTCATTCACACTTGAACAATAGCACGACTCCGTCTCTAACGTGCTCAGCATATGGAACCCTGACCCCTCAACTGCTATCTTCTGGTCTTATATACCTGGTCAGCGACGGACTCGCTGGACTGCGCATATTCCGTAAAGCCCGTCTCTGACCAGTGGGGTTGCCAATCAACCCGGGCAACTACTTGCTTTACTATCTACTCCTTACAACTGAAAACTGGACGAAGTTTCAACAGTGAAAATTCACAATATTTATACTGTGTTCTTTTAGTGTATTCTAGTATTTACTCATTAGAGATTATCAACATTTTCTTGGGGGAAAAAAGCTCTTGCATTTAAAGCACATAGCTACTATACAGATATGAAACTTTTCCAAAATATAGGGGTCCTTATCCTAGATTTTTAAACAGCAGGGGGTCCGCGGACTTTTGTTAACTGGGAATCATTGGTTCAGAATGTTAAAAGATGCAGCTTCATCCATTAGGTAAAGCTGTTTTACACGAAACTAATACGTGACCCACCTGCTGCGTGCCCAATTCTTAACCCTTTTGAAATAAAGATCAGTCAATCAATCAATCAATCTACTGTTGCCTGTGCCAGATCACATACCAAGGAGAGAATCTTACTGTGCCAGATCACATCTACTGTGTACTGTGCCAGATCACATCTACTGTCTACTGTGCCAGATCACATCTACTGTCTACTATGCCAGATCACATCTACTGTCTACTGTGCCAGATCACATCATCTGTCTACTGTGCCAGATCACATCTACTGTCTACTGTGCCAGATCACATCATCTGTCTACTGTGCCAGATCACATCTACTGTCTACTGTACCAGATCACATCATCTGTCTACTGTGCCAGATCACATCTACTGTCTACTGTGCCAGATCACATCTACTGTCTACTGTGCCAGATCACATCTACTGTCTACTGTGCCAGATCACATCATCTGTCTACTGTGCCAGATCACATCTACTGTCTACTGTGCCAGATCACATCATCTGTCTACTGTGCCAGATCACATCATCTGTCTACTGTGCCAGATCACATATCACGGAGAAAATCAAACTGTTCACCAATAACTGAAGTAAAAGATACACGCATCGTGATCTACAAAGTAGCCTTGTAAAATCAACAGCAGTACTCAGCGTTCTTTATCACAAACGTACAAGTGACAGTTAGAAACTTGTATATACAAATGGACTCGCACATAAAGAATGAAGAGGTTGGAGCACTTCTTGAAAATGCAGATAGCACCAGTAATAAAATAGGTGTGTTCACTTGGAACAATTGCGAGGAAGAAAATTATGGCAGTTATTGTTGCGACTTAGAAACTGCCCAGCATTGATATATGCCCCATAGTATCGACTAAGAAGCTACCTAGCATTGATATATGCCCCATAGTATCGACTAAGAAGCTACCTATCATTGATATATGCCCCATAGTATCGACTAAGAAGCTACCTAGCATTGATATATGCCCCATAGTATCGACTAAGAAGCTGCCTAGCATTGATATATGCCCCATAGTATCGACTAAGAAGCTACCTAGCATTGATATATGCCCCATAGTATCGACTAAGAAGCTACCTAGCATTGAAATATGTCCCATAGTATCGACTCAGAAACTGCCCAGCATTGATATATGTCCCTTAATATTCTCGTGGATACAGATCGGTACTGGAAGCTACTCGGCCTGAAGTACCCCTTGTCCAAAGCACACAGCCACACTGCAGTGTTTTATCCCTGCGTGGGATATCAGGCAATGAGAACGCTGACCGCCTGGCCAAAGAGGGCACTGGGATGAAGCAACCAAATATATCGGTCACCAATCACCGGGATAAAAACCATGACAAGTACCTACAAGAGACCACCACCACCACCACAAAATGACTATCACATGCTAAACAAAAATGAGCAAGTCATCATTTTCTGCCCCTGAACAGGACATACCCGAGTTTGAAATAACATGCAGACAGTTTGGCAGTTGTTCCCTTTGTGCTTGCGTTAAGGCAGTTTAGAATGTGGAACAGATCCAGCTATGAAAGTGTTGCATCTACTGATCCCAAGAAACAGTTTATATACAGTAAAAACCATGACAGGTAAAATGAAACATTGCGTTGCACCAGAGAAAGGATCAAATTCATCCCGTTACCGGGGTTATAGCTACAAAACTTTCCCATGCATTTTTTTTTTATAAACAGGAAATAACGAGGCTGTCGTACGGTAAAGTACGAGAACACAGTTTTGTAGGGTTAGACATCGAAAACATCGTAGACAAAGCACTTTAGTGAGACATGAGAGAAAGAAAAATCACAAGAGAATTACCTGGGATTCGAACCACGGACTCTGGTAGGACGAGCAGCCGTCTAGTTACGACTGAACATCGTACTAACGAACTGCGCTATCCCGCACCTCCTTCGTGTTTTGACAGCTAAGTCATTAGTAACTGTTCAGTCGACACGAGGATCATGACACCCCGAAAGAAACGAGGTCATGATTAAGCCTGCTTATCCTACCAGAGTCCGTGGTTCGAATCCCATGTGATCTTTTGTGACTTTTCTTTCTCTCACGTCTCACTAAAGTGCCTTTCCTACGATTTTTTTTTTCGAGGTCTAATCTTACACCCTATGTGACGTTTAACGGCACGGGAAGGATATACGATATAAGAAGATAAGAATCTTACAGAACTGTGTTCTCTTACTTTCCCATGCATTTATTTTGGACGTTATTTTAGAATCCTCACAAATATAGAACTCCAGCCATCTCTGTCAGAGGGCACGCCTCTTAGCTCTTTCATCGGTGTCTTCAACCGCCATTATTGTTTCTCGTGTCGTTTGCCAATATATGTCTTCCAAACAACAAACATTTATCTAGCTTGAACAGAGCCGCACTTAGGGCAAGGGGAAGTTTGCGGGAGTGGCCGAGGGAAGAGTGTCAGACTCTGCGAAACAGTCCTGGCGTTTTGACTCGACTGCCTGACATTATTATTACACTTGTGGTTTACATTCCAGGTTCCATTATCTCCGGGTAAACCAGACCCACTTAAGAAAATGTTACGGGAATGTCGGAGAATCCTAGGTCAAACGGTCTCATTACGTTCTGGATGTAGGGGTCTCTAAAATCTGCCTTTCTCAAGCGTGTAATACATTGAGGATCTGGACTGTGTTTTCTTATATGAGGAAAGTGAAAATATTTTGTAAGGACTACAAGTGTTTATTTGAAGATGTAGGAGAGAGGAGAGGATATGTGTAAGAATCAGGATAGAAGATTTAGAGATTATGAGAAGAAATGTAGGAATGAGGGACATACATGTAGGAAATAAGAAGGACGATGAAAGAATGAGGAGAGAAGATGTAGTAATGATGAGAATAGTTGTAGAAACGAGGAGGAGAAATGTAGGAATGAGGGGAGGAAATGAAGAGATTAAAAGAGGAGAGGTAGCAATAAAGGGAATAAATGTAGGAATGAAGAGAGGAGATGTAGGAATGAAGGGAATAAACGTAGGAATAAAGAGAGGATATATAGGAATGAAGAGAGGATATGTAGGAATAAAGGGAATAAATGTAAGAATGAAGAGAGGAGATGTAAGAATGAAGAAAGAAGATGTAGGAATGAAGACAGGAGATGTAGGAATGAAGACAGGAGATGTAAATTTGAAGAGAAGGGATGTATAAACGAGGAGAGCAATAAATAAATAAATAAAGAACTAAGGCAAAGAATGTGGTCTGAATTTGTAATTTATTACTTGTAACTATCACCTGTTTGTAACTATCACCTGTAAGTAATACCTTTAGGTAACAGCTTGTGTAGGAGATGCAGTGAAGTATAGCAGTGAATGAACACATTAACAACAACAGATAAATTATAATGAATGTGATCTCAGTATTAATTCTCATATGTATCATTATAACACTTTTCATTCTCATATATATAGTTATGACACTTTTTATTCTCAAATATATCGTTATGAGACTCTTTCCTTCAACTTTTCCATCTGTTGTAGCTCTCATTACTTTACCACGGGTACTCCAGCACAGTAAACTACTTTCTAGGTACTCCAGCACAGCAAATTGCTTTCTGGGTACTCCTGCACAGCAAACTGCTTTCTAGGTACTCTGGCACAGCAAACAGCTTTTTGGGTACTTTGGCACAGCAAACTTCTTTCTAGGTACTCCAGCACAGCAAACTGTTTTCTGGGTACTCCTGCACAGCAAAATGCTTTCTAGGTACTCTGGCACAGCAAAATGCTTTCTGGGTACCCCGGCACAGCAAACTTCTTTCTAGGTACTCCAGCACAGCAAAATGCTTTCTGGGTACCGCGGCACAGCAAACTGCTTTCTAGGTACCCCGGCACAGCAAACTGCTTTCTGGGTCCCCGGCACAGCAAACTGCTTTCTAGGTACCCCGGCACAGCAAACTGCTTTCTAGGTACCCCGGCACAGCAAACTGCTTTCTGGCATGGGAAATTCTTTACTTTTTCTCTTTTCATACATTGTAAAAACGGAACAAACAACAACTGATTTGATTTAGTTATTTTGTTGTATTTTGTTTGCCTCGAATGTTGGCTGAGTTTGTGTTGAAAAACCTTCATGCTACTACTACTACTACTACTACTACTACTACTACTACTACTACTACTACTACAGAAACCTTCATACTACTACTACTACTACTACTACTACTGCAGAAACCTTCATACTACTACTATTACTACTACTACTACTACTACTATTACTACTACTACTACTACTACTGCAGAAACCTTCATATTACTACTACTACTACTACTACTACGACTACTACTACTACACTACTACTACTACTACTACTACTACTACTACTACTACTACTACTACTACTTTTTCTTCTTCTTCTATCTCCCCAGAACTGCGAGCTGTTACTCTTTGCTGCTGATGCCGTGAAGTTATTGAGGCACAGCATCATATCGGATTGAGAGCAGATTACGGTGGCCATTTTTTTCAGTCCCTGTGCCTCAACATCTCTACAGCACCGGCTGCAAAGAGCAACAGCTCGCAGTTACAGGGAGTTCGTACAAGTACAAGACAAATAATAAGAACATGAAACAGATAAAAAAAAAAAGGTTCTCATAAACCTGAGAACAATGAAATAATAAAAGGTAAAGTTAAAATCCCTGTTTACCCTGCCATTAAGGCATATTGGGGAATATGGTGTTAGGCCCATATTTTCCACGACCTTCGGCACATGAAAGTCTGATGTGGTCAGTATCACGCCTGGCCGCTTTACCTTCCCAGATTTCTCTGGTACCCATTTTTAGAGGCTGGCTCGACTCCGGGGCCTTTTCTTTTTTTGGTGTGTACGAGAAAAAAATCCCCCCCCCCCCCCTTATATCACAGTGGACGTTGACGTAACCATATATATATATAAGTGTTTCTGTGCCAAATTTACACACAACTCTCAACCAAAGCGGTTGGGGGGGGGGGGGGGGTAGGGGGGCCAACTGGTGACAAGGTTTTAGTCACTGACATTCAAGACAATTCCATGTTGTTGTGTTTTTATCTTTATTCAGCGCTGACAATTTGTTGTTGTTGTTGTTGTTGTGATCAATACAATTCATGTTTCCAACTGCTGCCGAAGAATAATCATCAACTTCGTACTCCATTCACTCTCAGTCCACGTTCAAGTCGTCAGTTTTTCTTCTTTTTGTTCTCTTCGTCCCCGTCATGTCCTCGTCCCTTTCAAGTTGTTTTTTTCTCGTCCCTTTCACGTCCTGCCCCTTTCAAGTTGTTTTTTTTTCTCGTCCCTTTCTCGTCCTGTCCCTTTCAAGTTGTTTTTTTTTCTTGTCCCTTTCTCGTCCTGTCCCTTTCAAGTTGTTTTTTTTTCTTGTCCCTTTCTCGTCCTGTCCCTTTCAAGTTTTTTTTTTCTCGTCCTTTTCACGTCCTGCCCTTTTCAAGTTTTTTTTTTCTCGTCCCTTTCACGTCCTGCCTCTTTCAAGTTTTTTTTTTCCTCGTCCCTTTCACGTCCTGCCTCTTTCAAGTTTTTTTTTCTCGTCCCTTTCACGTCCTGCCTCTTTCAAGTTTTTTTTTTCCTCGTCCCTTAGTTCCCTGCGTCTCTAAGTGAACACTCTGTAAGTCTTTTCTTCACTATCTTCCCCTTTTTCTTCTGTTTGACTATTTTGTTCTCACTTTTGTTGAATTTCCGTCTAAGTGCTTTCTCGTGCGCATTTCATGTGCACCTTCTCCAGTTACACTGTCACACAATGCTGGGACTGAATCCTGTACCACAGAGATAGTAAACCGAACGCCTAACCACTCAGCTAACCAGGCCGGCAATGAAATAGTAGGCTACGTAAAACAGAAAACGGGCATTTTCCTTCTTTAGGTACGCAGTGGAACCAGTGTTCCCCAAACTGTGAGCTTCGGGGTCTCTCTTGTTCATGTGCCACTTCGGCAGCCCGTTTAGAAAAGTACTTTTTTTTTGGGTGTCTTTTGAGACTTCTTCTTTCTGCTGCTGTTTTCCTTTCATCACTTTTTTCCTGTTTGTTCTCCTAACCACCCCCAAATACCAGTCTTCTTTGTTGTTATCCTCTTTATATGGTTGTCAAGACCATTGTCTTCTTTGTTGTTATCCTCTTTATATGGTTGTCAAGACCATTGTCTTCTTTGTTGTTATCCTCTTTATATGGTTGCCAAGACCACATTCTTTTTTATTGCTATCTTCTTAATATGGTTATCAAGACCACTGTCTTCTTTGTTGTTATCTTCTTTATATGGTTGCCAAGACCACTGTCTTCTTTGTTGTTATCCTCTTTATATGGTTGTCAGGACTACTGTCTTTGTTGTTATTCTCTTTATATGGTTGCCAAGACCACTGTCTTCTTTGTTGTTATCCTCTTTATATGGTTGTCAGGACTACTGTCTTTGTTGTTATTCTCTTTATATGGTTGCCAAGACCACATTCTTTTTTATTGCTATCTTCTTAATATGGTTATCAAGACCACTGTCTTCTTTGTTGCTATCTTCTTTATACTGTTATCAAGACCACTGTCTTCTTTGTTGCTATCTTCTTTATACTGTTATCAAGACCACTGTCTTCTTTGTTGCTATCTTCTTTATACTGTTATCAAAACCACTGTCTTCTTTGTTGTTATCTTCTTTATACTGTAAAAAAAAAACGGATGATATTCTCAACTTGATTTCAGTAAAACATTTATCATCTGCTGATATCCTTATAGCTGAGCAACAGCTTTTATTCTTATCTGTATTGCTCAGGTTTGTACATAAATAAGTGGACCATTTAAAAATGTAGTGCTAAAATTTTAAAAAAAAATTAATACGTTTTTTAATTATAAGAGAATAACTTTAGGCACGTTTTGTCCCGACACATACAACTGGGTTTCCAGGTCCTGCTTTAAGCAATTCAAAACAAAAAGAAGAAGAAGAAGAAGGAAAATTAAGAGCACTTGGCATAACATTAAACTTAACAACATCTAGCAGGTATCGCTTTACCGGCCCGCCAGTGCCAAAAACCAGGACAGCGTGACTGATTTATGACTTGCCGGCCACGGGCTCGTGGACTCTAGTGGGTGAGACTAAATGGATTATGTTCCCTCCCCAAGGAAAGCTCAGCTCCCTCTTAAGATATATTAGCATTTTATGGGACGCCATTATTCCCGATGAGTACCGCTGTAATTCACACTGAAGATGCAGCAATTAAAGAATTAGACTTCGATTAACTTTGTGGACTTTTACGCGACTTTTTGACGTAGGTTAAACTTTCTAACAGGCATTTTTAGAATTCGTCTTACTATATATATCACTATATATATATATATATATATATAGTGATATATATATATATATATATATGTAAGGTGATATATATCTTCTAGCGCATGAGACCGTTTGTCAGAGATTGTATCACTGTGATATATTCGTGACAAAGATAGTACTACTGTGACAGAGATGGCATTATTGTGACGGATATAATATTTTACCTGTGAAAGAGATGGTATCATTGGCTGTAACAGGGATGATATTGCTGAATGAATAAGAGGTGGTAATACCTTGTCAGAGATGATAGAACTGCGCCAGAGATAGTACCACCGTGTCAGAGAAGGCACCAGTGACTGTTTCAGAGATGATACCAATGGCTGTGTCAAAGATGATACCACTGACTGTGTCAAAGAAAGCCCACTGACTGTGTCAGAGATAATACCCCTGACTGTGTCAAAGATGATACCACTGACTGTGTCAGAGAAACCCCACTTACTGTGTCAGAGATGATACCACTGTCGTTGTCAAAGATAACACCACTGACTGTGTCAAAGATGATACCACTGACTGTGTCAAAGAAATCGCACTGACTGTGTCAAAGAAATCGCACTGACTGTGTCAAAGAAAGTCCTCTGACTGTGTCAGAGACAGCATCTTGCAGGATTTGATGAAGGGCTGTACTGCAGAATGAATCGTTGGGACTACAGATGACGTAGAGCGCAGGTGCTGTGCAGCAGATTCTACTTGATGCTGGTGCCAAGATATTAGGTTAGATATCTGCTAATATAGTACTAACTTACACATGAACCTTTCTCTGAAAAATAGCAACTTCACATACGAGGGTCATATCGAAAGTCGTGAGCAAATTTTTTTTAAAAAATCAGAATTTACAGATAGAGAAAAATAAATATATCACCTAAAACTGCATCCTTTTCTTCACTTTTCAATATAATCTCCATTTCTCTGCATACATTTTCCCCATCGCTCTGCAAGTTTTATTTCCGGTAGATTTCTGTTCCAGCTGACCGACGGCACAGATGCACTGCTTTCTGGACGTTCTCTCCTGTGAGACCCAGCGGGCACAAACCTTTCTACAGCCTCGGGTTTCAATCATTTCCTGTACTGAACTGTGTCCTATTTCAAGATTGACAACGGATTTCAGATACTGTGATACGTCTGTCTTCTTTAATGATGTCGTCAACCCTTTCCACGTTGCGTTCAGTAGACGCAGTTTGAGGGCGACCGCTGCGAGGCATATCTTGGATGCTTGTGTTTCCATCTTTGAAATCTTTCACCCACCTCCTAACACTGCTAGCACCCATACACACATCTCCATAAGCAAATTGAAAGTCTTTGGTGAATTTCAGCAGCGGGGATTTCCTCTTTAACCAGGAACTCAATAACAGCACGTTGACGAAACGAAACTGCAGCACCCGCCATTTTGTTTCTGCTCCGCGTGGTGACGTGACACATGATGATGACGTCATGTGACCTCTACATGAAGTGCAAAAGGATGTAGATTAAGGTGATACATTTATATTTTCTCTATCTATAAATTCTGATTAAAAAAAAACAAAACTGGCTCACGACTTTCGATATGACCTCCGTATTACCTCAGAAAACTGCATGACTGTCAGTGAAGAAAGGCGCTAGGCAGCACATCTACACACTGTGTTCAGGAGTAAGTTTATGTTTATACAAAATTCAGTCCCTCCCTTTCTGGGGACAAGAGGGAGGGGGAAGGAAAAGAAAGGGGGCATGGTGCGGAAGAAGTCTTTTAGAACTCAAAACTTTTAAATTGCAAGCCAGAATTTTTAATTTTTTTCGAAAGATCAGACAAACTGAACTTACAAATAAATTTCCTGCGAGAAATATTGAAAGAAAAAAGGATCTGCAAGGATGGAAGATATTGATCAGCTACTTGCTTCGTTAATCTGTTGGTTGATTGGTTAAGTTTGTTTCTTGTTTGATTGGTTGATTGATTGGTTAAACTTTGGTGGTTGGATTGCGTCCACGATGAAGATCTTGAAAACTGTACATCAAGTTGAAATTTGAGTGCCTTAATGTGATAAGTAAAATAAGACTGTACCAAATTGTTAACAATATAAACTTTTAAAAGGAGCAAAATTCTGGAGAAAAACTGAGAAGGGAATGATGAAATTATCCCCACTACACAAAAATCTGCTGTCGGTAGATTCTGAATATTTTCAGCCTCATAATTTACGTAGTAGATATAGTGGCTTGAAGCAGGCACAGTGAAATGGGCATAGTTTGTTAGTAAAATGGCGCTGGAAATCAAACGGATTGATTATGTGTTCTGAAAAGACTAATACTCGTATATTATTATTTGAACAGCCATGATTAACACTTGAAGTAAGACTAAAGATTGAACTATGACTAACGATTGAAGTAAGACTAACACTGGAAGTAAGACTAAAGCTTGAACTAGGACTAACGATCGAAGTAAGACTAACGCTGGAAGTAAAAGCAACGACTAACTTAAGACTAACTTTTGAAGAAAAACTAACTCAAGATCAACTCTTCAAATAAAAACTAACGTGTAAACCAAAACTAAAGCTTGAAGCAAAAGTAACACTTGAAGTAAGACTAATGCTTGAAGTAAGACTAATGCTTGAAGTAAGGAGACGGAGAGATCAATCAAAGAAAATCCGGCGAAGATACCGGGAGCCGAAACTAGCGGTATGAACATTATACATAGCCTGGATGGCGATGATGAGAATTAGGAAGAATTTGTTACTACAGTTCAAGGACGCCTCAAGGTGACCCGGAAAGTGACTGCGGTGACGATCACTGTTCAGAAGTTTGGCTGACTGAACGACGAGCGTCATCATTTGCAGAAGGAAATCAAAGAAGCAATCATCTTTTCAAGCCCATTATCAACGGCGAAAACTTCGACCAAACGTTTCTTGACCGCGATGGAGCAAACCAACAGCCGAATTTTTGGAGCACTGATGTTTTATTAAAGTATTGATGTTTTCTTAAAGCACTGATGTTTTCTTAAAGTACTGATGTTTTCTCAAAGCACTGATGTTTTCTTAAAGTATTGATGTTTTCTTAAAGCACTGATGTTTTCATAAAGTATTGATGTTTTCTTAAAGTGTTGATGTTTTCTTAAAGCATTGATGTTTTCTTAAAGTATTGATGTTTTCTTAAAGTACTAATGTTTTCTCAAAGCACTGATGTTTTCTTAAAGCATTGATGTTTTCTTAAAGTATTGATGTTTCATTAAAGCACTGATGTTTTCTTAAAGTATTGATGTTTTCTTAAAGCACTGATGTTTTCTTAAAGAACTGATGTTTTCTTAAAGCACTGATATTTTTGGGAGCACTGATGATTTTATGATCATTGATATTTTCTTGGAGCACTGATGCTTTCTTAGGGCGCTGAAGTCTTCTGTGAACACTGATGTTTTCTTAAAGCACTGATGTTTTCTGGAAGCAGAGACGTTTTCTTGAAGCAGTGATGTTTTCTGGTAGCACTGATGTTTTTCTTGGAGCACTGATGGTTTTGAGAGCTCTGATTTTTTTTCCCAAAAAAAAAACTCGAGAGAAATAAACTGGATTTTAGTTGTCTCTCCGTGATAAATACCCCGCTTATCTGTATGGTCACATTTGCTTCAAAACTAAGTAGATATGCACACGCCGTCATAAAGTTAAAGCTGGAAAACTTGATCCCTCTAAGGATATGCATTTTTTTTTAAATCCAAAAATTTCTAAAAAAAAAAACAAAACAAAAACAAGTATGCCCCTTGGCATGACCTGTAGTACAAGGCTGCCTCACAGAATCTGGCAGAACGTTCTGGAGCGTACGCTTCCGTGCCACACTTTAACAAGCAAACACGAACTGACAAGACCTTATTAAGAACAATCCGCGCCAATACACGAACGAAAGAGATAGACAGAGACAGAAAGATAAGGAAAGAAACTTCCGCTAACTAGCACTAACAGCTTCAGGAAACTGAATACTCAAGATAAATTTTAGCGCGGAAAATTGGGCCAAAAAGATAAAATGTGGATAAGAAAATTGTCTCATTTAAAATTAATTAGTCAAATGAAATCGTGGAGACTGGATACAAGGAGGGTGAGAGGAGAGCTAGGGCCTGCTTGTTAGAGAGGCAGAGATGGAGGGGAGAAGGAATGTAAGGAAAAGTAATGGAGAAACGATGAGGGGGGAGGGGGGATAAGCAGAACAGGAAGTGAAGAAAAAGGAATGGAGAGAACAAGCAGTGAGACAACACAAGACAAAAATAGAGAGAGAGAGAGAGAGAGAGAGAGAAAGAGAGAGAGAGAGAAAAGAATTTGTAGAAAGAATTTTTCAATGAATCAGAAATGAAGAAGTGAAAAAAATAATTTAAAAAAACCGCATATCAAGGGACGGAACTATTTAAAAATATGAAGATTAGTCAAAAAGTAGTCGAAAATCATAAGATACAACCAGTATAACCATATGAAATATGAAGTAACTTCCTGACTTTCCCCTGCAGTCTCTTCACATACTAGTAGTTTACAACGGTTGCATCTCTTGATTTGCAGATGCTCTTCATTTGTTTAAAATCTGCATTCGTGCATGAAAAGACTTATTGACTAGCTTCGGACTTTCTTAATATGCGTATTTTAGTGGTTACGTCTGTTTATTTGTGGTTACTTTTTGACTCATACTTGTATGTAAGGTAAGGTAAAAATCCTCGTTTCCATGCAATTGAGGCATACTGAGGATAAGGTGTTAGGCCCGTATTTCCAAGACCTTCGTCACGTGAAAGTCTGATGTGGTCAGTATAACGCCTGGAAGCAGTTACCTTCCCAGATTTCTCTGGTACCTAGTTTTAGAGGATGGGTGCACACCTTGACCTTTGTTTTTTGGTGAGGTGGTACCAGGGAAAAAAAAATCCCCAATTCCAGGACTTGAACCCGATACCACCGGATTAGTAGGCCGATCGCTCACCCAGCCAAGCCACTCGTCCTTGTAGAAAGTAGAGAAAAAAAAGGCAACTCTGAGTGTAGAGAAATGGGAAAAAGTAGACATTAAAAAGCGAAGCACAGAAATGTGGAAACCATGTGAAAAGGTCACGCGAATCGTTGGAAAAAAGAAATGTAGACAAAACAAAAAGGACATTACAAAAGTGTAGAACATAACACCACTGACAACAATTATTGAGGAAAGACGCTGGCGATGGCTGGGACATGTGCTCCGAATGACTGACAACTCACTACCAAAAATAGCACTAAGATGGACACCACAGAGGAACAGAAGTCAGGGTAGACCAAAAGAGAAGAACAACAGAAAGGATGTTGAGCAATAGAGGGCTCACCTGGGCAAGAGCAGAAAAAAAGGCGAAGGACAGGCATTTGTGGAAAACCCTTGCGGAAGCCCCATGTGCCCTGGGCACTTAAGGTTCAGAGAGAGAGAGAGAGAGAGAGAGAGAGAACATAGCATTATGTGAAAAAAAAACCACGGTAATGTGGTAAAAAAGATAAAGGTAATCCTGTCATACCTTAGAGGCACATAAGGATATGGTGTTAGTGCCCATATTTTCCTTGACCTGTCAGCACACTAGAGGGTGATATGGTCAGTATCACGCCTGGCCGCTTTTCCTTCCCCAACTCCAGAAGAAGTCAGGTATGGTGGAGTAAAGTGGAAAACAAGTGAAAATGGGGGGGGGGGGAAGCTTCTAAAGATATGTCGTCAGAGGTGAGAGAAAATGAATATAAAAACAAAAACTTCTACAGGAAAGTTCTTTCTTCTTCTTCTTCTTCTAGCCTCAGATGCCTTTACCTCTTTCTTTCTTTCTTTCTTTCTTTCTTTCTTTCTTTCTTTCTTTCTTTCTTTCTTCTTCTTCTTCTAGCCTCAGATGCCTATACTTCTTTCTTTCTTCTTCTTCTTCTTCTAGCCTCAGATGCCTATACTTCTTTCTTTCTTCTTCTTCTTCTTTCTTCCTTTCTTCTTCTTCTAGCCTCAGATGCCTTTACCTCTTTCTTTATTCTTCTTCATCTTCTAGCCTCAGATGCCTTTACCTGTTTCTTGCTTCTTCTTCTTCTTCTAGCCTCAGATGCCTATACTTCTTTCTTTCTTCTTCTTCTTCTTCTAGCCTCAGATGCCTATACTTCTTTCTTTCTTCTTCTTCTTCTTCTAGCCTCAGATGCCTATACTTCTTCCTTTCTTCTTCTTCTTCTTCTAGCCTCAGATGCCTATACCTGTTTCTTGCTTCTTCTTCTTCTTCTAGCCTCAGATGCCTATACTTCTTTCTTTCTTCTTCTTCTTCTTCTAGCATCAGATGCCTAAACCTCTTGCCCATAAAAAATTGTGCTACTCTCTTTTGGAGATCTTGCTTCGTACCCCAAAGTTTCTCTTCCAGTTTCGCTCTGGTCAAGGCTGGATTCCAGCTTATATGTTTTTTTTTTCAGAAGAGGCAGAGCTGCAGAACGTGCCCTTGAGTTTGAATACGTGTCTGACAAGTGCAATCAGCGGCGTCTGCCAGGGTGGGGTGATAGAGGTGTGCTCGCAGTCAACAGTGTCCTGACGGTGATCTAAGCGGGCTGTTGCTTGACGCGAGAGTTGCAACATCAGGTCTTTAGTTGCTTGGTTGTGCTGATCAGTCCACATCTTCTTGCAATTATTATTATTATTATTACTATGTTGGCGTCGCTACATAAGACAGGCTGTTGTTGCTGTGATTTCAGTTTCTTCATTTCCCCCCGCAGACCTCGCTGTGATGGGATCCAGTGAACCACGGATCGCAGCGTTTTTGTCTTTTTTTTTCCTAACCTTTACTTGGAGGACAGCAGACTTTGTAAGACAGACTTGCTGTTGGTGAGGAAGACAATGTGTTTGCAAGTCTGAGCTAACTAGTCTAGCAGTTTCTAGGAAAGCAGTGAGCTCATTTCAACAGCTGATGGTTAGAGAACTAACGGTCGTGAAATATGAAGCTTTATAAATATTTGAATAGGGAATGTTTGTTCTGCTGCCTCCTATCTATTGGCTGCGTCTTAAGATCGGTCGGAGTAGACAGGAGCCGGTTTTATGATGTCGTAGCTATGATCCAGCATCTTCAGAGTGGTGGATCACAGAATGACACCGACTGTCTCGCTTAAGACTGTCTCGCTTAAGACTGGCTCCCTTAAGACTGGCTCCCTTAATTCTGGCACCCTTAAGACTGGCTCCCTTAATTCTGGCACCCTTAAGACTGTCTCGCTTAAGACTGGCTCCCTTAATTCTGGCTCCCTTAAGACTGGCTCCCTTAATTCTGGCACCCTTAAGACTGGCTCCCTTAATTCTGGCACCCTTAAGACTGGCTCCCTTAATTCTGGCACCCTTAAGACTGGCTCCCTTAAGACTGGCTCCCTTAAGACTGGCTCCCTTAATTCTGGCACCCTTAAGACTGGCTCCCTTAAGTCTGGCTCCCTTAAGACTGGCCCCCTTAAATTGATTAAAGTGAACCACCTCAAACTCCTTTTAATCCTCTGTCGCTAGTCTGGGTCAAAGGGGCGAAACTCTCCAGTTGTCCATGATCATCATTTATCTCTCTTGTACGTTTTTTAAAATTATTATTAGCCTTCGTATGTTTGCGTTCAACAAAAATGGCGGTTTTCACAATTTTCAAACTTTCAACAAAATGTTATCGCTTGATATGTCTGTCGAGATATAAGGCTATCTGATGTATTAAAAAACGGGCAAATTAAATGCCTGATGCTTTATACAACGTTAAAATTATGGAGCTCAATTATGGCACATTCTAAACCCTTTGAAAATAAACTTTGTTCGTTCGTTTGAGCTCTACACCCAAGCTTAGACATATTACAGACTTGTAGGAGAATTTCAAATGGTGCAGATTTTAGAAAAGTATCTAGGAATATATTTTTCTAATTCTGTAAACATGTATGTGATTTTTTTCTCTGCCTATCCCTCGACATATGAAATGGTGAACAACTGGAAGTTTACGTTGCAAGTAAACAAATTGCTGCCACATTTTTTTTTAATGATCCACCCAGTGACCCAGTGTTAGAGAACAAGCCAGGAATGTAAACTTGAAAAGGAAGTTTCAGTAAGGCAGTCACAAACACAGGTTTGTTTAAACACCTTGATGTAAAGGGAGAAACAAGGGTTCGTTTAAACTCTTTTGGTGTAAAGATAGAAACAAAAGGCTCATTTAAACTCTTTGATGTAAAGATAGAAACAAAAGCTCGTTTAAACTCTTTGATGTAAAGGAAACAAAGGTTTGTGTTAACTCTTTGATGTCAAGATAGAAACAGAGGCTTGTTTAAACTCTTTGGTGTAAAGATAGAAACAAAGGTTCGTTTAAACTCTTTGATGTACCGATAGAAACAAAGGTTTGCTTAAACACTTTGGTGTAAAGATAGAAACAATGGTTTGCTTAAACACTTTGATGTAAAGATAGAAACACAGGCTTGTTTAAACACTTGATGTAAAGATAGAAGCATAGGTTTGCTTTAACTCTTTGATGTAATGATAGAAACAAAGGTTTGATGCATTAACGACAGAAATGAAAGCCTGTCTTATGCTACTCCATTTGAACTCCAGGCTTTGTTGAACTCTATGACGTAAATCGCAGAATTTTGAAACGAATATTCGGAAATGTTTTTTTTTTGCGTTTGCGTAACCGTTAACAGTAGGTACGAGGAAACTAAACTACAAGCCAGTGTCCTTACTGAAAGAGTTCGGACAATGACCACTGCCTGGACAGCGGCATTTCTGGCAGGATGATGGCGAGTAACAAATTAGATTGTTGCAGATCACAAGAAGAATAGTGGCGAAAAGTGAGATTGTTACAGATCAGAAGAAGAATAGTGGGGAAAAGTTAGATTGTTGCAGATCATAAGAAGAATAGTGGCGAAAAGTTAGATTGTTACAGATCAGAAGAAGAATAGTGGCGAAAAGTTAGATTGTTGCAGATCAGAAGAAGAATAGTGGCGAAAAGTTAGATTGTTACAGTTCACAAGAAGAATAGTGGCGAAAAGTTAGATTGTTGCAGATCAGAAGAAGAACAGTGCTGAAAAGTTAGATTGTTACAGTTCACAAGAAGAATAGTGGCGAAAAGTTAGATTGTTGCAGATCAGAAGAAGAATAGTGTCGAAAAGTTAGATTGTTACAGTTCACAAGAAGAATAGTGGCGAAAAGTTAGATTGTTGCAGATCAGAAGAAGAACAGTGCTGAAAAGTTAGATTGTTACAGTTCACAAGAAGAATAGTGGCGAAAAGTTAGATTGTTGCAGATCAGAAGAAGAACAGTGCTGAAAAGTTAGATTGTTACAGTTCACAAGAAGAATAGTGTCGAAAAGTTAGATTGTTGCAGATCAGAAGAAGAATAGTGTCGAAAAGTTAGATTGTTGCAGATCAGAAGAAGAACAGTGCTGAAAAGTTAGATTGTTACAGTTCACAAGAAGAATAGTGGCGAAAAGTTAGATTGTTGCAGATCAGAAGAAGAATAGTGTCGAAAAGTTAGATTGTTACAGTTCACAAGAAGAATAGTGGCGAAAAGTTAGATTGTTGCAGATCAGAAGAAGAACAGTGCTGAAAAGTTAGATTGTTACAGTTCACAAGAAGAATAGTGGCGAAAAGTTAGATTGTTGCAGATCAGAAGAAGAACAGTGCTGAAAAGTTAGATTGTTACAGTTCACAAGAAGAATAGTGTCGAAAAGTTAGATTGTTGCAGATCAGAAGAAGAATAGTGTCGAAAAGTTAGATTGTTGCAGATCAGAAGAAGAACAGTGCTGAAAAGTTAGATTGTTACAGTTCACAAGAAGAATAGTGGCGAAAAGTTAGATTGTTGCAGATCAGAAGAAGAAAAATGTCGAAAAGTTAGATTGTTACAGTTCACAAGAAGAATAGTGGCGAAAAGTTAGATTGTTGCAGATCAGAAGAAGAACAGTGCTGAAAAGTTAGATTGTTACAGTTCACAAGAAGAATAGTGGCGAAAAGTTAGATTGTTGCAGATCAGAAGAAGAACAGTGCTGAAAAGTTAGATTGTTACAGTTCACAAGAAGAATAGTGTCGAAAAGTTAGATTGTTGCAGTTCACAAGAAGAATAGTGGCGGAAAGTTAGATTGTTACAGTTCACAAGAAGAATAGTGTCGAAAAGTTAGATTGTTGCAGTTCACAAGAAGAATAGTGGCGGAAAGTTAGATTGTTGCAGATCAGAAGAAGAATAGTGGCGGAAAGTTAGATTGTTGCAGATCAGAAGAAGAATAGTGGCGGAAAGTTAGATTGTTGCAGATCAGAAGAAGAATAGTGGCGGAAAGTTAGATTGTTGCAGATCAGAAGAAGAATAGTGGCGGAAAGTTAGATTGTTGCAGATCAGAAGAAGAATAGTGGCGGAAAGTTAGATTGTTGCAGATCAGAAGAAGAATAGTGGCGGAAAGTTAGATTGTTGCAGATCAGAAGAAGAATAGTGGCGGAAAGTTAGATTGTTGCAGATCAGAAGAAGAATAGTGGCGGAAAGTTAGATTGTTGCAGATCAGAAGAATAGTGGCGGAAAGTTAGATTGTTGCAGATCAGAAGAAGAATAGTGGCGGAAAGTTAGATTGTTGCAGATCAGAAGAAGAATAGTGGCGGAAAGTTAGATTGTTGCAGATCAGAAGAAGAATAGTGGCGGAAAGTTAGATTGTTGCAGATCAGAAGAAGAATAGTGGCGGAAAGTTAGATTGTTGCAGATCAGAAGAAGAATAGTGGCGGAAAGTTAGATTGTTGCAGATCAGAAGAAGAATAGTGGCGGAAAGTTAGATTGTTGCAGATCAGAAGAAGAATAGTGGCGGAAAGTTAGATTGTTGCAGATCAGAAGAAGAATAGTGGCGGAAAGTTAGATTGTTGCAGATCAGAAGAAGAATAGTGGCGGAAAGTTAGATTGTTGCAGATCAGAAGAAGAATAGTGGCGGAAAGTTAGATTGTTGCAGATCAGAAGAAGAATAGTGACGGAAAGTTAGATTGTTGCAGATCAGAAGAAGAATAGTGGCGGAAAGTTAGATTGTTGCAGATCAGAAGAAGAATAGTGGCGGAAAGTTAGATTGTTGCAGATCAGAAGAAGAATAGTGACGGAAAGTTAGATTGTTGCAGATCAGAAGAAGAATAGTGACGGAAAGTTAGATTGTTGCAGATCAGAAGAAGAATAGTGGCGGAAAGTTAGATTGTTGCAGATCAGAAGAAGAATAGTGACGGAAAGTTAGATTGTTGCAGATCAGAAGAAGAATAGTGGCGGAAAGTTAGATTGTTGCAGATCAGAAGAAGAATAGTGGCGGAAAGTTAGATTGTTGCAGATCAGAAGAAGAATAGTGGCGAAAAGTTAGATTGTTGCAGATCAGAAGAAGAATAGTGGCGGAAAGTTAGATTGTTGCAGATCAGAAGAAGAATAGTGGCGGAAAGTTAGATTGTTGCAGATCAGAAGAAGAATAGTGGCGAAAAGTTAGATTGTTGCAGATCAGAAGAAGAATAGTGGCGGAAAGTTAGATTGTTACAGATCAGAAGAAGAATAGTGCTGAAAAGTTAGATTGTTACAGTTCACAAGAAGAATAGTGGCGGAAAGTTAGATTGTTACAGATCACAAGAAGAATAGTGACGAAAGGTTAGATTGTTGCAGATCACAAGAATAATAGTGGCAAAAGGTTAGATTGTTGCATATCACAAGAATAATAGTGGCAAAAGGTTAGATTGTTGCATATCACAAGAATAATAGTGGCAAAAGGTTAGATTGTTGCAGATCACAAGAATAAAAGTGGCAAAAGGTTAGATTGTTGCATATCACAAGAATAATAGTGGCAAAAGGTTAGATTGTTGCATATCACAAGAAGAATACTGGCGAAAGGTTAGATTGTTGCAGATCACAGGAACAAAAAAAAAAGGGGGGGGGGATAAGTTAGACTGTTACAGGTCGCCTGAAACAAGAAGGAGATGGGAAATAAATTAGACTGCTGATAGATTACAAGAAAGGGTGTGTAGAGAAGTTAGACTGCTGATAGATTACAAGAAAGGGTGTGTAGAGAAGTTAGACTGCTGATAGATTACAAGAAAGGGTGTGTAGAGAAGTTAGACTGCTGATAGATTACAAGAAAGGGTGTGGAGAGAAGTTAGCCTGCTGATAGATTATAAGAAATGGTGTGGAGAGGTTAGACTGCTGATAGATTACAAGAAAGGGTGTGGAGAGAAGTTAGACTGCTGATAGATTATAAGAAAAGGTGTGTAGAGAAGTTAGACTGCTGATAGTTTATAAGAAAGGGCATGGAGAGAAGTTAGACTGCTGATAGATTACAAGAAATGGTGTGGAGAGAGGTTAGACTGGCGATAGATTACAAGAAAGGGTGTGTAGAGAAGTTAGACTGCTGATAGATTACAAGAAAAGGCATGGCTGATAAATTACAAGAAATGGTGTGGAGAGAAGTTAGACGGCTAATAGATTACAAGAAAGGGTGTGGAGAGAAGTTAGACTGCTGATAGATTACAAGAAATGGTGTGGAGAGAAGTTAGACGGCTAATAGATTACAAGAAATGGTGTGGAGAGAAGTTAGACTGCTGATAGATTACAAGAAAGGGTGTGTAGAGATGTTAGACTGCTGATAGATTACAAGAAAGGGCGTGGATAGAAGTCAGACTGCTGATAGATTACAAGAAAGGGTGTGGAGAAAAATTAGACTGCTACAGGTCATAAGAAGGAAAGTAATAAAAAGTTAGATTGGTACGATGGAAGTGATAAGTTATATTGTTGCATTGTTATATTTGTGAGAAGCTTCACAGAGAATCGAGGAGCAACATTTTTGTTTCCGCAAACAAAACTTATTTCTCCACCAAATTACTGTTTGAGACACCATCCCACCATCAAGAACACCAAACCCAGCATAACTACAGAACAAACATCACGTTCAACATAACTACAGAACAAACATCAATTTCAACATAACTACAGAACAATCATCAAGTTCAACATAACTACAGAACAAACATCAAGTTCAACATAATTACAGAAGAAATATCAAGTTCAACATAACTACAGAACAGACATCAAGTTCAACATAACTACATAACAAACATCAAGTTCAACGTAACTACAGAACAAGCATCAAGTTCAACATAACTATAGAACAAACAGCTCAGTCTCAAGAACAATAAAACATACTTCATCTTCCTACTTCACTCATTCTATAATGTACGCATTTTTGAGACATAAAAAAGATACTTTATATTACGTATATTTTAGTCACGCCGATAAATGTCTTTTTTTATTTTAGACACAAGTGCAGATATTTTTTTATTACATACATTTTAATCATCCTGATGGATACCTTTCATTACGTATAGTTTAATTACACTTACAAATGCTTTTTGTTACGTTTATTTTAGTCAAATCTACTTCTTTTTTTTTAACCACAGCTGCAACCGCTGTTTATTCTCTCTCTCTCTCTCCCTCTCTCTCTCTCTCTCTCTCTCTCTCTCTCTCTCTCTCTCACTCTCTCTCTGAACCTTAAGTGCCATGGGCACATGGGGCTTCCGCAAGGGTTTTCCACAAGTGCCTTTCCTTCGCCTTTTTTTCTGCTCTTGCTCAAGTGAGCCCTCTATTGCTCAACATCCCTTCTGTTGTTCTTCTCCATGTCTCTTTTGGTCTACCCTTACTTCTGTTCCCCTGTGGTGTCCATCTTAGTGCTATGTTTTTTTTTTGGTAGTGAGTCGTCTGTTTCTGTAGCAGTCTGATAGTTTTTTGTTTTTTTTTTACCAGATAGGGTTGCGGGCTCTATGCCGAACCCTCCTTAGTTTTTTTTTTTTTACCAGATAGGGTTGTGGGCTCTATGCCGAACCCTCCTTAGTTTTTTTTTTTTTACCAGATAGGGTTGCGGGCTCTATGCCGAACCCTCCTTAGTTTGTTTTTTTTTTACCAGATAGGGTTGCGGGCTCTATGCCGAACCCTCCTTAGTTTTTTTTTTTTTACCAGATAGGGTTGCGGGCTCTATGCCGAACCCTCCTTAGTTTTTTTTTTTTACCAGATAGGGTTGCGGGCTCTATGCCGAACCCTCCTTAGTTTGTTTTTTTTTTACCAGATAGGGTTGCGGGCTCTATGCCGAACCCTCCTTAGTTTGTTTTTTTTTTACCAGATAGGGTTGCGGGCTCTATGCCGAACCCTCCTTAGTTTGTTTTTTTTTTACCAGATAGGGTTGCGGGCTCTATGCCGAACCCTCCTTAGTTTTTTTTTTTTACCAGATAGGGCTGCGGGCTCTATGCCGAACCCTCCTTAGTTTTTTTTTTTTTTTACCAGATAGGGTTGCGGGCTCTATGCCGAACCCTCCTTAGTTTGTTTTTTTTTTACCAGATAGGGTTGCGGGCTCTATGCCGAACCCTCCTTAGTTTGTTTTTTTTTTACCAGATAGGGTTGCGGGCTCTATGCCGAACCCTCCTTAGTTTGTTTTTTTTTTACCAGATAGGGTTGCGGGCTCTATGCCGAACCCTCCTTAGTTTTTTTTTTTTTACCAGATAGGGTTGCGGGCTCTATGCCGAACCCTCCTTAGTTTTTTTTTTTTTACCAGATAGGGTTGCGGGCTCTATGCCGAACCCTCCTTAGTCGCCTTTTACGATCATGCGTGGTAGGGTACAGTGGTCCTACTCTTTGCAGATCCCGGGTACCACACGGGGGTACCGCTGTTTATTACGTATATTTTAATCACAGCTACAGAAAGTGATCTATACTCAGTGTCCACTCTTTATATCTACGAGTGAACCTCAGTTCCATACTGAACCCACATCCCCCTTCCCCTAAACCAGCGCGCGCGCACACACACACACACACACGCACACCCCACCCCACACCCGAGGCACCACTGCTACCACACCGTAAAGTTCATCTTTCGCAAACAATTTACATTCGCGTCCCTCGGGTTTGCTCCACAAGCAAGGACCTCTCCCTACCCGACTCCGCAGAACCAACAACACCTGTCCTGGTTTGGAACAACTCGCGTCCACCGCTGAACTCACTCACGATTTCTCTCCTCTTGTGCAAGGCTACTCATTCAGATCATCAGGCGACTAAACTCTTCGCAAATCCTGTGCATGTTTAGCCCTTATAACAATTTATATAAACAAAAAACTCATTAAAAAAAGTATAGAACTCTTTATCACGTTTATATAAACTCTTGGGAGGTGAACACACTGTCCGTTTTGGCAATCAGCGACCCATAGCTGGCGTGCTGGTATCCGGGTTGGTGACCAATAACTGGCGTGCTAGTGTCCGGGTTGGCGACCCATAGCTGACGTGCTGGTGTCCGGGTTGGCGACCCATAGCTGACATGCTGGTGTCCTGGTTGGCGACCCATAGCTGACATGCTGGTGTCCTGATTGGCGACCCATAGCTGACATGCTGGTGTCCTGATTGGCGACCCATAGCTGACATGCTGGTGTCCTGGTTGGCGACCCATAGCTGACCAAGACCCTGCCTCACCTCTTCGTTGGTACCTCCAGTATCGAGCTTAGCCTGACTAACAGGCAAGGATCGCATTAGTCATCAGGGTGGTGGAGACTGCTAAAGAAGCATTGCACACTCCCTACTTTTTAGCTGCACTCAAAGACTGAAAAGAATAGCTGTCAATGTCGGGCTCCAAACTCGACACGATGTTGTACCCCAACATCCCCACGCCATCGGCTGCATAGAATACCAGTTCGCAGTTTCACGGAGATTTTAGACGAAGAAGAAGATAAAACTTAACTTGAAAACTTATGAAAATCTTATAAAAAACACTGCATCCACTTAGCTAGTAGTTCCCGCCCGGCTAGCATATTTGCTGTGGTCATGAGATTGACAGAGTTGTCAGGAAATTTGTTTATAACGTTCACGTGAAGAATTAAATAAAGCTGTTTTATCTTCAAATGGATACATCAGCAGCAGGGCATCTTGCTCACATCCGAGAGGCCTACAGGAGTGCTGTTAGGGAGGCAAAGTTCCCCAAGGGACATGCAAATAAATGAATGAAGAACTGGGTACGCAGGCCCGTTTGATATTCTGCCCCCTTTGTCTCTCATCATTCACTCTCCCTAGTTGTTCAGTTTAATTCAAGTATATAAAAACATAAAAAGCATGAATAAAATGTAAAATAACGAAACAATTGTCCTCTTATCTGTACATTCACAAATATAAAATAACTCACAATATTCGGACATACTTACCACATTCACAGGCATTACTCACACTTACAGGGAAATCACCTCACAATTTTAAAAAATGGATGGATGGATGGATGGATGGACGGACGGACGGACGGACGGATGGATGGATGGATGGATGGATGTATGGATGGATGGATACACAAAGGTAACCATCTCGTGTCTTAGAGGTACATAGGAATATGGTGTTAGTGTCTTATTTTCCTTGACCTGTCAGCAAACTATTGGGTGATGAGGTCAGAATCACGCCAGGCCACATTTCTTTCCCAAACTCTAAAAGTAGTCGGGTACCCATTTCTATAGTTGGGTGGCTGGGGCGCCTCTGGCCGTATTCGAACCTCGGACCTTCGCCAAGAGAGACTAGTGAATGGGTACGCAGGCCAGTTTACAATTACAAACTTAATAACTCAACATTAGACTGGCATACACGTTGGTTATCAGTCTGCTAGTAGATGACAGAAACAAGAATGCATAATATAAAATAACTAACCATAATATACAAAAATGTAATATAACAATCTCTTATATCCATCTTTTAATCACATATTCAACAACAACAACAACAAGAGAGAGAGAGAGAGAGAGATCACAAATCTTGACAGAAAAGTTTGTTTTTTTAAATACCTTTATTTACTGTTACTGCTTTTCTGTTGTCCATGAGGAGTACATCTCGCTGAAATATTGGTTTATTTCTGATTCTAAAATTACACCATACACTTTTATCAGTTTTCACTAAAAGAAGATATAATAAGCATCTTCAGCAACAAGAACAATAACTCCTGATAAATTTACAGAAGCTGAAGAGGTTATGGGAAGGTATCCGTGTCACTTTCTCGAAAGTGTACGTGAACACGGGAGGTAATTTGTATATGAGGATCATTAGTGTAGCTTACTGAGATTTCATATGTTTAATTCAGACTATACGCAGTACACTGTTTCAACTTATCATTTAAAAAAAGGATACATTTCCGAATAACTACACATTTAAACAAAGTTCGGTAAACCCTAGTCAAAGTTGTAACCATAAACTAAACCCTAACCTTAATACAAGCCGTAACTAAAACAAAACAAATTTATTAACCCATAACCATAAGCCAAACCCTAACCCAGGTCGCAACTGTAAACTAAACCCTAACCTTCATCCAAACCATAACTATAAAACAAATTTTAACCCAAGCTATAACCATAAATCAAACCTCAACCCAAGCCATAACCGTAAAACCAAATCGTAATCTTAATGCAAGTTATAACGATAAACCGAAATCTAAACTCCAGTCGTAACCATAAACCAAATCCAAATCATAACCATAAACCAGAAACCTAAACGAAGCCATAGGCATAAATCAAACCCTAATCCAAGTCATAATCATTCACCGAACCCTAACCCAAGCCGTAACCATAAACAAAGCTAAACCTAACTGTAAAAACTAACCCTAAACTAAGCCATAACCGTAAACTAAACCTTAACCCAAAGCCTAGCTGAAATTCTAACCCTACCCCAGCCAAAATGCATTGTCAAATATCGATTAGTTTTAATGGTTAGAACTGGACTTTTTATAAACTCCAGTCTCTTACCAAAAAAAAAAACAAAACAGAAATACTTTTTTAGAGAGAGGCTATCATAGCCACCACCAGCGTCAACTCTCAACCACGCATGGCGTGTCATGCCACTCATGGAGCATCACCAAGAAGGACAAAGAAATGTTGAAAAACAGAACCTGTGTGCTAAACAGAAAGGAACAAGTCACCATTTTCCGTCTACGAGCAGGACACAGTCGACTCCGAAGCCGTCTACGAGCAGGACACAGTCGACTCCAAAGCCGTCTACGAGCAGGACACAGTCGACTCCAAAGCCGTCTACGAGCAGGACACAGTCGACTCCAAAGCCGTCTACGAGCAGGACACAGTCGACTCCAAAGTCATGTGTATACAAAGTTTAAAGTTGGTACTACTGCTCTTTGAACATGCGCCAAAGTGTGGAACACATCCTCCAAAACTGCAAATATAGACAGACAATGCGTACGAAGAAGAAGACGAAGATGAAGAAGAAGATCCCTAGTATCCTCACTTTTCAGCGTGGCGCCCCCCCCCCCCCCCCCCAAACTTTGCAAGACTTTTGGAGTTTACACAAGCAAATATTATATCTTTTTTATATGCTTCTCAATTCGTGTATGTATATGCACGCATACACATATACACACTTTTCATACTTCTTATATTAAACAAGGGACATGACATTGCATTTGTAGTGAGCATAGGGGTAGGGCAGGGGATTTTTAAAAACAATGATCTCTCTCGTACATTTGATTATGTCTGTCCAAACAATGGCTACAGGACTTCCTGACTCGGGAATTCTTTTAAAAACTGAAGAAACATTTGCCTGCAGGGCGTGGCACACCGGAATACACTGTATATACGGCTGTCAAAGAATTACCAAAAACAAAAAAAAAACCTTTCCCCCCATCTCTCTTTCTCTCCTTCCCTCCCCTTATCTCTGTCTCTCTCAGTCTTTCACACACACTCTCTCTTCTTTTCATTCTCTCTCTCTCACACACACACTCTTTCTCACTCTCCCTTTTTATTATTGCATATATTTCCTTCTCCTCTAAAATATTTTCTAGAATTATATATATATATATATTCTTCTACTTCTTCTTCCTTTTCTTCTTCTTCTTCTTCTTCTTCTTCTTCTTCTTCTTCTTCTTCTTCTTCTTCTTCTTCTTCAGCTTTCCGAGGCATTAAGGCTTCTGCAGGTAAAGTTTGCCTGCATTCCTCTCTATTCCTAATCTTCTCTCTCCAGTTGGTGACACCAATTTCTTTTATATCCTCTTCTATATTGTCTTTCCATCTCTGTCTTGTTCTACCTCTTGGTCTTGTTTCCCTCATCTCTTGTGCATACATCATTTTCGTTTGTCTGTTCTCTTCCATTCTTTCTACATGCCCCAGCCAGCGTAGTCTGTTCAGTTTCAAGACATTTATAATTCGTTGGGATTTAAATAAGCTGTTCAGTTCAGTGTTCTTTCTAGCTCTCCATTCTCCACTGTTGGTATCCTTTATCGGCCCAAAGATTGTTCTTTGTGTGTGTGTGTGTGTATATATATATATAGATAGATATATATATATATATATTAACAATCTTGGATATATATGATTGTTAAGACAGTATTGTATTGTTAAGAGAGGCCAAATTAATAGCATAAAATCCCTTGATGAGGTTGAAAGCCTCGCCGAAAACAGGAAAAATTAGCGAACTACCATGCGAGCCCTATGTGACGTTTAATGGCACGGGAAGGATTTAAGGCATAATATTTGATGTATCCAAGAATGATTCAGTCAGTTTGGAAATAGCTTCTGCAGGACATCTTTAACCTGAGATCCTCGATTCCAGACCAAAGATGCTTTAAATCCTCGCCCAAAGTTTCGGTAACTGATAATAGATAATATTTTTTGCCGCGCTCTTCCACTGTCCTTCCATGTTTACTCTCGTGGTCTCCAGAGTTAAGTCCCCCTGTTTCCATAGTTTCCTGCCAGCGAAGTATACCTTCTGCAATGGATCAGTCTTATTTAGGTAACATACTAGCTACCTATCTTATTTAGGTAACAAACTAGCCTATCAGTTTTATTTAGGTAACATACTAGCCTATCAGTTTTATTTAGGTAACATACTAGCTTGAGTTAAGGTATATCCTCTTTCAGCTGCAGTTATTTTATTGGAATCATCATCATCATCATCATTATTATTATTGTTAAAAATCGCAAATTTTTTTCCGATTGTTTTTATCTTTTTCTTATCCATACCTTTTCTTTGTCTGTTGTTCTGTTGATGTATTCTGTGTATTCATATTCCAGGTAGCAGTTCTGAACTTTTCTTTCTGTAAAATCCAGTAAATGAATGAAGACGAGAAGGCCTGGAGTGTTTAGACTGGGAGAGCAGAAAGTTAACAAAATCCAGCCTCAGGAAAGGTCTGATGTAGTTTCTTGACATACTGATAAAGGTTGAGCTCCTGCGTTAAATAACAGCTTGAGCTCCTGAGTTAAATAACAGCTTGAGTTCCTGCGTTAAATAACAGCTTGAGTTCCTGCGTTAAATAACTTGTTTAAAATTAAACTAATTTCTTTAAAATCTCGCGGTGGTTTGGCGGAGAGAGATGTGCTATTACGTCAGTGTGGTGTTGAAGATTTAGTAGAGTAGTAGTAGTAGTAGTAGTAATAGTAGTAGTAGTAGTAGTAGTAGTAGTAGTAGTAGTAGTGGTAGTAGTAGTAGTAGTAGTAGTAACAGTAGTAGTAGTAATAGTAGTAGTAGTAGTAGTAGTAGTAGTAGTAGTGGTAGTAGTAGTAGTAGTAGTAGTAATAGTAGTAGTAGTAGTAGTAGTAGTGGTAGTAGTAGTAGTAGTAGTAGTAGTAGTAGTAGTAGTAGTAGTAGTAGTAGTTGTAGTTGTAGTCGTAGTAGTAGTTGTTGTTGTTGTTGATGCTGTTTTTGTTGTTGTTCTTGTTATTCTGTTTCCCTGGAACTAATGCTGGATATTCTAAGAAGCTCATTCATTCATTCATTTGCATGTCCCTTGCGGAACTTTGCCTCCCTAACAGCTCTCCTGTAGGCCTCTCGGTTGTGAGCAAGATGGCCTGCTGCTGTTGCATCCATTTCCAGATCGTCAACGATGTCTTGCAGCCATCTTCGTCTTGGTCTTCCTCTTTTTCTTTTTCCCATTATGTATCCTTCCAATACGGTCTTCTCTAAATTATCATGACGTTTAATGTGTCCAAAATATTTCAGTTTTCTCTCTTTAATCCTCTTCACTAGCCAGCCTTCTTCAATATTAAGCTCTTGTAGTATAGATATATTTGTTCTTTTTTGTGTCCACGATATTTGGATGTTCTAAGAAGCAGACTCGTTAAAATACGAAGATTATATAGAACTCTGAGCTGGATTTTGTAAAAAGCGACGCATTTGAAACATAAGACCGAACTGGGAGTAGGGTATGTTGTCTTGGGGTCAAGACCCTGAATTGTCTCAGAGAGCAAGCCTCGTTGTAGACTCCATTGTCTTAGGTTTCGCGGCGAGCTGTGTTCCTTTAACCAAGCCTGAGTTTGTTACACGGAGAGGTGGGACAGATCTTTGGCCAGCGCTGTTCGCCTGCCCACAGATAGCCTTGACACCACAATAGCAGTCATCTTTGCCTTGACGCCACAATAGTAGTCATCTTTGTTCTGCAAGAAGCAGCTACTAGTCGGACTAATTTAGTTTTGAAAGGGTCGAGAATTTAGTTCCCAAGGCTTCCTGACTTTCTGTTATATATATCCCTCCACTACTCCCTTGCGTTCCGCATCAAATTTGCCAAAAGAACACACATCTAGCATAGAACATTGTTGCGTTCCTCGCCTACAGTAATGGAGTGCATCCATTGTTAGCACACCCCGGAAACTGGCATATTTTGATACTGAAACTCCCCGCGGAAACTCCAGGTAATTCTAGAAGAGAAATTACTTCAACAAATATACAACTTCTCCACCCTCTAAAAGCTGGCAATTTATTCCTGCCATTGCCAGTACAGTTTCCTCCTTTGTCCTCCATTATTGCTTCATACCTGCCAATATCTCTACATCTTTTCCTTTCCTTGCCCTTATTATCGTACCTCTCGCCTAGATTCGCATGAGTGCAGTTGAAAGTTTGAGGGATGGGGTAAGCTGGTCAAGATCGTGCACTGCTGGATTCCTGAAAACAGGCTGTTGTGTAATTTCAGTGTGATCACTTTGTGGAGTGTTTCATGTGTTCTTCGTGATGTGGGACAAAATCTAGAATGTTTCATGTATTGTTGAGTAGCATTTAAGATCAGACACTTGATATGAGTCAATATCTTTAAGATTGCCTCAGAAAATCCAAGAAGTTTTAGATTACCCTATGGGGTCTTAGATCCTGATTACTTACGACATCACACATAAAATAATTAGGGATATATATATATATATACATATATATAATACATAGACCAGGGTGGTGTCACCAGAAAAGAAGTTAAATTTCGAATTGCAAAAGCAGCATATATGGCATTCAAAAGTTATAAGCACAAAAACCAAGTTAAGATTATTCAATTCAAATGTAATATCCACCCTCATTTATGCATGTGAAAGCTGGAAAACAACTAAAGAAATAGACAAGAAATTAGACTCTTCTTAAAACAGATGCCTAAGGAAAATACTCGGTATAAAGTGGAAGGAATTCAAGAACAACGCAGAGATAAAGCAGATGAGCAAACAACAACCTGTCTCATGGGTGATCAGAAAAAGAAGATGGACATGTGTCGGTCATGTGGTGAGAAGAAACAATCAGAGGATCCCCAAACAAGCTGTCAAATGGAACACAACAGGCCGAATAAAAAGAGGTCGATCACGTGAAACTATAAAGAGGACATTATTAAGAGAGGCCAGTTCAGTGGGCATAATATCCCTTGATGAGGTTGAAAATCTCGCCGAAGACAGGACATCTTGGCGAACTACCATGCGAGCCCTATGTGACGTTTAATGCCACGGGAAGGATTATGTATAGAACTCATAACTTAGTAAAATTCTCGTACTACTACTACTACTACTACTACTACTACTACTACTACCACTACTACTACTACTACTGCAATTGCTACTACTACTACTACTACTACTACTACTACTACTTCAATATGCGTGCTACTACTACTACTACTACTACTACTACTACTGCAATTGCTGCTACTGCTACTATTATTACTACTACTACTACTACTACTAATGCAATTGCTGCTGCTACTACTACTGCTACTACTACTACTACTGCAATTGCTGCTACTACTACTACTACTACTACTACTACTACTACTGCAATTGCTGCTACTACTACTACTACTACTACTGCAATTGCTGCTACTACTACTACAACTACTACTGCAATTGCTGCTACTACTACTACTACTACTACTACTACTACTACTACTACTACTACTACTACTGCAATTGCTGCTACTACTACTACTACTACTCAATTATAGGTCATGTTTCTTCTGATTGAGAAGTTTGGTGTGTACTTGTCTGCAGTAGTAGTAGTAGAGGGAGAAGACTATTTCTTTGGTGTACTGTAGTAGTAAACGGTTATCACAGCTCATTGTCCATCCAGCCCCACGGTTGTGTGTTAAAAACACTGAGAGGGTTGTAAAGAAATTTCTAGAAAAAAAGGAGTGTATTGCAAGAAGATCATCAGTCAGACTAATCATCATCATCATCATCATCATCATCATCATCATCATCAGGTGCCGTGCCGACTGGCGTTGGCTATTATGCTTCTCCAGAGTACACGATTCTTCATGCAGGCCATCAGTTCAGTTGGTGATCTCCTCTCACACCATCCCGTCAGACTGTCCAGTATCATTTCTCTTGGTCTTCCTCTTGATCTTTTTCCTTCTATTTTCCTTTTGTTATAATATTTTCAATGCACCCTCTTCTCATTGCATGTCCTATGAAAGTACATTGTCTCTCTCTTATCTTTTTGACAAGGTTTTTTGTCTCTCCAGCTCTTCTCATACATTCTTCATTAGTTATTTTTGCTGTCCAGGGGATTCGCAACATTCTTCTAATAAACCACATTTCTGCTGCTTCCAATGATTTTTGTGCAGACTTGCCTATTGTCCATGATTCACTTCCATATAACAAGATAGGTTCAATATAGCATTTTAGGACTCGTTTTCTAACATTCATTGATAAAGATGTGTTAGCTAATATGTTTCTCATACTCTGAAATGCAGTCTTTGCAGACTAAACAACAACTAAAAAACAAAATCAGTCATCAAACGAACCAACAAATCCAAGAACTAATGAGCCAACAAAATCAACAAATCATCCAATAAATTTATCAACAAATCAAACAATTAATCGGCTAACCAACAAACAAACAGTGGAAAAATCGAAAAAATAATCAATAATGAGTAGACTAATCAACAAACCAACTAACCAAGAAACAAATCATCAACAAACCAATCAAGCAACAAACAAACAAATCAGCCAGCAAAGTAAGAAATCATCCAGTCGATCAATCAACCTATCAACCCATCAACTTGGCTCCTCAGCTAGAACTACTTCAAGAAAAATGTATGAATTTCAGATTTTTCATGTTTTAACAGAAACCTTCCTGAAATGCCTCCATCAAGAATTACATAAAAATTCACGATATTATGCTTCTGCTTTCATGAAAACTTTACAACAAAATTATCGTCCAGTTCTTTGAGATTTTTTAGTCTGTTCTAACAACCAAAAAAAAAAAAAAAATTCTGAAACCATTAGCTGAGCTTTTACAGAAGGAAATATGAAAGTGTTGGGGCTGATTTTTGCCAAGTTACAAAGATGCAATTTAGCCTTAACACCAAAGAGCTCTTCCTTCTTCTCTCAAGAAGAATAAGAAGAAGAGATGATCTGCTCAAGATTCACGTGGATCAGGCTCTTAAATTATTTCTATTTTTTTTTTTTTGGGTCTCATTTCTGTTTTCATGTTTTCTTCCAAATCCTGGGACATTTTTCGTGTCTTTTTTTATCCTCTTCAGTAGCGTCTATTGGAATTTGGGGGGGGGGGGGGGGGTAAGACTATCACTGCTTCATAGCGTTTTAAACAGTTTGGTAGCTCTTATGTTCCACTTTAAAATTCTGAAAAGATTTTCTACATTTATTTCATATAGTACCACAGAACACAGCATAAAGCTTTCACATAGTAAGAATGGCAAGAAACAGAGGCAGATGTCATCCTTGCAGTAGGTCGATAGAGGAAATAAGAAAAGCCTCAATCTCCCACTTTTACATCCTACATCTTACATCCTTCCTGCGCCGTTAAACGTCACATAGGACTCGAATATCTGTTTGCCAAGATTTCTTGTTCTCGGTGAGTTTTTCAACTTCATCAAGGGATGTTATGCCTACTAAAATGGCTTCTCTTAACAATGTCCTCTTTAGAGTTTCACATAGTCGACCTCTTTTTCTTCGGCCTGTTGTGCACAACTGTTGCGAGATTCCACAACGGCAGGGTTTTTCCCCATCTAGAGTCGCCTGTAGATGGGTCTCAGGATGAGGTTGTTGGCCTCACACCAAACTCCGAAATTAATCTGAAATAAATCTCCCATTATACATTGCAAAATACCGAGCTATCTCAAGAAGGCTATTTGCCTCTTCTTATTATAATTACTACTACTGCTGCTGCTGCTGCTGCTGCTACTACTACTACTACTACTACTACTACTACTACTACTACTATTACTGCTACTGCTGGTGCTGCTACAATTGCTATTATTACTACTTCTACTACTACCTCTACTACTACTACTACTGCAATTGTTATTACTACCACTGCTACTAATATTAATACTACTATTATTACTATTACTATTACTACTACTACTACTACTACTACTACTACTACTACTATTACTACTGCTACTATTTCGACCACTACTATTACACAAAACAGCAGCTACTACTACTAAACTGCTGCTGCTGCTGCTACTACTACTACTACTACTACTACTACTACTACTACTACTACTACTGTAAGGAGTGGAAAAAAAGCAAGCAGTGACCCGGTTTTGACTGGAAATCCCACTGGCCAGAGACGGGTTTTTTTTTTGAATGGAAATGCCCAGTCCTTCGAGTCCGTCGCGGATCAGGTATATAAGACAAGAAGAGAGAAGTTTAAAAGAGATTCCACAAGCTGAGCACGTTGGAGTCCCACCGTGTCATCCCACTCCTTACACTACTACTACTACTACTACTACTACTACTACTACTACTACTACTACTACTAATACTACGGTAGCAACAACAACAACAACTACTACTACTACTACTACAGTTACTACTACTACTACTACTACTACTACTACTACTACTACTACTACTATTACTACTACTGTAGCAACAGCAGTAGCAACAACAGCAGCAGCAACTGCTACTATTACAACTGCTGCTGATATATTCTCCGTAATTATTTTAAGTGTGATGTCGTAAGAAATCAGGAACTAAGATCCCATACGGCAATCTAAAACTTCCTTCTGGATTTTTTGAAGCAGTCTTAAAGATCTTGACTCATGTTCAGTTTCCGATCTTAAATGTTACTGAACAATACATAGAACATTCAAGTCATCTGAGTATGGCATATATGAACAACGAAAACAACATGTCAACAGATCGATACTATATTTTATAAACGAGTGTAGCATCCAAGAGTTAAATGTTAAATCCATGAGAAAAAGAGTCCCACACTTCACGAGGTTCTAAGAATATCAGAGTTTGGTGCGTAACTGTAGAAATATTGGAATATAAACTCAAAATTATGAGAATAGCACTTACAGCAAAGAAAACAAATGAAGAGGTTCTAAGTGAGGTTGGAAAAAAAAGAGAAATTATGGCTTAATTCAGAACACGACAGTCCAGATTTATAGGTCATGTTTTAAGAAGAGGCAACAAGGAAAACTTAGTGACAACAGGAAAACTGGAAGGAAAAAGGGGACAGAGAGAAAGGTTTTTTTTCTACATTGATTGAGAAGTGGAATTACTTTTATCAATGTTCTGGCTCCAAGGTGAGCAGCTGTGCTTTAAAAATGCCAATATATTTTAAGCTCATCATCTTTTTACATCTCACATCCTTCCCGTGCCGTTAAACGTCACATAGGGCTCGCATGGTAGTTCGCCAAGATTTCCTATCTTCGGCGAGTTCTGCAATTTCATCAAGGAATGTTATGCCCACTGAACTGGCCTCTCTTTGAGTTTCACGTGATCGACCTCTTTTTCTTCGGCCTATTGTGTTCCACTTGATAGCTTGTTTGGGGATCCTCTGATTGTTTCTTCTCAGCACATGACCGACGTATGCCCATTCTATTTTTATGATCACCCATGAGACAGGTTGTTGTTTGCTCATCTGTCCTATCTCTGCGTTGTTCTTGAATTCGTTCCACTTTAAACCAAGTATTTTCCTGAGGCATCTGTTTTCAAAAGAGTCTAATTTCTTGTCTATTTCTTTAGTTTTTTTCCAGCTTTCACATATATAAATGAGGGTGGATATTACATTTGAATTGAATAATCTTAACCTTGTTTTTGTGCTTATAACTTTTGAATTCCATATGTTCTCAAGATTCTTGAAAGTCAATCTTTCTTTTGAAATTCGAATTCTAACTTTCTTTCTTGTGTCACCATCTTTGTCTATGTAGCTGCCGAGATATGCACCTTTACGTATATTTTTCCTTCGTATTTAATGAGAAGTTTCATTATTATTGTTTTATCCTTGTTAATTTCAAGTCCTATTTTACCAGCCATTGAAGATAGGTTATCTGCTTTTACTTGCATTGATTTCACATTGTCATTGACAAGAGTTATGTCATCTGCAAATACAAGCTTTCCAAGTGGGTCCCATATAACCAATCAATGGCCGTTTTACCTGTGCAGCATTTTTTTTTTTTCATTATGAAGTCTACGGCAATTTAAAAAAAGCAAGGGAGATAATATACATCCTTGTTTGACGCTGTTTCAATCTGGAACCAATCACTCATTCCTTCTTCTGTGTTGATTGTACAAACATAACCATTGTAGAGGTCACTAATGATAATGACAATCTTAGATTGTATTCCATATATTCTTAAAATTCTCCACACTGATTCACTGTGTATGCTATCAAATGCATTTTTACAGTCTATGAAGTTCAGAATTAATCGTCTTTGCTTTTCAATTTGTTCTTCAAGTATTATTCTGAGAGTAAAGATCTGGTCAAGACAGCTTCTCCCTTTTCGAAGTTCTGCCTGTTCTTCTCTCATTGCAGTATCCACTATATCTTGATTTCTTTTCTGAATAACTTTGCAAAATACTTTTGACACAACTGATAGTAAGGTTACTCCTCTCCAGTTTACAGGCGAGAAAGTCCATATTTCCCCTGCTCTTGATAGAGGAAACTCATGAAAAGTGCACATACTGTATTTCGTGAGACCAACGTGAATTGTTACTGATCGGAGGATTCTTTTATTCACGGTAACCGCACCTCTAGAAAGTTACGGGCCTTGATACAGGGGGGTACCCCTAAAGTGGTGAGAGTGAAAGCGGTCCATCGGACAAGTGTTTAGGGAACCTATGTAGTTTAATAAGACGACAACCCTTTATAGGGCAGCGTGGAGTATATTCTAATGTCCACGCAATGTATGCAGAAGCTCAACTGTCTAGTGTGTTCTTTTTTGTCTAGTGTTCATGCAACGTATGTAAGAGCTCGGCTGTCTAGTGTGAGAGTTCTTGTGTTCTTTTTTGTCTAGTGTTCATGCAACGTAAGTAAGAGCTCGGCTGTCTAGTGTGAGAGTTCTTGTGTTCTTTTTTTTATAGTGTTCATACAATGTAAGTAAGAGCTCGGCTGTCTAGTGTGAGAGTTCTTGTGTTCTTTGTGGTCTAGTGTTCATGCAACGTAAGTAAGAGCTCGGCTGTTTAGTGTGAGAGTTCTTGTGTTCTTTATGGTCTAGTGTTCATGCAACGTTATGTAGGAGCTCAGCTGTGTAGCTGACAGTCTTCTCATGTTAAATAATAAGACTGGATTTAACTTCAAGGATTGTGACAATCCAGGAACCAACCTGACATAAGCATGTAAGTTTGAGGTCATTCATCTGTTGAATGTTGCCAAGAAGATCTGCAGGAGAGAGAGAGAGAGAGAGAGAGAGAGGGAGGGGGAGAGAGGGGAGAGAGAGACTGTATGACCACTATAGCTGCCTTCTCTGTGATGCGACATTAAATAAATCACTTCTTAACACTCAACGAATCCAGACGAAGAATCCAAATCTTTCACCAGGAAAATAATACGGATTAAAAAACAAACAAACAAACAAACTTGGACACCTAGGAAGAACTCCTGCTGACGATGAGATTATAGGAGGCGACCCGTATCCTCGCCTAGCTAGGCGACTGTATGCAGGTGAAGAAGAACTTAGGTACTACATTTAGCTAATAAGTGCATGCAGTAGAGCATAGTACCAGCATGAGTAGAAGATGGAAAATTTGTTTCTTTGAATGTGGCTGCACGAGACGGGAATCATTAGAGTTATGGTCATATTGGGTTGGCTGATGCGGAAAGAAGTAGGATAGGAAGAAGGCTCGCCTATAGTAACAGAGCGTGATGAACTGGTAAGTTAGAAAGCCGTTCATTTTGTGTTATTATGACGATATCAAGAAATGTAAATATTTGCATACGTGGAAGTTCCGTGTACAGTCACGCCTACACAAGACCACGCATGCGCGATTTGACACGAACTATTTCCTGTCTTTTAATACTCGCGGCAACCTGAATTTCTCCCTGACATGCCAGAATCTGACACAGGGAGAGTAAGCGACCTTGACAGTAACGGGAATACCCAAATTTATTCCGCTAGAGAGCGCTGGGGTGGCCTATTTGTCACAATTATCTTCTTTTCCTGAGATAAAGGGGGCGCTGCTATCTACCAGATCCCAAGATGGCTGCCAAGCCTTGCATAAGTGAATTTATTTTTCCTCTTGTTTTTTTTTTTCCACATACGTTACTTTTCCTTTTATTTATTCCTGGCACTTGCCATGATAGTTCTGGAAAGATACTGAATCCTCTGTAATGAGAACTGTTTGGATTTAGCATGTTCCCGTCTCCCTCAACAGGGGATTGGTATTTTCCATCCATCTTTGCCATGAACGGCCGTTTTCCTGCACAACCAAATCTTCAGGTTCTGATGGTCAATGCTGGTCAGTGTGTCGACTGTTAAGGTCAGCGAACTGGAGCTGGAGAAGATTCTGTACTATCTCATCGCAGTCCTCACCTGGTATACTATTTCAGTCTGCATAACTTGTCACGGGCATACGTCTGCTAGTAGTGGAGCTTGGGTCGCTGTGTCTTAGGTAGGTTTTAAAAAGTTAGATGAGCATTGAAGCACACTCGAAATTCGGCTCCAAGCCTGTTTTCACTATCTTCACCAGGACATTAGGTGCTGAGAACATGGTCGTGGTGTTTTAGAAAAGTTCCTTCCTTTCTTCCTTCCTTCCTTCCTTCCTTCCTTCCTTCCTTCCCCTTTCTCCTCTCCTCTCCTCTCTTCCTTCCTCCCTTCCTTCCTTCCCTCCCTTCCTTCATTCCTTCCTTCCTTCCTTCCTACCTACCTCCCTTCCTTCCTTCCTACCTTCCTTCCTTCCTTCCTCCCTCCCTTCTTCTTTATTTCCTTCTTTCCTTCCTTCCTTCTTTCCTTCCTTCCTTCCTTCCTTCCTTCCATTTTTTGTTCAATCTCTTTAGAACTGTGTATTGGTGTTCTATGCAGCCGATGCGATGAAGATGATGCGGTATAGCATCGTGTCTATTTGGAAATGGTTATGTCGGGAACTTTTTTTTCAGTCTCTGAGTGCAGGTGAAAAGCAAAGTGTGAGCAAAATTTCTTTAGCAGACTCCACAACCATGGGGACTATGGCAATCCCTGCCCCGTTAGCCAACCTGGGCCTGTTACTAGGGATACCAGCGAAGAGAAGGGACAAGGCCTTGGTCAGTAATAGTTCATCAACGCTAGCATGTCAGCTATGGGTTGCTGATTGCCAACTATGGGTTGCTGATTGCCAACTATGGGTTGCTGATTGCCAACTATGGTTTGCTGATTGCCAACTATGGGTTGCTGATTGCCAACTATGGGTTGCTGATTGCCAACTGGGACAGAAATTTAACCTCTTTAAAGAAAATATAACAACAATAACAACAACAAAAAAACCAACAACACAAAAACAAAGCAAAGAGACAATCAACATTATTATAAAGATTAAAAAAAAAAACAAACATTCTACAAATATACAAAGAACAGATCACACAAACTAGTTTTGAAAAAAACAAACTTTCATGGCCTGAAAATTAACTTTCCTTGCAGGGATTCGCTCTCGTTAGTTTCTAGTTTACAAACAACTGCAAGAAAGTAAACTTGGCGACGATACAAGAATAATGAGGGAAAAAAAAAGATTACTCTAAATATTTTGGCTTGTTGACTGAAGCCGCTGTATAACATTACGACTGAATTCCTTAATCAGAGTATTTAAAAAAAAAAAAAGAAAGGCTCTGTGACTTTTCACCTTAACTCTTTTAGTTGCTGTAGATTACCTGATATTGCATCAAGCTATATGGTGCTGTTGGCGAAGAAAGAATTTAATTGGCCAGCTGGTTTCTTTGACCAACAACGCTCAGTCATGATTAGTGACTTTGTTGGTAGGACTTTCATCAGCTAGAAGCTGGCAGATTTAGGGGGTGAGAGTTGAGCAAAAAGACAGCGGACTGGAAGATACAACAAATTAGATTGTAGCTGGCATAGTTAAAGATGTAGGATGAAAATAGAAGTTCTGAGTCCAAATCGGCGGCAGTTTAGTTTGGTCTCTCATAGTTCAGTACATTCCTGATCATCAGAAAAGTCATGGTCTCTCATGGTTCACTGACAGTCATGATCATTAGAAAAGTCATAGTCTCTCATGGTTCATTGACAGTCATGATCATTAGAAAAGTCATAGTCTCTCATGGTTCATTGACAGTCTTGATTATCAAAAAAGTCAGAGTCTCTCATGGTTCATTGACAGTCTTGATCATCAGAAGAGTCATAGTCTCTCATGGTTCATTGACAGTCTTGATCATCAAAAAAGTCATAGTCTCTCATGGTTCATTGACAGTCTTGATCATCAAAAAAGTCATAGTCTCTCAAGGTTCACTGACAGTCTTGAGCATCAAAAAAGTCATAGTCTCTCATGGTTCACTGACAGTCTTGATCATAAAAAAAAACATAGTCTCTCATGGTTCATTGACAGTCATGATAATTAGAAAAGTCATAGTCTCTCATGGTTCATTGACAGTCTTGATTATCAAAAAAAGTCATAGTCTCTCATGGTTCATTGACAGTCTTGATCATCAGAAAAGTCATAGTCTCTCATGGTTCATTGACAGTCTTGATCATCAAAAAAGTCATAGTCTCTCATGGTTCACTGACAGTCTTGATCATCAAAAAAGTCATAGTCTCTCATGGTTCATTGACAGTCATGATAATTAGAAAAGTCATAGTCTCTCATGGTTCATTGACAGTCTTGATTATCAAAAAAAGTCATAGTCTCTCATGGTTCATTGACAGTCTTGATTATCAAAAAAAGTCATAGTCTCTCATGGTTCTTTGACAGTCTTGACCATCAGAAAAGTCATAGTCTCTCATGGTTCATTGACAGTCTTGATCATCAAAAAAGTCATAGTCTCTCATGGTTCACTGACAGTCTTGATTATCAAAAAAGTCATAGTCTCTCATGATTCATTGACAATCTTGATCATCAGAAAAGTTATAGTCTGTCATTGTTCACTGACAATCTTGATCATAAAAAACTCACAGTCTCTTATGGTTCATTTCACTGACAGTCTTGATCATCAGAAAAGTCATAGTTTCTCACAGTTCACTGACAGTCTTCATCAGCGAAAAGTCATGTGTTACATGCATCTTTCTTTTTTGCCTACATACCATAAGTACTGTGACACATATTGAAGAATAAATGAATAATTTTTTAAAATGTTGATTTATTAAGAATTTTTCATGGACTTTTTTAGTATCTCCGAGAGCGTAAGTGAGAGGGCAAAGGGAATATCTAATGACAGATGTAGTTGAACTTAGGTAGCCAAACATGCTTCAGGTCAGAGACCCATACGATAAACATCAGATTTATGACAGCCAAGGACATAATTATGAGAGCCACAAGACATTATTATGAGAGCCATAAGTCATGATTATGAGAGCCACAAAACATTATTATGAGAGCCACAAGACATGATTATGAGAGCCACAAAACATGATTATGAGAGCCACAAGACATGAACAAATAATATATGCACACTGTGTTACAAAAGTGTTATATAAATTTTAAGACATACGTGTACATAATATGTATTCCTTGTCCGCTTTTACGATTACTAATTCTCCAGTAAATTCCTTTGTAATCCTTGTTGATCTGAAATTTACCTCAAATTTAGAATTAAAATTAATCTTAAGTCCTTAAATATATTTCATCATCATCATCATCATCATCATCATCATCATCATCATCATCATCATCATCATCATCAGCCCTCTGTACTCCCAATGGAGTATAAGGCATTAGCAAAGGTTCTCCAGTCAGTCCTATCCTGAACGAGTCGGGATTCCTCAAGCCACGTCTTTCCTCCTTTCCTTAGTTCTTCCTGTGTTGCGCATCTCCATGCCCCCAATGGCCTGCACATCTTTCTTTTACCTCGAGGTGTCTAATTCAAGGTGGTATAAGGGTGTCTTGTTCTTTCCATTCGTAGTATATGGCACAGGCATTTCCATCTTCATCTTATGACCTCTTTAGTAATGTTCTCATTGGCTGTTCGTTTGGTTATTTCCTCACTTGTCATGTGTTTTTAGTCATAATGAATAATAAACTTAAAGGTATAATACAGTGGACTGTCAGTTTATCTCATTAAATTTAGTTATAATACGGCGGGCTGTCGGTTTATCTCATTAAACTTAGTTATAATACAGTGGACTCTCAGTTTATCTCATTAAATTTAGTTATAATACAGTGGACTGTCAGTTTATCTCATTAAACTTAGTTATAATACAGTGGACTCTCAGTTTATCTCATTAAAACTTAGTTATAATACAGTGGACTGTCAGTTTATCTCATTAAACGTAGTTATAATACAGTGGACTCTCAATTTATCTCATTAAACTTAGTTATAATACAGTAGGCTCTCAGTTTATCTAATTAAACTTAGTTATAATACATTGGACTCTCAGTTTATCTCATTAAACGTAGTTATAATACATTGGACTCTCAGTTTATCTCATTAAACTTAGTTATAATACAGTGGACTCTCAGTTTATCTCATTAAACGTAGTTATAATACAGTGGACTCTCAGTTTATCTCATTAAACTTAGTTATAATACATTGGACTCTCAGTTTATCTCATTAAACTTAGTTATAATACAGTGGAGTCTCAGTTTATTTCATTATACGTAGTTATAATACAGTGGACTCTCAGTTTATCTCATTAAAATTAGTTATAATACAGTGGACTCTCAGTTTATCTCATTAAACTTAGTTATAATACAGTGGACTCTCAGTTTATCTAATTAAAATTAGTTATAATACAGTGGACTCTCAGTTTATCTCATTAAACTTAAAGTTATAATACAGTGGACTCTCAGTTTATCTCATTAAACTTAGTTATAATACAGTGGACTCTCAGTTTATCTCATTAAACTTAGTTATAATACAGTGGAGTGTCGGTTTATCTCATTAAACTTAGTTATAATACAGTGGACTCTCAGTTTATCTCATTAAATTTAGTTATAATACAGTGGACTGTCAGTTTATCTCATTAAACTTAGTTATAATACAGTGGACTCTCAGTTTATCTCATTAAAACTTAGTTATAATACAGTGGACTGTCAGTTTATCTCATTAAACGTAGTTATAATACAGTGGACTCTCAATTTATCTCATTAAACTTAGTTATAATACAGTAGGCTCTCAGTTTATCTAATTAAACTTAGTTATAATACATTGGACTCTCAGTTTATCTCATTAAACGTAGTTATAATACATTGGACTCTCAGTTTATCTCATTAAACTTAGTTATAATACAGTGGACTCTCAGTTTATCTCATTAAACGTAGTTATAATACAGTGGACTCTCAGTTTATCTCATTAAACTTAGTTATAATACATTGGACTCTCAGTTTATCTCATTAAACTTAGTTATAATACAGTGGAGTCTCAGTTTATTTCATTATACGTAGTTATAATACAGTGGACTCTCAGTTTATCTCATTAAAATTAGTTATAATACAGTGGACTCTCAGTTTATCTCATTAAACTTAGTTATAATACAGTGGACTCTCAGTTTATCTCATTAACTTAAAGTTATAATACAGTGGACTCTCAGTTTATCTCATTAAACTTAAAGTTATAATACAGTGGACTCTCAGTTTATCTCATTAAACTTAGTTATAATACAGTGGACTCTCAGTTTATCTCATTAAACTTAGTTATAATACAGTGGAGTCTCAGTTTATTTCATTATACGTAGTTATAATACAGTGGACTCTCAGTTTATCTCATTAAAATTAGTTATAATACAGTGGACTCTCAGTTTATCTCATTAAACTTAGTTATAATACAGTGGACTCTCAGTTTATCTCATTAAACTTAGTTATAATACAGTGGACTCTCAGTTTATCTAATTAAAATTAGTTATAATACAGTGAACTCTCAGTTTATCTCATTAAACTTAAAGTTATAATACAGTGGACTCTCAGTTTATCTCATTAAACTTAAAGTTATAATACATTGGACTGTCAGTTTATCTCATTAAACTTAGTTATAATATAATGGACTGTCAGTTTATCTCATTAAACTTAAAGTTATAATACATTGGACTGTCAGTTTATCTCATTAAACTTAAAGTTATAATACAGTGAACTCTCAGTTTATCTCATTAAACTTAAAGTTATAATACAGTGGACTCTCAGTTTATCTCATTAAACGTAAAGTTATAATACATTGGACTCTCAGTTTATCTCATTAAACTTAAAGTTATAATACAGTGAACTCTCAGTTTATCTCATTAAACTTAAAGTTATAATACAGTGGACTCTCAGTTTATCTCATTAAACTTAGTTATAATACAGTGGACTCTCAGTTTATCTCATTAAACTTAGTTATAATACAGTGGACTCTCAGTTTATCTAAATAAACTTAAAGTTATAATACAGTGAACTCTGTTTATCACCCGTGAAATAATTTGAAGCTTTTATATTTTATTATTTATATTTTATATTATTTGCGATGTAAAATGTTCAGCCAACATATTACTGCATACCGCACGTCAGAGAGCCGCATGTAGGCCGAGAACCAAAATTTGGCCACTCCTTGTTAAAACGATTAATAACACTAAACACAGAACAAAATGTATTGGATTATACAAGACAGGCTATAGAAAACGTTCTTAAACTATTATCAGAACAGGATTTAAGAGAGAACAAAGCTGTGCGTTGTAGAACCCAAACAATCTACAGACGAGTATTGTTGAACGAGAGAGCCACAAAAAGGTAGGGAGAAGCAATGTTTTTCTTCTTTTTGTTACAAAAAAAAAATTTCTTGTTCCGTTCTAACACTCGCTGTGAAATTAACGTGTCCTATATTAACGGAGTTTATTTTTTGTTTATCGTTGTCCACGTGATATTCTGCTTTAATTTTATGCATTGATAGTCATGCTTATTGTGTATTCTGGTTCGCCTCGCCATACAGGCAGATGTACTTCGCTTTTCGGATTCGATTTATCAATAGAAGTGTGTCGAAAACCGGAAGCGGATATTGATCTCATCATAACTTCCACATCACAAGGCAGTTCGCTATCAACTGCTCTAACCCGTGCCGAGGCCACAAACATCAGAAAGCTGTGTATGTGTTTATGAAATGAATATTAGCAAAAGCACCAGTATAAGAAAGCTGTGCATGTGTTTATATGGAGAAGACTAGCAAAGACGGGGCCCATTCCATCAAAATATCTCCAACTAAGAAACTGATTGACTGAATGATTCACAGCGTCTAAATATGTACCAGTGTATATGTGGTTTCATGCTTTCTCAGGTGTCAGTATATAAATGTTTATAAGGTACATTTGTTCTCTATTTACGTACGCACGCATGCGCAGATCCACTTCAACGCCCCAGATATAACTTAACTACAGCCAGTCCTTGTACCCCCACACAAACAGACACACCTACAAACATACAAACACCGACATACACATAAACAACCGTCAGTATGTGCACCTGCACAATTATACCCCCACAAACTTACACACGCGCGCACAAAGACATCAATTCTACTCCGCGGGTCACGTTCTACGTGACATTCCGACGTGAATTCTGTACCTGTCACGTGCAGGGAAACAAGGGAGGTTATCTCGTACCTTGTCAAACTCGGAAGAGCATTTTCCCCCCGAGCAGTTGCAGTTCTCTCCCATTGAAATGTTTTGTTCTAGGTGCCTGTTCTATGCCCCCAGACAACGGCCAGAACTTTACAGTGCACTGTGTTTCACTAGGACCACGGGAGCAGGGTTGCCAAACATGGCAGTACCAGCTGGTTCAGCTAGTTTGACGACTTTATTTGCTGAAGAAAATACAAGAAACCATGCGTCAAGTTGAAACAGGGCAGAGGGGTGGGGCAGAACTGTACCTTGATGATGATCTGATGATATATTAATGTTGATTTGATGATTAACCAGTAAGTGCAAGTACTAGCTCTCTCTCTGCCACTCACAGAAACGAAGATATTTGAAAACATCGTGTTCGACTGTAACGGGTTAAAGTGGCATTGCTTAACCTCCTAAACTGACCAAGTAGTAAGCTTCGTGGCACGCTCCACTACCTTGAGGTCTATGTCCATTTATTCTGCAGTGTTTATGAAATGAATATTAGCAAAAGCACCAGTATAAGAAAGCTGTGCATGTGTTTATATGGAGAAGACTAGCAAAGACGGGGCCCATTCCATCAAAATATCTCCAACTAAGAAACTGATTGACTGAATGATTCACAGCGTCTAAATATGTACCAGTGTATATGTGGTTTCATGCTTTCTCAGGTGTCAGTATATAAATGTTTATAAGGTACATTTGTTCTCTATTTACGTACGCACGCATGCGCAGATCCACTTCAACGCCCCAGATATAACTTAACTACAGCCAGTCCTTGTACCCCCACACAAACAGACACACCTACAAACATACAAACACCGACATACACATAAACAACCGTCAGTATGTGCACCTGCACAATTATACCCCCACAAACTTACACACGCGCGCACAAAGACATCAATTCTACTCCGCGGGTCACGTTCTACGTGACATTCCGACGTGAATTCTGTACCTGTCACGTGCAGGGAAACAAGGGAGGTTATCTCGTACCTTGTCAAACTCGGAAGAGCATTTTCCCCCCGAGCAGTTGCAGTTCTCTCCCATTGAAATGTTTTGTTCTAGGTGCCTGTTCTATGCCCCCAGACAACGGCCAGAACTTTACAGTGCACTGTGTTTCACTAGGACCACGGGAGCAGGGTTGCCAAACATGGCAGTACCAGCTGGTTCAGCTAGTTTGACGACTTTATTTGCTGAAGAAAATACAAGAAACCATGCGTCAAGTTGAAACAGGGCAGAGGGGTGGGGCAGAACTGTACCTTGATGATGATCTGATGATATATTAATGTTGATTTGATGATTAACCAGTAAGTGCAAGTACTAGCTCTCTCTCTCTGCCACTCACAGAAACGAAGATATTTGAAAACATCGTGTTCGACTGTAACGGGTTAAAGTGGCATTGCTTAACCTCCTAAACTGACCAAGTAGTAAGCTTCGTGGCACGCTCCACTACCTTGAGGTCTATGTCCATTTATTCTGCAGTGTTTAAGATGAAGCAAAAGAAGAATCTATACCCACTTCTATGGCAAAAAGATAGAATTTAAAAAAAAAGTAATCTTGATATTTTTTTGTATAAGAGCAACTGACTATTTAAGCAGAAAGATTTAGTACACTCATTCAGATGTAGGTCTAATAGTTGAACACAAGATTTCCAAACAGACCTAACAGGCTGACATGACACTTCCAACATGGACCTAACAGGTTGACACGACACTTCCAACATGGACCTAACAGGTTGACATGACACTTCCAACATGGACCTAACGGGTTGTCATGACACTTCCGACATGGACCTAACAGGTTGACACGACACTTCCAACATGGACCTAACGGGTTGTCATGACACTTCCAACATGGACCTAACGGGTTGTCATGACACTTCCAACATGGACCTAACAGGCTGACATGACACTTCCAACATCATTCTAAGAAGCTGATTTGACATTTTCAAGAGCGGTTGAGGTCACATTTCCGATGTGAAATTAACAGGTTGAGGTCACACTTCTAACGTGAAACTAACAGTTTGAGATAACACTTACACTGTGAAAATAACATCCTGAGATGAAACTTGCAACAGAAAACATAACAAATTTAGATAAGACTTCTACCAGTGAACCTAACAGGCTGACAATGATACTTCCAACGTCAAGCTAAGAGAAAAAGATGGCACTTTCAACGTCAAGCTAAGAGAAGAAGATGACACTTCTAGCTTGAACCATGGAAGGGCTATAATGTAAGCGAGGAAATTATGAGACAAATTGCAGAATTTTTAAAAATAACGAAAACTATAATAAAACGACAGTCACGTTTTCCTTCTACCAAAAGAAAATCACAGGAAAACTTAAAGAGGAGAGAGAGAGAGAGAGAGAGAGGAGTAGACGGATAAAGTTATCATGTGTTCATATTCATATGACGTGTCCTTCCAAGAACGTTGTCCCTCTCACAACCTCCCGGAATGCAGTAGGGTCTTGACCAAGGTGACCAGCGTCTCGCCGTGACACATTCAGACTTTCCACGATGTCCAGAGTCCACCTGCGGAGAGGTCGTCCTCTTTCTCTTTTCGCCGGGCACTTTGCCTTGTAGTGTCAGCTTCTCCGAGCTGCTGTGTCTCACGGGGGGACTCTGGCTACCATCACAGACTTGTAACTGTCACTGCTAAGAACTGTCACTGCTAAGAACTGTCACTGCTAAGAACTGTCACTGCCAAGAACTGTCACTGCCAAGAACTGTCACTGCCAAGAACTGTCACTGCTAAGAACTGTCACTGCCAAGAACTGTCACTGCCAAGAACGAAATGAGTGGCAGACTAGCTTCTTACACTGCATGGCCAACCTGAGGAAAGTGCTCACCAGATTCAGGAAAAGAGCCTGAAGATTTTTATTAGAGACTGCAGGAAGGAAATCATGAAATGAACTGATGATTATGATGATGATGATTTTGATGATGATTATGATGATGATTTTGATGATTATGATGGTGATGATCTAGCTGTGAGTGGCCTGAGTTTCTGTCATGAACCTCGTAGCCAAAGCGGCGATGAAAGATTACACGGTAATTAACGAAGACTGCGAAAGAAGAGATGGCAAAGGAATGTGCTCATCGTGCTCAGGGGAATGTAAAACAGGGGGTAAAACATGGCTCGTACTTGATTGGTTCCTTGTGTACAGGAAGACAGATCTCATAAAACATACAACACACACACACACACACACACACACACACACACATATACACACACAATGATTGGCACAGACAACGAACAATGACACAAAGCAAAGCTCAGAATAACGTGGACAGGCATTCAGACAAAGTAAAGAAAATAGCGGAACAGCCGGAAATTACCAGGGCAAAAGAAAAAGCGAGTGGTAGTAGAAAGCGAAAACAGAGTCATCACTTACCAAAGCTTATATCCAGATGTGTGTCCTTTCAAATCGCTCTTCCATCACTGGAATAAAACAAGAAAGATTTCATGAAATTAGAGAGGGAGAGAGAGAGAGAGACAGAGAGAGAGACAGAGACAGAGAGATAGAGACAGAGAGAGAGGATGAGAATACATGAAGAGTTAACAGAAAAGAGGAGAAAGTTGTGGGTAATATTTTAATCTTGTAGTAGTTATTACAACGATTCTCAAACTGTTAAATATAGGATTCTCTGTGCAACGACCACGGCCTCCGAGGGGAAATTTGGAAGCCAGTTTAACCCCTTCCCTCCCCTCAAAAATACTAAAAGCCCTACCCCCTCCCAAAAGCCCCACCCCTCCCCATATCCTCAAATCCCTACCCCGAATCCCAAAAGCCCTACACCACGCCAAACCCAAAACCCCGACTCCCAAATCCCAAAATCCCTACTCACAAACCTCAAAGCTCTATCCCACCCCAAACCCAAAAGCCCTACCCCAATCCCAAAAGTTCACCCCCCCAAATCCCAAAAGCCCTATCCCCCAATACCAAACGCCCTACCCTCCAATCTCAAAAGCCCTATCCCCCAATCCCGATAGCTATACCCTCTCCCCAATCCCAAAAGCCCTCCCCCAATCCCAAAAACCCTACCCCCTCCCCCACACCCAAAAGCCGTACTCTTCCCCCAATCCCAAAAGCCTTCCCCTCAATCCCAAAAGCCCTACTCCCCAGCCCATGCTAACCATATGTTTAGCTTATCTGTTTCAGTCTACTACGGGCCCCCCTTGAAGTCTTCCGGGCCTCCCTTAATACATGAGAAACTCTCTAGGCCCCAGTGCAATGCACCGGATGGTCTCCTTTTTTTATTAGACCTGGCCTCGACATTAACAGAGTCAGTCTAAAGAAATCATATCTACAGTCTAAAGAAATCACATCTACAGTCTAAAGAAAACATATCTACAGTCTAAAGAAATCACATCTACAGTCTAAAGAAAACACATCTACAGTCTAAAGAAATCACATCTACAGTCTAAAGAAAACACATCTACAGTCTAAAGAAATCACATCTACAGTCTAAAGAAAACATATCTACAGTCTAAAGAAATCACATCTACAGTCTAAAGAAAACACATTTACAGTCTAAAGAAATCACATCTACAATCTAAAGAAAACACATCCACAAATGGAGCATACAGCAAGATTTATGAAATTTACAACTTCATTTTTCTTATTAAAAAAAGACGTATTTTCTTCTCAAGATCCCAAACACTTTACATCTCGCATACAAAGAGCTCTAAAGAACGTAGATAACTTTTTAAAATTATCATGCTCTATCTGTGGATAACTTTTTTCTAATATCATGCTCTATCTGTGGGTTTCTGAACTTCTCAGACAACTTTCAAGTCTTTGAAGAAATTTTTTTTTTTTGTTTTTTGTGTTTTTGAAAACGAAAACATGAAAACCGCTGATACAATCATTCAGCCACACCAGCAGATCAATACTCGTGAACCCTTGGGTACGAAAGTTCCGCAGAAGCACTAGTAAATTATACATGGACTTTCGGTGTTTTTTTGTAAAGTTCAATGCCGAGTTAGTTCAATGAATTTACTCCTTCTCGTGGAAGGATCGCCGGAATTCTCTGAGCATTGACATGAGATGCTCAAGAGAAAGGATGCGTGTCTCTTTTTTTATTTTAAATTTTCTTACAGATATGCGAGTCACCAATAGCAGCAGCGAACTAAACGCCCTATCCGCCCTCCTCGTGGCAGTCCAAACAAAAAAAAAACAAAGACGATATTAGGTATCAGCCATTCATGGTGACCAGAAACATCTTCTCTAGCTCCATTCTGGATTTTCTGTAAAACTACTGAAGCCTGCTTCTGTGACAGTCTACCTTGACCTTATGGGAGCTTGTCAGATGATGTTATGACTGATGAAGATAACAAAGTCACACTCATGACAAATGACAGGACTCCATGTACACGTGCGAGAAGACCCAAGTTCGACACCTCACATATGAACCACACTTAGTTGAATAGACACCGTTTGTCAGCATCAAATGAAAAGCTGGTTTAATCATGGAATAAGATGATGATGATGATGAAATTCCTCGATGATAGATGAAATGTCGATTCATACATCTCAAACATCTGGTGGAAATACAGAGCACACAAACAGCACTGGCAACAGTAGCACCAGCCAGTGAGTCTCACCAGAACATGACAGAAACACCAGAGACATGTCGATCTATTCACACCATGACTTGAAAAAAAAAGATTCTCTCATACGACGTTTAATATAGACTATTTGATCTATCTAAGGGCCAAGGAAAAATCACTCTACGATGTTTCCCAACAATTCTCGTCCTTTAACAAGCGATAACCATGCCTGTTAATGTTGCAGGTTAAAATGCTCTGCTTGGTTAACACAAGGGAAATCACATCAGAATTTTTACTTAAAAAAAACAACAACCAAGGGCGGTAACTTTAACTCATAATGCAGGGGAACAAACTCTGTAACTTCTTATCCAGCCATATGCCCGTGTAGCAAGCTCTTCACCAACGATCTAAGCTTCACAGAACAGCAGCGAGTAGACGTCTGTGGTTCAAGGCTGATCAGACACAACAGAGAACAGCTTTATCATCACGGCACCAGCCTTGCAGGTGCTTCTGGAACGCAGTTACAGAGATACGAATTACCACCACCGTTGTTACAACAACCATCATTCTACACCAACCACACTACCACACCAACCATTAATTTACACCAACCATCACTAATACATCAGCTAACAGTACCACACCAACCATCACTATACCAACTATCACTAACACTCCAACGATCACTACTACACCAATCATTGCTACCACGCCAACAATCATTACCATACAAACCATCACTACAACACAAATCGTCACTACAACACAAATCATCACTACAAAACAAATCATCACTATAACACGAATCATCACTAAAACACAAATCATCACTAAAACACAAAACATCACTACAACACAAATCATCACTACAACACAAACCATCACTACAAAACAAATCATCACTATAACACGAATCATCACTAAAACACAAATCATCACTACAACACAAATCATCACTACAACACAAACCATCACTACAAAACAAATCATCACTATAACACGAATCATCACTATAACACGAATCATCACTAAAACACAAATCATCACCAGAACACAAACCACTATTATAACACAAATCATCACCACAACACAGACCATCACTATAACACAAATCACCACCACAACACAAACCATAACTATAACACAAATCATCACCACAACACAAACCATAACTGTAACATAAATCATCGTTACAACACAAATCATCGCTGCAACAGAAGTACAAACATAACTCCTACATAAAAATGAAACACGACAGACAAAACAAGTTGTGATGAAAGTCTGACTAAAGTCTGACTATAGTCTGCCCAATGTATTCTGTCCTGATCAGAAAATGGGTCTTGTCTGCTCTGTTGCCAAACCTTCGTGACAGGATTCAGCTGTGACCTTTCGTAATGTCACTCACCGCAGGTATACTGACAGACTCAACAAGGTGGAGCCTGAAGGAAGGAACCGGCTGACAGCGTGCTCCTGGGCCAGGAAAAAGATGTGGCATGTACCTCTTCGATGTAATGCAGAGAAGTGTAGACAATAAACGTACATATAGATAAGCAATAAACACACAGATATATTAACAATTAACAGACAAATAGACAGAAAATAGAATGGCAGGTCTGTGTACACGAGAGAGAGAGAGAGAGAGAGAGGAAGAGAGAAACAGGGTAAGACAGGTAAGATGACTGAACAAAAACACGAATAAGACGACAATAATCACGAAGATAAATTGGCAAGATACAGATACATAAACGCCAAAAGGGATTATAAATGGACAAAAGAAGGGGAGATAAACTGAAAACCACAATTTATATAACTGCCAAGAAACTTTCCTAAAACAGTTTACATCTACCAGCTTGAAAACCGTCTTCTACCATAGAAAGAGGGGTTCATGAGAAGACGTCAGGTACAAACAGCTTACAACAATATAAGAAAACAAAAAACACTCAGAAATATTATAGAAGGTATGAAATGAGAGCTATAGATAGGAAGATTTCAGACACGCAAGTACAGTATATACAAAGTTCAGAATCGCAAGTATATACAAAGTTCAGACTCGCAAGTATATGCAAAGTTCAGACTCGCAAGTATATACAAAGTTCAGACTCGCAAGTATATACAAAGTTCAGACACACAAGTATATACAAAATAAAAAACGTACAGCGATGTGAGAAAAAATAACATTTTTTTTACAGAGAAACAGAAAGAATGTGAATGATAATTTTTTTTTTTTTTTTTGTGCAATGGCCGTAAAAGAAAATATAAAGAAATGAAAAGAGGAAATGCCTAAATAGAGTAGTTTTTCATAGTCTAAATATAGCAAGCTCATTTTGACATGTAAACACAACAGACTTGACATGTACAGGCTCCAGCATATAGCATAGCTGGATTTAAAAAATGGAAAATAAATAAGCGCTATACAAGTTCTTGGTGAAAAAAAGTGGAATAAAACTCAGAAAAGTGGGTATTTTTATTATTTCTGACAATCATATTTAGGTTTTGAAAATTACGCCGGTTAGATGACCGCCATTACATTTGATACATTCAGCCAAGCGTCTGGAAAATTCCTGCATAACACCATTTAACATGTTCAAAGGGATATTTTGAATGCAGTGTCGGATTCGATCTTTTAGGTCTGCAACTGACTGTGGTCTACTAGCATACACCGTGTTCTTGAGATATTCCCACAGAACGAAGTCTGCGGCCGATAAATCCGGTGACCTTGCCGGCCAATGAATATCCCCAAATCTGGAAATAAGACGACTTGGAAATGCTTGTCGCAGCATGGCCATGGACTGACGGGCTGTGTGGGCAGTTGCTCCATCTTGTTGAAACCATATTAGTCTCTTATTTCTATTGGCCAAGAATGGAATGAAGTATTCAGTTAGCATCTGCACATAAAGATCGCTATTAACAGTAAGAGGATGCCAGGTGCCAAAGCGTTCCTAACAGCTGATCGCCGAGGGTTACTTTAGCAATGCGTTGTGGACTTCTTGAATTCGTTCTGGTGTCTGTTGAGTTCTTGGACGACCAGTAGACTTGTTATTAAGGCAATTAGCGGTTTCCTTAAAATGTTTGACCCACCTCAAAATTGTTTTGTCCTCCGATCGGGAACATTATCACGAGGATGCATCTCAAAATGGCGAAGAAACTTTCGTTGTACAGTAATAGACGATTTCCCACTTTTAAAATACGTTTCAACGGTGAATGCGCGATGTTGTGTTTGCCAAGAAGCCATTGTTAAAAATGACCGTTTGTCTGCTTCATCTCTTACGTCATGTTTTTTTTTTCCACACGTATTCAGTTTCTGTGCACTACATCAGTTAAATCCAGCTATGCTTTAGATAGATAGATAGATAGATAGATAGATAGATAGATAGATAGATAGATAGATAGATAGATAGATAGATAGATAGATAGATAGATAGATAGATAGATAGATAGATAGATAGATAGATAGATAGATTTTGATATGTATAAATATGACATACGTGGACATTAGTGAACACAGCAGACTTCGACACATCTAAATATAGAGCACTTTGACATATGTAAATGCAGCAGACCTCTTCTTCTTCTACTTCTTTTCTTCTTCTTCTTCTTTTGACACGGGGAAAGTACAGCAGACCTTTCTTCTTATTCTTCTATTTCTTCTTCTACGTCTTCTTTCTTTGTGCTTCTTCTTCCCTTCTTCTTCTTCTGTCTTCTTCTTCTTCTTCATATAGTGTGTTCTTTCCAGAATACTGTCTCCTGCACTTCCTGCTGAATGCAGTAAGATATTGAGCACGTTGACCGGCATCTCGCAGTGACATATTCTGCGATGTCCTGAATCCACCTGTGGTCAGGCGGTCCCTTTTCTCTTTTGCCAGGCACAAAGACTTCTTGATGTGGCCGAAGTATCTCAGCTTTCTAATTTTAATGGTGTTTACAAACCATTTTTATGTGACACCTAATCCCATCAAAATCTCTTTATCTTATTATCTTTCTATCCATATTCTTCTAAGTGCCCTTCTATAACATTTCATTTCAAATGCAGTTAATTTGTTAAGTGACCATGCTTTACATCCGTACGTTGCCACAGGGAATATGTAAGTTCTGATTACACATAGCTTTGCTTTCTTGTTGGCAGACTTTTCATATATACAAATTCAGCAGACTTTATACATTCAGCAGACTTTACAAATTCAACAGACTTTGACATCAGTAAATACAACAGGCTGTAATATAGCTGGCACAACTAGAGAACATGCTGTCAGGTCAGTACGCCTCTCCTTCAACTCTAATCTTCTGTATGGGATATGTCGCACAGAACCTAAGGAATTATGTACATACAACTCTATGTAGAGAGACAGTAATGTCAAAAGACAGACACGCCTCAGATATACATGAATCAAATGAACAGATTAAGAAATACGCAAGGAAGGAACAACAGGTAAAAAGATATTTCAACACTTTAAACAGACCCTTGAGAACAGCAACATCAGTAGAAAACTCTATATGTTTCAGTTCTAGATGCAGTGAAGACAAGGCAGTGCGATATGCTCAAAGATTTTTGACTGTGTTGTCTACATGAGTTTCATATAGTCCATTATGTTGTTTTACATCAGCGACAATTTCTTCGTTTGTTTTGCTGCAGATTTTCATTTGCAAACTTCGGTTTGTAACTTTTTCATTAGTAATTCTGATAATGAAGTGTGAGATTATCACGTCGTTGATTAAATGTTTCTTCATTTTCCATAACCTTCTGGAAGCTGGGGAGATGAGATTTCTAAGAAGAATGACGAGAATGTCTTGGACAGCCAAGAAAACAAATGAAGAGGTCCTAAGGGAGTCTGGGCAAGAGAGAGAAATTTTGGCAAATTTTAGAACACGACAGTCCAGATATATAAGACATGTTTTGAGAAGAGGCAAATTGGAAAACCCAGTGACAACAGGAAAACCTGAGGGGAAAAGGGACAGAGGAAGACAAAGAAACAAGATACTTGACGGACTAAAAGAGTGGCACAGAGCATAGTCTTTCTCATAGACAGAGCAGAGGATAGATCGCTGTGGAAATCAGTGACAACCACTGCCTGACTGGCATGAACCAAAGAGAGAGAGAGAGAGAGGAGAGAGAGATGAGAGAAGAGAGAGAGGAGAGAGAGAGGAGAGAAAGAGAGAGAGGAGAGAGAGGAGAGAGAGAGAGAGGAGAAAGAGAGAGAGGAGAGAATAGAGAGAGAGAGGAGAGAAAGAGAGAGAGGAGAAATAGAGAGAGGAGAGAGAGAGAAATTAGATTAGGTCGTTATAGTTTCCTCATTTTCCATGATAATTTCATACTTGTGTGTGTGTGTGCGTGTGTGCGCGCGCGCGTGTGTGTCGTTTTCAAGCAGCTGTTGCTTTGCCCACTCTGTTCCAACAAAGTTCTTATCCTGTTTGTGAAATTTTTTCCTACTGCTAGAACTGTTTTTAAACCTCCACAGGTCCAATTTGGCAGTCTGCGAGCATGGCTGACTTTGCTAGCATCAGAGTTGGCAAACCTTAGCCGACCAAGTCCTGTCCCACGTCTCTCTTGGTGCCCCCAGTAAGATACTTAACCTGTCTAACAGGACAGGGATCGCCATAGTCCTTATGGTGGTGGAGCCTGCTAAAGAAGTACTGCGCATCCCTCCTTTTTTAGTTCCACTCAGACTGGAAAAATAGTCTTCACTGCATCGGCTTGCAGTTCTAGGCAGAAGAAGAAGAAGAAGAAAGCGGCCTGCAGTTCCAGGCAGATAGAAGAAGAAGAAGAAGAATAAAGCGGCCTGCAGTCCCAGGCAGATAGAAGAAGAAGAAGAAGAATGCGGCCTGCAGTTCCAGGCAGATAGAAGAAGAAGAAGAAGAAGAAGAAGAAGCTTGTCAAGGAAAGAAAAAAAATCTGCCCGTACCTAAATGAAGGCTAGAATATATAGAAATACATACACATATTAACATACGTACTTTTAATCGCATACACGCAGCGGGGCACGGACATGTAGGTAAGACATGATGTATGCGCGGCACTTCCTTCGTCAGTGACAAGCAGAGGGCAGAGAAAAAACTGTGAGGAGGGCACTAGTGTTACAATCAATTAGTGGCACTCGCCGGCGGCTCGCCACAAACTGTTTACAATAAAACATGTGGGAGGAAAGGTGAATCTTTCTATCCTGTGGCGGCGTGATGAGAGCAGAGCTGGAGAATAGCGGGCGAATGACTGGGTGAAGCGGATGTTGGAGGAAAGGTGAATCTTTCTATCCTGTGGCGGCGTGATGAGAGCAGAGCTGGAGAATAGCTGGCGAATGACTGGGTGAAGCGGATGTTGGAGGAAAGGTGAATCTTTCTATCCTGTGGAGGCGTGATGAGAGCAGAGCTGGAGAATAGCTGGCGAATGACTGGGTGAAGCGGATGTTGGAGGAAAGGTGAATCTTTCTATCCTGTGGAGGCGTGATGAGAGCAGAGCTGGAGAATAGCAGGCGAATGACTGGGTGAAGCGGATGTTGGAGGAAAGGTGAATTTTTCTATCCTGTGGAGGCGTGATGAGAGCAGAGCTGGAGAATAGCTGGCGAATGACTGGGTGAAGCGGATGTTGGAGGAAAGGTGAATCTTTCTATTCCGTGGCGGCATGAGAGCAGAGATAGAGAACAGTTGGCGAATGACTAGGTGAAGCGGATGTTGGAGAGGGCATTTCTGGTGAAGAGTTTGCTAGAAAAGACATAAAGCTATCAGGAATCTGTGTAATGTGCATGTGTTGTGTATATCTATGTGTATATTTATGTGTATGCTTTTTATATGTGTATGTGCTTGTATAAATGCTTTTATATGTGCCTGAGTATGTGTTTGTACCTGACCATGTGTTTATGTACATGTTTGGTGAATGGAGAAAGAAGGCTTGTGATCTGTTTATCGACAAAATCTTGAAATTTATTTTCAGTGAATGAATTTATGACTTTGCTGGAGAAAGTGATATTCAATTTGCTTTATGAATCAGTCTTTTGTTGATGTGGCATGTCTCATTAGTTCTGAACTTGAATTCTCTGCCACTAACTTCGAGGCTGTGAGCTTGGAACGCAAGTCTCGAGCTGGATAGGGAGTGGCATGTGTGCATTTCTGGAACTCCTGGGAAGGATCCAAGGAACAGTTCTCCCTTTCCTGAGTAAAATAATGTCAGCACCCACCGAACCCAATGGGCAGACTGAAACAACAGCCTGTTTCTGGGATACAGTTCAAGGCCCTGCCCAGCTCTAATTCACGAACTGTGTTAACTACCCCATACTTTCTGTGTGGACACATTCGATCACAAAGGAATGTCTTAGAATGTCGAGTACTTGAATTATATTTTGGAAAAATTGGGTGGCAGAATATTTGAAGATGTCGTATAAATGAGCAGTGAAAGTGAGAGAAGAAAGGATATGTAATGTAAGTGACTATATTAAAGAATATTTCAAACATCTGAAGTATCATCATTATCATCATCATGTGTCTTTTCTTCGTGGAACGCTGGCTGCTGTGGTCCTCCAACTTGCTATGTGCGTCATTTTCATAGTTCACGGAGCCCGCCAGGACAGTCCTTCTTTCATATTCCTCACTACTCTGATCACTGTCGACCGCTTGCTTCTTTTTCCTTCTACTTTTCTCTCCAGTACGGTTTTTCATTATTGCATTATGCCTCTTGATGTGGCTGAAATATTCTAACTGCTTCTTATGTTTTACATTAATTTTCCTGAATGAATCCTGGACTAAGTATAAGAGACTAGCAAAGGAAGGTATGTACTGAGAAAGATATGAGCGTCACAATATAGCAGTGGTAGTCAGATGTACATAGGTAAAATAGGCATAACAGACAGAAGTATATGAATGAAGGAAATGAGACGAACAAAGGAGATAGCTGAGCGATTGTGAGAGTGGAGGAATGTAGCGGAGAGAGCAACAGCTTGATTATTTAGTGTTGTAGCCAAAGCCAACTTAACACTTGCTGTTATCTGTGCATAGAGTACGGTGCTAAACATTCATTTGATCTCGGGAGATTTGTGAGTTTTTTCTTCTTATTCCATAAGCAAAAGATTGAGGTCTCAGCAGGGCTTGAAGATTGCACAATATCTCCACTTAGACCTAAATACTGAGCAATATCTCCATTTAGACCTAAACATTGAACAATATTTCAACTAAGATCTAAAAACTAAACGATATCTCCTCTTAGATCTAAATACGAAACAATATCTCCACTTAGACCTAAAGACTGAACAATATTTCAACGAAGATCTAAAAACTAAACAATATCTCCTCTTAGATCTAAATACGAAACAATATCTCCACCCAGATATAAAAACTAAACAATATCTCCATTCTGATTTAAAGACCTAACAATATCTCCACTCAGATATAAAAATTGAACAATATCTTCACTTAGATCTAACGACCTAACAATATCTCCAATTAGGTCTGAAGATTCAACAATATAACCACTTAGATCTAAAGACCTAACACTATCTGCACTCATTGGATCAAAGGACTGTTATTACCGGAGGTCGGGTGGAGTATAAGCTCTCCACTCAAATGGAGTGCGTCTCAAATAGCCTCTGACAGTCAAGTCCAGCTCCTGGCCTTCTCGTGGCAGAACTGTTTAAACTGACAAGAGAAGGGGCGAAAGCGAATATCTGGCACCTAAAAAATCAGACGCTTCGGGTAGATGAGAGTCATGTTTGGTAGCTCATCTACCTCTGCTGGCGAGAATCTTCAGCTGCCGTGCGTGGAGGGGGGCTCCTCCCGGCCAGTGAAAAAATGTGCGAATAGGGTTGCCGTGCGGCAACACTGTGGAAAAGATGAAAGGAAGGACTAAGCGAAGTAAACAGTAATCAAATCATGGCACTTCTGGTCTGGACGCCGGCCACGTCCTAAGTGCACTCATATCGGGCGAAATGCCTGAATCGGCTTAACCCAGAGGTTAAGACACTGCTGGCGAGATTCTTCGGATGCCGCGCTTGGAGTGAAACTCCTGACGGCCAAGGAAGAAAATACGGAAAAGCAATTAGGGTTGCTTTGTGGCGCCGATGTGAAAAGGTGATAGAAAGGATAAAGTGAAGCTTAATCATTGTGTCCAGTAGTATCGCAGCGAGAGCTACTCATACCACGGCACCTCTGCTCTAGAGGTCGGCCACGTCCGAAATACACCCATACTGGTGAAATATGCCTCAACCGGCTTACACCAGGGGTGAAACTTGATGGCTAAGCACGTCACAGTACCCCCGCTCTAGAGGTCGGTCAAGTCCTAAACACGCCCATACAGGGATAATATGCCTAAACCTGCTCAATCCACGGGTGAAACTTGCTAGAGGCGAGGATTCGTCCTCCTGGACAAAAAGCTCCGTCCTTGTCACAACTAGGAAGAGTAGCGGCCACGATCACAAAATACTGAACTCGGAGACACTGGACCAGTGCAGTTTAGATGAGCAACCACCTCTCACCCGGCGGGGATACACGGGTATCTCAAAAGACGTCGAGGTTTTCCGGTGAGAAAGTCCAACTCTAGACTAAACTGGTGCAACGAAAACCACGGTGTCAGGCAATCCCGCTTCTGAGACCCACGAAGAATACAGGCTCAAGCCCTGTGATACTCTGAACCTCTTGTGGTCCTCTCGGGGATCTCGTGTGGTCCTTTCGGGGACCACATGGGGGACCACGGGACTTATCGAGGATAACAGGCGTAAATTCAATAGGATCACAGGGCGGTCTTGGTGGTAGAAGTAGGATCACAGGGCGGTCTTGGTGGTAGAAGTAGGATCACAGGGCGGTCTTGGTGGTAGAAGTAGGATCACAGGGCGGTCTTGGTGGTAGAAGTAGGATCACAGGGCGGTCTTGGTGGTAGAAGTAGGATCACAGGGCGGTCTTGGTGGTAGAAGTAAGATCACAGGGCGGTCTTGGTGGTAGAAGTAGGATCACAGGGCGGTCTTGGTGGTAGAAGTAGGATCACAGGGCGGTCTTGGTGGTAGAAGTAGGATCACAGGGCGGTCTTGGTGGTAGAAGTAAGATCACAGGGCGGTCTTGGTGGTAGAAGTAGGATCACAGGGTGGTCTTGGTGGTAGAAGTAGGATAACAGGGCGGTCTTGGTGGTAGAAGTAGGATCACAGGGCGGTCTTGGTGGTAGAAGTAGGATCACAGGGCGGTCTTGGTGGTAGAAGTAGGATCACAGGGCGGTCTTGGTGGTAGAAGTAGGATAACAGGGCGGTCTTGGTGGTAGAAGTAGGATAACAGGGCGGTCTTGGTGGTAGAAGTAAGATCACAGGGCGGTCTTGGTGGTAGAAGTAGGATCACAGGGCGGTCTTGGTGGTAGAAGTAGGATAACAGGGTGGTCTTGGTGGTAGAAGTAGGATCACAGGGCGGTCTTGGTGGTAGAAGTAGGATCACAGGGCGGTCTTGGTGGTAGAAGTAGGATAACAGGGTGGTCTTGGTGGTAGAAGTAGGATAACAGGGCGGTCTTGGTGGTAGAAGTAGGATCACAGGGTGGTCTTGGTGGTAGAAGTAGGATAACAGGGCGGTCTTGGTGGTAGAAGCGAACGAAAGGTACGAAGAAGAGATCTCCACTCAGATATAAAAACTGAACAATATGTTCACTTAGATCTAGCGACTTAACAATTTCTCCACTTAGGTTTGAAGACTGAACAATATCTCCACTCAGATCTAAAGACTGAACAATGTCTCCACTTAGGTCTGAAGATTGGACAATATCTTAACTTCACAAGGAAACAAGAAAAACCAAGACAGACAAAAGGGGACCCGAGTTTTTAATGTTTTATAGACTCGACAATATGTTTAATTCGTGATTTTACTAAATAGTTGTTCATGATATCTTGTCAGATTGTTAGATTAGAAACGGTGACTCTACTATCAAACTCCTTGCTAGCTTCATTTCCTACTTACAAATAAATCTGCACCGAATATGCAGTCCTAACTGTTGAGATGAATACAAGTAGTATTTTCTTTTTATCATAATTTGTCCGGATACTAATTCAGTTATAATAATTGGAATACTGTTATCATCACTGCCATCCGAATCTTACTTATTCTTGCTCTCATCATTGTCATCAGACTCATCCGACTCTTACTTATTCTTGCTCTCATCATTGTCATCAGACTCATCCTACTCTTACTTATTTTTGCTCTCATCATTGTCATCAGACTCATCCAACTCTTACTTATTCTTGCTCTCATCATTGTCATCAGACTCATCCGACTCTTACTTATTCTTGCTCTCATCATTGTCAGCAGACTCATCTGACTCGTGTCTCAGTTTCCTGTTCATTTTATAAAAATAAGAATGTGCATAATTTGTAGTCTCCCTTACGCGTTTAAATGTTTGTGTGTTGCTTTGGTCAATACGTTTGTTCTTCTCGTTTCTGGTGTTTGCTGCTCTAGATCTGACTCCAGTATTGTCGCTACTCTACTTATTATTTTATCTCAGCTCTTTTCTTACTATCTCACTTTCTCTTTCGCCATTGTTTGTTAATGACCAATATCTTCTGCCTAATCTGAGTTTCATATATTTTTCTTTGTTACTTTTGTTTTTCCCCATCAACTTTTGCAGATTCGGGCCTAGTCCCGTATTTATGAGACGAATATGTACCTGGTATCTTAAATTTTTCGTCATACACGTAGAGCACGTATAATGTAAGAAAAGCTTTATAAATTAAGTTAAGAGAGAGAGAGATAGAGAGAACGAATGAACATACTTTATTTTCAAAGGGTTAAGAATTGGGCACGCAGGCTCGTCTAAGATTCTGCTCTTCCTTATACAGCATTCACTCAGTCACAGTCATTCAGCTTTTGTTAATGAACGTAATAATCACGAAGACAGGATTAAATGATTACAAAAATAAATAATAAACTTCAGTCACCCAGCTGTAGAAATGGGTACCCGACTTCTTCTGGAGCTGGGGAAGGAAAGGCGGCCAGGCGTGATACTGACCATATCACCCTCTAGTGTGCTGACAGGTCAAGGAAAATATGGGCACTAACACCACATCCCTATGTGCCTCTAAGGCATGACATGATTACCTTTTACCGTGTCCATACACCCCACACTCTGATTTATGCAACAACATGAAATAAACTTGCATTCTTACATTCATTCAAAACTAACAAATTTATAGAAAAGCAGTATTTTAAAAAAATACAACAATCTAGCCATACTTCAAACTGCCTTAGGCTATGCATAGGGAGGCATATAGTCCATATCAAACAGATGTTGACAAAGTTTGAAGTTAAAAGAACGAATATTACTTATAGGTTTTACATGAGTTAGTAGGGCATTCCAAAGGTGGGCAGCTGAGTAAGAGAAGCTTTTTTTTTCAAACATGTCAAGCCTTGGTTTTTGGGAGAATACAATTGTTTAAGCGTTGACTGTGTTTTGGGTTGGATTTGAACAACGACCACAGATAGGGGGAGCGTTGTGCGATAGAATTTTACAGTTTGTATGGATTAACTTGGCTTTGTTGAAAAGAAGACGAAGAAGAAGAAGAGCGAGAGAGAGAGAGAGAGAGAGAGAGGAGGAGGAGAGGGAGAGATCCTATTCTTTTTTTTCGGATCAGTTTTTCTCAGTTATGTGTCAAGACCCACTTTTTACATCTAAAGTGGGTGTAATGTTCATCATACTTTCTTTTGACCAAAAGACAGTTCTCTACCTTCTCTTCTACCCATATATTTGCCATTTAAATACCAGATCAAAAATGTTATTGATTGAACAATAAGAAATACCATGTTTTTTTTTTAAATATTAAACGGGAAAGAAATGAAAGAAAAAGTAACAAAGGAACATTCATGAAAAATATGGCAAAATTCTATCATTTTATGTGGAAAAAAAACCATTGCTGCTTGAGGAAAAGTAAATGTAGTCGGATGATGATGATGATGATGATGATGAAAGACAAATCCAACTTTACTGCCATCATGATCATGATGGCAGTAAAGTTGGATTTGTCTTTTTTTTTCGCTTTTTTTTTTTTTTGCTAGTTTATTGTATTCTAAAACTTTGTTAGTCCAAAATTTCAGAACAAAAGAATTGAATATTTTAACAAAGAGCAAACCTTCACACAGGTAATACTTTACCTTGTTCTATAATACAACAGAAAATGAATAAAACTGTAATAAAGTGAACGTAAAATACCAAACATCAACGGAAAATTCGGAATTTTCTAAGCTAAGGACGTGAAAGTATGTAAGCTAAAGATAAACTCCCCGCTTCCATGCCAGGGGCATACTCGGGGTACGGTGCTAGGCGTGTGTTTCCAGGCTCTTCGGCACATGAAAGTCTGATGTGGTCAGTATCACGCCTGGCCCCGTTTACCTTCCCAGATTTCTCTGGTACCCATTTTTAGAAGCTGGATGAACCCGGGACCCTTTTTGTGTCCGTGTGTGTGTGTGTGTGTGTGTATGATAAAGCCCATTCTGCTATACGGTTCAGAAACTTGGAGAACTACTGTTACGATCATGAAACGAATCCAGACATTTATTAACACATGCCTTAGAAGGATTCTACAAATACGATGGCCAGATACCATAAGTAACCAAGAACTGCAGCAGAGAACAGGCCAGCAACCAGTGGAAGACGACATCCTACGAAGAAGATGGGAATGGATCGGACACACCCTACGGAAAGCCACATCCAGCACCACAAGGCAAGCCCTAACATGGAACCCACAGGGTAAAAGGAGGAGAGGGAGACCAAGGAACTCCTGGCGCCGAAGTCTGGACACGGACATCAAAATAATGAACCAGACATGGAGACAGTTGGAAAGAGTGGCCCAGGACCGAACTGCCTGGCGAGCTCTTGTTGGCGGCCTATGCTCCACGAGGGGTCAGAGGCATAGATAGATAGATAGATAGATAGATAGATAGATAGATAGATAGATAGATAGATAGATAGATAGATAGATAGATAGATAGATAGATAGATAGATAGATAGATAGATAGATAGATGTGTGTGTATACCAGAAAAAAATCCCACTGCTGGGACTAACCCGGTACCACTCGATTAGTAAACCGAGCTCCTAACCACTCAGCCAACCACCCAGCTAATCACTCAGATAACCAGGCCACTTAAAAGTACGTGTTATGCATAAATACAGCATTCTCAGAATACATTCACTCATTTACATTCTTAGCAGATAAGGCTGGTTATCAGATTTCTCTATCTTGCACAGTCTTTGGTGTTTCCAAACAATTAAAATGCTTTTCTTTGAAAGACAAATGTGTTTTTTTTTTTTAATCTTCAGAATTGCTTTTCGAAGAAAGCGGGATGGAAATATCGCAAAATAGCATTTTCTGGAATTCATGTGTTTACTGAATGTACAATGTCTGCCGCGCATTCTAGGACAGATCATCATTAATGACAAGGACATTTAAATGGGAGGACATGTTTCTAGACCCGAGAATGAATGGGGGCGACTTGAAAGGAAAGGTAAAAAAAAAGGAATAAAAAGGGAAAGTGTAAAACGGGTAATGAGAATGTAATGTTTTTGTAATGGAGGATGGAGTTAAGTACCTTTGTGGGTGGTTTCAAGACAGCAGTAGGAGGGGAGGGGGGGGAACGGGGAAGGTAGTGAGAGACAGTCAGAAAGAGATGATGAGAGAGAGAGAGAGAGAGAGAGGGGGGAAGAATGATAACCGAGAAAGGGGAATATAAAATAAACTGAAGTCTATGACTGAAAAAAAACGTTAAATATACTGTCATCTGGATAGACTAAAAGAAAGGACAGGCAGACATAAATGAAAGCATGGAAAAAGAAAGGGCAGGGGTAGACATAAATGAAAGCATGGAAAAAGAAAGGACAAGCAGACATAAATGAAAGCATGCAAAAAGAAAGGAAAAGCAGACATAAATGAAAGCATGGAAAAAGAAAGGACAGGCAGACATAAATGAAAGCATGGAAAAAGAAAGGACAGGTAGACATAAATGAAAGCATGGAAAAAGAAAGGACAGGGGTAGACATAAATGAAAGCATGGAAAAAGAAAGGACAGGTAGACATAAATGAAAGCATGGAAAAAGAAAGGACAGGGGTAGACATAAATGAAAGCATGGAAAAAGAAAGGACAGGTAGACATAAATGAAAGCATGGAAAAAGAAAGGACAGGGGTAGACATAAATGAAAGCATGGAAAAAGAAAGGGCAGGGGTAGACATAAATGAAAGCATGGAAGAAGAAAGGACAGGCAGACATAAATGAAAGCATGGAAAAAGAAAGGACAGGCAGACATAAATGAAAGCATGGAAAAAGAAAGGACAGGCAGACATAAATGAAAGCATGGAAAAAGAAAGGACAGGCAGACATAAATGAAAGCATGGAAAAAGAAAGGACAGGCAGATATAAATGAAAGCATACAAAAAGAAAGACAGGCAGGCAAAGATGCAGGCAGACAGAAAGGAAAAGGTGGAAATAGACGAAGACAAAGGAAAAAACTGTTACGAAAGAAAGAAAGAAAGAAAATGAGTGACAGATAAAGATACAGAAACATTAAATAAAATACGAGAGAGAAAGAGAGAGAGAGAAAGAGAGAGAGAGAGAGAGCAATAGAGCAGAAAGACAGGGGAAAGTTCATATGAATAAAACAATGGAAAACTAAATTCCGATAACAAAGACAGGAAAAAGAGAAAGAGTGAGAGTAAAATGGGCAGTGAGACATAGACAAACTATGCCCGAAGATAAGAGGCCATCATCTATAGCAGACACAATGATAACCAAGGACATAAATAGAGCGCCTGTAATATATAAAAGGCATCAGACACAATGTATGTGATAGACGCAAGGAAACTATAAAGATAGATCTAAAACAAACACACAGACGCAGGACAATGATGAGAGTGAAACACAGATGTATTTTGCAAAGAGGATAGTGAGCATCACTTAGGGAGAAAGAGAGCTATTGTCTCCTAGAGAAAAGAATGCTACTTAGTGCCAGAGAAGTGGACATAAAGAAAACTACGTCTTCGACAAAACAGAGAAACACACTATTTTAAGAAAAAAAAAGTACGCTGATGACACCGACATAGTGGAGGAAACTATGCAAGAAGTCATCAATACCTGCATACACCTGAGAGATGTGGGACTAAAAGTGAGTCTGACCATTAACCAAGATAAGACAGAGTATATAAAGATATCAAGAGACCAGAGGCAGAATGATCCAGATTATATAAATGTTGGAGAGATGACTATTAGGAAAGCAGAAACATACAAATATCTAGGCACGATCTTCAACAGAAGCAACACAGTATGCGAGGAAATTAAAATCAGAGTACAGATAGAGCAACACCTGTAAAATCCAAAATCCCGTCTCAAAACACCAAAATAACAATCTACAAAACTATAATAATGCAAAACTATAAGCCGTCATGTATGGATCAGAAAGGTGGAGTACAACAAAGACAGATGAAAATGCTTTCCAAGCCCTTTCTAAAACCGGAGAAAATAACAAGGTACATACATTCAGAGAAACACAAAAGCATATTTACAGTCAAGGGACATTTCAAAGAATATAGAAACTCGTGCTACTGACATTCAGAGAAGTAAATAAATCACGCTAATGACAGTCAGAGAGTTAGAGACAATCATCTTCTGACATTCAGAGAATTAGATAAAACCATGCTACTGACATTCAGAGAAGTAGATAAAACCATGCTATTGATATTCAGAGAATTAGATAAAATCAGACAACTGACATTCATAAAGAAGTAGATAAAATCACGCTACTGACAGTCAGAGAAGTAGATAAAATCAGGATACTAACAATTAGAGAAGTAGATAAAAATCGCGCTATTGAGCTAGAGAAAAAGAGGAAATCAAGCTACTGACAGTCACAGAAGTAGATAAAATCAGGATACTAACAATAAGAGAGGTAGATAAAAATCGCGCTTCTGAGCTAGAGAAAAAGAGGAAATCAAGCTACTGACACTCAGAGAAGAAGAAAAGGTCTGGCACTGAGAAAAGCAGGAGTAGAAATGGAACATTTGGAACTAACTGGGTATATATACTGGCAGGTCAGAAAGTACAAATGAAACAATGGAGGTAAGCCGGTGTGAAGGGACGCTCTACCAGCAGCATAAGACGCGATTTGTTCTAGAACTTTCCAGTACAGGAAAAGAAATTAGAAAAAAAAAAACAGACATGCACAGATAAGGGACAGATTTTATTTTAATGGTTTAGAAAAAAAAACATGGCCTCATTTAAGCATGGGAATGTGGAACAAATGTTACTGAATACACATACAAAAAATTGAATTGTTATTGGATGTTATTAAATATACGTATAAATGTTACAAATACTCATTCAAATGTTACTGAAAATTCATATAAATGTTACAGAATGCACATATAAATGTTACGTGATATAAATACAAATGTTACGGAATACAAACATAGATGTTAATGAATAATCTTCTTCTTCTTCTTCTTCTCCAGCTTTCCGAGCTATTAAGTCATTGTTGCATTCCTCTCTATTCTTAATGTTCTCTCTTCAGTTGGTGATAACACATTCCTTTATTTTCTCTCATATAAATGTTACTAGATAAAATAGAAATGTTACCGAATATGCATGTAAATATTACTGAATACTGATATAAATGTTACTGAATACACACAAAAATGTGGCTTAATACTCATACAGTGGTTTTCTGTGAAAAGTAAACGCTTATTCGAATGAAACAAATTTATATGTGCAGCTATTAACATCTTTCATATAGTTAAAACATAAAGATGTGTCAGTGCTAGGAATAAATGTTGATGTAGATCAAAATATGTTGATAGCTAATAATCTGATTTTTTAGCTACAAAATGCACCATCAGAATACAAAAACACAGTGAAATACGATATATGAAAAGATAGTTTTTCAATCTTAGCACATGCAACGCGAAGATAAGATAATGTTTTTAGGTTTTCAAATCTTAACACATATAACGCAATGATAAGATAACGTTTTTAGGTTTTCAAATCTTAACACATATAACGCGATGATAAGATAATGTTTATAAGTGCAAAAATTCGGAATAAACGCTTCTGTGAAATAACAAATTATAACACACTGTACTAATTATAACACGCACATTATTTTAAAAAAAAAATAATAATATGCAGCACTTACATTCGAGTTAATATCCAAAAGGAAACAATGCAAAGCAGAACAAGACAGGTAACGAGCTTTCAAAACTGTAACGAGGGGCTATACTAGACTGCACCACAGCGTATGTCAAGTGCTAGTCAGCAAGAACAACAAAACCTAGAAACCTCTCCCTGGAAACCTCTACCTGGAAATCGCACAGATGAGTTTCCCCGCCAATCTTTTATTTTATCAACTCTCTTCGTCCCAAGGCACGGGTCAGCCCGCTGATGTATGAGAGTTATTGTTTCGTTTCCCCTCCACAGTCGCACAAATTAAAGAATCGTAATTTTTAAATATCCGTAGGTCTAACAAGGAAGGGAGTTAAAAGAAATGGGGCGAACTATATTAACCTTATTCTTGCGTCGACCCAGACTTGGATGGATTTTCTTTAAATGAACAAAATTGCACATTAAATCGCTTCTATATGATTTCTGATTTAAGTTTTTGAAGGTAAAACATTAAATTACAACGCAAGCTAAATCTCTCTCTCTCTCTCTCTCTCTCTCTCTCTCTCTCTCTCTCTCTCTCTCTCTCTCTCTGAACCTTAAGTGCTCAGGGCACATGGGGCTTCCGCAAGGGTTTTCCACAAATGCCTGCCTTTTTTTCTGCTCTTGTCCAGGTGAGCCCTCTGTTGCTCAACATCCTTTCTGTTGTTCTCTCTCCATGTCTCTTTTTGGTCTACCCTTACTTCTGTTTCCCTGTGGTGTCCATCTTAGTGCTATTTTTGGTAGTGATTTGTCAGTCATTCGGAGCACATGTCCCAACCATCGCCAGCGTTTTTCCTCAATAATTGTTGTCAGTGCTAATATAGACCTATCTTATTTCCTAGTATAAGCATGGTTAATGTGTTTATTTGTAAGTTTTTCTCTGTGTGTATGTGCGCGCGCGCGTACGTGCGTACTTGCGCGAGGGCGCGTGTGTATATATGTGTGGTCTTGGGATTCCTCGTCTGATAGGAAAAGGGTTAAACAAGAAAACCAACATATGCACACATAAAAGGGTGTAATGAGAAGTAAATTCCTTCTATTTTCTGTTTCCTGCTTGGGTTGGAAGAGTGTGATAGTACCTACAGAAAATCAGAACAAATAACTTTCTCAAGCTTTGTTCTTCGTCTTCACATACTTCCGGTGACAGTCACGTACTTCCGGTGACAGTTCACGAATTCCTACCAAAAAAGTAAAAGGTAAAATTATCTTTATGTGCCCTAGGAGACAACCCAGGAGCTCTGGTGTTATTACCTGTATTTTCCTTGACTTGTCGGCACACCAGTGGGCGGTGTGGTCGGCACACCAGAGGGCGATGTGGTCGGCACACCAGAGGGCGATGTGGTCGGCACACCAGAAGGCAATGTGGTCAGCATCATGCCTGACCGCCTTTCCAACTCTAGAAGAAGTCAGGTACCGATGTCTACCGCAGGGTGACTGGGGCACTTCCGTCTGGATTCAAACCGCCGACCTAAGAATCGAGCTCACGAACCATTTCCTCACACTTCTGTCAAAGCTCCACTAGATCTGCGATACAATTTCGCTTCATGATGTTAGCATCAGGATTAGCGAACCATACCTGACCAAGACCCTGCCCCACCTCTCTATTGGTACCTCCAGTAACAGGCTTAGCCTGGCTAACTGAGCAGGGATCGCCATAGTCCCCACGGTGGTGGAGTCTGCTAAAGAAGCACTGCACACCTCTTGCTTTTTAGCTGTACTCCAGGACTGAAAAAATAGCTGCCATAACCCGCTCCCACGCCGATACGATGATGTGCCTTAACATCTTCAAGCCATGGGCTGCAAAGAACACCAGCTCACAGTTACAGGGAGATGGAAGGAAGAAAGAAAGAAAGAAAGAAAGAAAGAAAGAAAGAAAGAAAGAAAGAAAGAAAGATTTGCGATACCGCCATGAGAAAATTAATCATGATCATTGACGGAAGTACAGCTTATCTTGATCTTCAATACATCGTTGGGTTTATCGTTTCATACGTCACTGATCTCACATTGTCTGAAAATACTGTTTGTATGTAAACAAAGTATACAATGTCTGAAAACACTAGTTATATGTAAACAAAGTACACAATGTCTGAAAACACTAGTTACATGTAAACAAGGTACACAATGTCTGAAAACACTAGTTACATGTAAACAAGGTACACAATATCTGAAAACACTAGTTACATGTAAACAAGGTACACAATGTCAGAAAACACTAGTTACATGTAAACAAGGTACACAATGTCTGAAAACACTAGTTACATGTAAACAAGGTACACAATGTCTGTGAATACTAGTTATATGTAAACAGAGTACACAATGTCTGAAAGCACTAGTTATATGTAAACAAGGTACACAATGTCTGTGAACACTAGTTATATGTAAACAGAGTACACAATGTCTGAAAGCACTAGTTATATGTAAACAAAGTACACAATGTCTGAAAACACTAGTTATATGTAAACAGAGTACACAATGTCTGAAAACACTAGTTATATGTAAACAAAGTACACAATGTCTGAAAACACTACTTATATGTAAACAAAGTACACAATGTCTGTGTACAAATGAAAATCCCAGAGAAACTGCAAACAAATTGCCGACTGCACAGATGAGATCTTGAAAGAAACTTTTCTGCTCAACACAACTTTTACATTTGTACCCCAAGGAAGACGGCATAAGCGAAGAGTATTACTCTCTGTCTTCAGTTTACTGACCCCATCGAATGTCAGACTGGACCCCCTTCCATGTAGTAAAGAACCCCATCACAGCATTCGATTTCATGTACCCCGATGCACTTTAGTTTCTACTCTTCCATATTTGTTGTCGTAATTCAGAGACCCATGGAGCAAATGACATGCTTATGACAGTTGCCCACACATGTCATATGAAGAAGAAGGAATGATGATAAGAAGAAAAAAACGTAGCAAAACTATTTTTGTTAAGTGCAGAGATTTATATCACGAAAAGTACTACCTGATATCGCATTCATGACCCTAAGAGAATATTCTATTAGACGGACGAAGACAGCGAGAGATGATAATATGAAACTGATTGACGGAGCACCGGCTCATGATGATGATGAAGCTGTACGAGCTAGTTTCTGCGGCATCTTTCCTCCATCTCTCTGTTCTAGCTAAAAATATCATCTGTTCTCAGCCGTATCTGTCACGAAACATAGGAGTTGTGTATCTCGGAGCCGGGCCTCGAGGGCTGGATATAGCTCGGCGTGTCAAGGCAGAGAGATGGGTATTTTCTTTCATGGTACCTGACAGCTCAAACGGTTGTCGGCCCAGCTGTAAATTAGCCTCCAAGTTTTTCCTCCATATCCTCATCCGACGCAAATGTTCCTCTGTTTGCCTCACATTTCTTATAGTAAGTCACTATGCGTTTGTGTGTGGCTGGGTGTGTACGTAGGTGTGTGTGTGTCTGTGTGTAAGTCGTTGGTATGACCTTGAAGTTTTCTCATTTGGTCTCACTACCTTCGATTTTGAAGTGTGGAGCTCTGTAGAGTGAATGCATTATCGGTTTGGACCACATGAAATGATAGGAAGTGCTGGACACACAACTGGGAGTGGGCTGAGCTAGGGCCGAGGGCACTGTAAAAAGAAACGGTGGGGCAGGATTGAGGGCCACTGCAGCCAACCTTCTAGAGGGAAAAGGCAGATGATGATGATGATGATGGCGGGCACTGAAAAAAAAAGGCCTGCAATAATGAATGCCATGTTCGTTTACAAAAAGGACCTCCCGTACTTTTGAATCCCGCTACATTTTATGAGGAGGAACTGTTTACTATTCTTACTCTCTGTCGCCATACTCCACTTGCAAGTCTGTGGCGTTGGTTCATTATGAGCGATAGAATCGTGTTGCCTACACTGAACTCCCAACGTGCTGCGCTGTTACACAGTTTCTCCCGTTCTCTGATTGTTTTCTGTTTTACTTGAGAGTCTGCTTCTGTCAGTTTTTCTTAGACACCACTGATCTACTACATCTGTTAGTGTCAACTTTGACCTTTTGTTCAAGGCTGATTGACAGTCCCTCCGATGTTGTCTATCTATCTATCTATCTATCTATCTATCTATCTATCTATCTATCTATCTATCTATCTATCTATCTATCTATCTATCTATCTATCTATCTATCTGTCTGTCTGTCTGTCTGTCTATTTGTCTGTCTGTCTATCTGTGTACCTGTCTATCTGTCCATCTATCCATCTGCCTGTCTATACGTTTTCGGAACTATTTTCTTCTTATCTGTGTTGACCTGGAGGTCTAGCCATGACTATTTAAGTGTTTAAGCATTTCTCTTTTCTTCACATCTTCATTTTATTTTCCTCCTTTACGTCCTTTTCTTTTACTCTCTCTCTCTCCTTTTCTCTTTCTTAATGCTTATTATGTTTACTGAATGTCTGTGAACATTGCATAATGAAGGGCAAACGTCAGTCGGGTCTGCGTGCCCAATTATTAACCCTTTGAAAATAAAGTTCTTTCGTTCATCTGTTCTCTCCCGCACTCTTTCTCTCTCTCTCTCTCTGCCTCTCCTCCCTCTCTCTCTCTAGTCTCTTTCTTTAACTCTTCAAATCCCCACCTCTTTTCGTCTTCCTCCCTTAATCTCTTCCTGCTGTTTTGAACTTTCTTTCTCTGAAAATTCTTCTATCAACTTTCAGCCATCTTAAATTTCGTTTCTGTCCCAGCTCAGTGCAGTTTGTTGTCAGGTTTTAACTCTGTCTCTCCCAATCAACCGTTTATTCTCTGTCTCCTTCCTGTCATAAATAATACAAATGTTATCCTCTGTTAAAAAAAAAAATTAACCCCTCAGAAAGTGGCCAGTAATTTACACCCGCTGTTTAACGGCAACAAACTTTTGAGCATTTCAAATTTCATCCTCTATTAAAAAAAAACGAAACAAAACAAAAAAAACTATGTCTGTTCATTGCAATATGTCTCCATTACCCAGGGTGGATTAAATTTGAGCTATCAATAATAACAGCACCGGCTAATCATCTTCACAAAGCAACAAAAACTCCCATCAAATATTTTTTTCTTCCGTCTATTTTCCGTCCACACCTTCGAAGAGAAGAACTCTCCTGTCGATGATGAACAGATGTAATCCCTCCCCCACACTCCCCCATTCTGCTTTCAGCCATTACTGTAACTCTTCAGACTCACGGTTCACAAATGACACCCTATCTTCGCTTTTCGGCATGGGGGGATTATTTACGACATTGTTCGTGAAATATGATTTAGGGCAGCGGTTTTCAGCCCGCAGGGTCCACAACGTTCTGTACAAAATATTCTCTGTTTAACATCTAGTTCAAAATATCCTCTCTGTAACATCTAGTTCAAAATATTCTCTCTGTAACATCTAGTTCAGAATATTCTCTCCGTAACATCTGGTTCAAATTATGAACATAAACATCTAGTTCAAATTATGAACATAAACATCTAGTTCAAATTATGAACATAAACATCTAGTTCAAATTATGAACATAAACATCTAGTTCAAATTATGAACATAAATATCTAGTTCAAATTATGAACATAAACAAACAAAAATGGACACTCAACATATATATTTATAAATGTTAAAAAAGGCTTCACTAATTTGAAAATACAAAAACGCTATGAAACTTTTCATTCCAAAGAAGCATACACTATTACAGTCCTTGAAAAAAGTAAATCCGAATAAGGCATAACATACCAAAATATTGCCTAGAAAAACTTCCAGTTTGACAGTTCGAGCGGCATGAGACGTAGACATTATTTTACAAAGCATATTCTATTTTTCCCTTCCTGAACGTGGTTCTTTGTTCACCAGCTCGCTCATGTTTTAGAGATGGCACTGACTGCTTCTAGTAGTTTATCGTGCACCAGCTCGCTCATGTTTTAGAGATGGTACTAAGTAGTTCATCATGCACCAGCTCGCTCATGTTTTAGAGATGGCACTAACTGCTTCTAGTAGTTTATCGTGCACCAGCTCGCTCATGTTTTAGAGATGGCACTAACTGCTTCTAGTAGTTTATCGTGCACCAGCTCGCTCATGTTTTAGAGATGGCACTAACTGCTTCTAGTAGTTTATCGTGCACCAGCTCGCTCATGTTTTAGAGATGGTACTAAGTAGTTCATCATGCACCAGCTCGCTCATGTTTTAGAGATGGCACTAACTGCTTCTAATAGTTCATCATGCACCAGCTCGCTCATGTTTTAGAGATGGCACTAACTGCTTCTAATAGTTCATCATGCACCAACTCCCTCATGTTTTAGAGATGGCACTAACGGCTTCTAGTAGTTCATCATGCATCAGCTCGCTCATGTTTTAGAGATGGCACTAAATGCTTCTAGTAGTTTATCGTGCACCAGCTCGCTCATGTTTTAGAGATGGCACTAACTGCTTCTAGTAGTCCAGAACATTTTGTGGCTCTCTGTGTGTTTGACAGTTCTAGGTCAGAGTCTTTGTCTTAAGTGCTGATGATCCTTGTACTTTTGGACTAAACAGACAAGTACGTGTGGAAACTGCTGTTGTTAATTATGTAGTAAATGAATATTCGATTTTGAATGCTAAAATAGAATTTAAAAATTCACCCCAATGTATGACAATGTTCCACAGAATAGTAATTCAACAAATAAAAATTCCGTCCAGATACCTCAGAGTCGAATTACGAAAGACTTATAAGAGATACAGTAGGGCTACACTGGTATAAGAGGCACAATAGGGCTACACTGGTATAAGAGATGCAATAGGGCTACACTAGTATAAGAGATACAATAGAGCTACACTGGAATAAGAGATACAATAGGGCTACACTGGTATAAGAGGTACAATAGGGCTGCACTGGTATAAGAAGCACAACAGGGCTACACTGGAATAAGAGACACAATAGGGCTACACTGGTATAAGAGGTACAATAGGGCTACACTGGTATAAGAAGCACAACAGGGCTACACTGGTATAAGAGATATAATAGGGCTACACTGGTATCAGAGATACAATATGGCTACACTAGTATAAGAGGTACAATAGGGCTACACTGGTATAAGAAACACAACAGGGCTACACTGGTATAAAACAAAATGTACAAACTAGGAGAAAAAGTAGGAACAGCTTTATTATTTAACGATTACAAATTTGTTACGTTTCAGCGCGAGCCTTCATCAAAACAAAAACAAACAGGACGAAGAATCAGAGAGAGGAGAAAGTAGAGATTCATATGAATTTTATGTTAACAAAACAATTTTTTTAATGAAAAAATTAATGAAATATTGCAAATGAAATTAATTTCACACTAATTACTGTGTGGTATAAAACAAAAACTCTTTACTTGGACTATAAGCAACTGGGCCATAAAAATTAGATGGAATAACTTATTTAGTAGGGATCATAAACATGGTTTTCTCTTATTTTAGCCATATAACAGGAATATAGTTTTGATAGAATGTGCAGCGACAGAAACTGCCCAGTAACATTTTTTACCGGAAACCTTATGGAAAACTTGACATAAACCTGTCTTAACAACAATATTTTAAGACTAAAACAGATTTTTAAAAAAACTAATTTCTTTCTGGGAGGTTGAAAAAACGATGTGCAAAAAACGAAAAAAATGAAGAAAAAATAATTGTTTACAAGCAAAGACACGTACAGATTAAGAAGAAATATAAGATGCTGGAACAATTTATTTTCTAAGTTTTAAGAATTTATAGCGATGCATGAAAGAAATGTGAAAAAAATGTTTAAAAAATAGGTAGCAAATTTGTTGTCAAGCAGAAAGGAAGGAATAATTAAATTATGAACATAATAGCCATGCTATGGAAGTGAATGCTGGAAAATCACCAAAACCATAGAAAACAAGTTGAATTCTTTCCAGACTAAATGTTTACGAAGAATTAGGAAAATATTCTGGCCAAACACCATAAGAAATAACATCTTATTGGCAGAAATGCAGATGAAGCCACTGACAACAATTATTGAGGAAAGACGCTGGCGATGGTTGGGACATGTGCTCCGAATGACTGACAACTCACTACCAAAAATAGCACTACGATGGACACCACAGGGGAACAGAAGTAAGGGTAGACCAAAAGAGACATGGAGAAGAACAACAGAAAGGATGCTGAGCAATAGAGGGCTCACCTGGGCAAGAGCAGAAAAAAAGGCAAAGGACAGGCATTTGTGGAAAACCCTTGCGGAAGCCCCATGTGCCCTGAGCACTTTAGGTTCAGAGAGAGAGAGAGAGAGAGAGAGAGAGAGAGAGAGAGAGAGAGCCATGCTTAAAGCGTCAGAAATTGTGGAGGAAGAAAGTATTTTTTCTTTAATTCCCGTTTCCCTGCCAGTAAGCCATATTGGGGAATACAGTGTTAGGCCCGTATTTTCCAAGATCTTCGGTACACGAAAGTGTGATGTGGTCAGTATCACGCCTGGCCGCTTTACCTTCCCAGGTTTCTCTGGTACCCATTTTTAGAGGCTGGGTCGACCCTGGGGCCTGTTTCGGTGCGTACCGGAAAAAAAATCCCACTTCTGGGACTGAACCCGGTACCACTACACACGGGACAGTAAAATATTCTGATATCACGTATAGCCCACAGGGCCTGTACGAAGGAAACTTGAAAATCCCCGATTTGTGAAATTATTCCCAGAAGACTTCACGCCTTCCACGGAGCAGCCAAAAGAAAAATCACTCGTACTCGATTTACGTGCTGCCTGATTAACGCTCAGTAGGTTTCAGTAGGCTACTGGGGTTGATGCAGCCACAATGTGACCTGTTATGCCGGAAATATCTAAGCTAGGATTCCTAATCTTTCGTAGATGCGTAAGGGTTAATGATGATATGGTATTTGGCAATATCATAGTGAGGTACTTCCTAGAATTTATAAGGTTTGCTCTTTGCTAGATGTTTATAGTGAAGAGAGACAGAATAGTTTCTTCATAAACAAAAAAAAAAAAAGGAAGGGGGGGAGGGAATTGGAAGAATGTATCGACACTGGACAGATCTTGTACAGTTGAATAAAGTCTCTCTCTCTCTTTCTCTCTCTCTCCTCTTTCTTTCACTATGGAAACTGAGTGAGTTAACAATGAATTGATCTGTGCCACAGATTGTAAACACAGTAATGTATTGTCACGGAATGTTCCAAATCAGTTTATTTTAATATAAGTAAATTATACATTTCTGATCTTTACATTTTCTTTATTGCTTTCTCTTTCAATCCATTATTTATTATTTACTTTCTCATTTCCTTCACTATCACTAGACACTATTTTAGTTGATACAAACTTTGCAAACACATACACATACAATGGAGAAAACAGGGCATTGAATCAATTTTGTATATGTGCTTAATGTTTTGGCCAAAATATTGATTGTTTGTGTCGCATTTTGGTGTATTTTCATACATTTAAAAAAATTCCCCTATTTCAGACCTGGCAGTGTTGCTATTTCAAAAAAAGCCCCATATGCTTTCATCTGTTTCTTCTTAATGTATTTCGACTACTTTCTTCGGTTCGAAAATTGTCAATTAGGAAACCATTAAAATTCCCTTTCATCACAGAAGCAATGCACTGGGATGTGAGTCCGATTTTTATTCAACAGTAAACATTGTTCTGTTTTTGCCGAAAGTAATTTACTCGTTCCTGAAAGTAAACCACAGAGCAAATTAGAAATTGTTTTCAATGTCTCAGTTTTTTTAGTTTTTGTTTGTTTGTTTGTTTGTCTTGGCGTGCAAAGACTTATGTGGGATGACGAAAGCGCTGAAAATAGAAGACAGTTTCAATTTCATATATATAAACATAAATTTATATATAAAACCATAAATTTATATATAAAACTGATCTTTGCGTAAAAGGAAACATAGGATATAATGATATAAAATGTGGTAATAACAGAAAATCTATCTATCTATCTATCTATCTATCTATCTATCTATCTATCTATCTATCTATCTATCTATCTATCTATCTATCTATCTATCTATCTATCTGTCTGTCTGTCTGTCTGTCTGTCTGTCTATATATCTGTCTGTCTGTCTGTCTGTCTGTCTGTCTGTCTATTTTGTCCGATATTGTGTTCCCATCTCAAACTGTCTTTCCACATGTTATATCACTTACATATCCTAACATTGCCCTCAACATTTTGATGATAAATTCTCATAAAATATAAAGTACTGGCAAACTGCACTCTCTCATCAATCAGTGTCAGCTATCATTACGTAATGAAGCTCCCCATACAGAAGAGCTTCATGTTTGTAAAGATGGCTTCTCATTGGTTAACAGAAATCATTTCCATGGGGAGTTCTGAGGGTTTCTGGTGGTGAACAAAGGGAGTTAACTCCTGAAAACCCGTGGGAGCATTTCGTGATGGTGACTGCTGGTGTGATGGTAAGATGTGAGATGATGTTCCATGATGTGATTTAGTATGAGCTTCTGCTTCCTGGTATGGCTTTGAAATGGCGTCGCGTTTTTAGTAACGCAGTTCGACGTTGGTTGTTGCATTATGGTGATGTTGTGATGTTGGTTGTTGCTTTATGGTGATGTTGTGGTGTTGGTTGTTGCTTTATGGTGATGTTGTGGTGTTGGTTGTTGCTTTATGGTGATGTTGTGGTGTTGGTTGTTGCTTTATGGTGATGTTGTGGTGTTGGTTGTTGCTTTATGGTGATGTTGCGGCGTTGGTCGTTGCTTTATGGTGATGTTGTGATGTTGGTTGTTGCTTTATGGTGGTGTTGTGGTGTTGGTTGTGGCTTTATGGTGATGTTGCGGCGTTGGTCGTTGCTTTATGGTGATGTTGTGGTGTTGGTTATTGCTTTATTGTGATGTTGTGGTGTTGGTTGATGCTTTTTGGTGATGTTGTGACGTTATTTGCTGCTTTATGGTGATGTTGGTTGTTGCTTTACGGTGATGTTGTTTATTGCTTTATAGTGATGTTGTGATGTTACTTGTTGCTTTGTGGTGTATTGTGATGTTGTTTGTTGCTTTATGGTGATGTTGTGATGTTGGTTGATACAGCTGAAAATGATTTTATTGTGAACTGAGGACTTTTCAGTGCTCATCTCTTTTTACAATGTACTATCTTGGTGTTGTCCGAGTGGTAATGATCACAGTCTTATCGATGATGAACTAATGATGTTCTTGGTGATATGTGAATGTGATAGCGTATAGCGCTGGACTTCTAGACTTACTTGGAGGGGGGGAGGGGTGGGGGCTGCGTATGGGGCCATGACAGTACAGGGAATAGAGAAGGAAAAAGAGGAAAGGTTAGAGGAAAGGTTTATCATCTTCAGTGCGAGCTCAGAGAGTTTATCATCTTCGATGCAGTCTCCGAGAGTTTATCATCTTCAATGCAATCTCAGAGAGTTTACAAGCTTCAATGCGATCTCAGAGAGTTATCATCTTCGATGGGAGCTCAGAGAGTTTATCATCTTCGATGCGAGCTCAGAGAGTTTATCATCTTCGATGCGAGCTCAGAGATATCTCTGCAAGTTAACGAAAAACTGATGAATTAGTAAAATTATATACGGAACTTGCAATTCTGTTAAGTATCTTCTCTGCTCTTATAAATTTATGACTTGATGTTTAATTGTCAGAAAAATATTGTGACCATATTCGAGGATGTATAAACACTAGGCCTTATTTACCACGACATCTGCTTATGGTGCAGACCTTGGAGGAGCTGATTTCTGCCCTTTTAAGGGAAAGTATTTATGAAAATTATTTCTTAATTATTTATTTCTTTACTTTAAAAAAAAACATCCTGGAGGTGTTATGACTCTGTAGAGCATGGCACCTGTCCTTCATAATCTGCCATATTTAAAAGCAAAGCCCTTTCTTTGTGTCTTTAAGCAGCCAATTGTACAAAGCTCAGTTAGAAACAGAACTAAAGATTTGATTTGTTTACCTGCAGAACATTATATCCTCTTGACTGTAGTCAAGGGAACATGACTGGCGAAGAGGCTAGTGTAGTGGTTTCTCATAGCAAAGGTCGGTGGTTCGAATCTCGTCCGAGGTGCCCCAGTCACCCAGCCGTAGAAATAGGTACCGGGCTTCTTCTGGAGCAGGGGAAGGAAAGGTGACCAGATGTTGTACTGACCACATTATCCTCTAGTGTGTTGACAGGTCAAGGAAAATATGGGCACAAACACCATATCCCCTTGGTATCTCCATGACACAACATGGTCACCTTTATATTACTACTTTAATTTAAAACAGGAGCTGTACAAAGTTCAGATATGGCCATCTTTATATTACTACTTTACTTTAAAACAAGAGCTGTACAAAGTTCAGATATCTTATATCTTATATATCTTATATCCTTCCCGTGCCGTTAGACGTCACATAGGGCTCGCAAAGTAGTTCGCCAATTTTTCCTGTCTTCGGCGAGTCTTTCAACCTCATCAAAGGATTTTATGCCTGTTAACTTGGCCTCTCTTAATAATGTTCTCTTCAGAGTTTCACGCGGTCTGCCCCTTTTTCTTCGGCCTGTTGTGTTCCACTTGATAGCTTGTTTTGGGATTCTCTGCTCATTTCTTCTCATCAAGTGGCCAACATATGTCCATCTCCTTTTCCTGATCACCCGTGAGACTGGTTGTTGTTCAGTCATCTGTCTTATCTTTGCATTGTTCTTGAATTCATTCCACTTGATGCCGAGTATTTTCCTTAGGCATTTGTTTTCAAAAGAGTCTAATTTCTTTTCTATTTCTTTAGTTGTTTTCCAGCTTTCGCATGCATAAATGAGGGTGGATATTACATTTGAATTGAATAGTCTTAACTTGGTTTTTGTGCTTATAACTTTTGAATTCCATATGTTCTCAAGATTCTTGAAGATTGATGCTGCTTTTGCAATTCTGATCCTAACTTCCTTTCTAGTGTCACCATCCTGGTCTATGTAGCTGCCAAGGTATGCAAATTGATTGACTTCTTCAATATCTGTCCCTTCTATGTGTATTTTTCCATTTTGATTGATGGGAATTTTCATTATTTTTGTTTTGTCCTTGTTAATTTCAAGTCCTATTTTGCTAGCCAGTGAAGATAGGCTATCTGTTTTTTCTTGCATGGAATTCAAATTATTACTGATAAGAGTTATGTCATCAGCAAAATCAAGATCTTCTAGTTGGGTCCCATGTACCCAGTCAATACCTGTGTTACCTGTGCAGCATTTTTTCATTATGAAGTCTATTGTAATCCCAAAAAGTAAAGGAGACAGTATACATCCTTGTTTCACGCCTGTTTCAATCTGGAACCATTCACTCATCCCTTCTTCTGTCTTGACTGCACAACCATATCCATTGTATAAGTCCTTAATGATGTTGACAATTTTAGATGGTATTCCATATAGACATAAAATTCTCCATAATGAATCTCTGTGTATGCTATCAAATGCCTTCTTAAAATCTATGAAATTCAGTATTAATGGTTTCTGCTTTTCAATATGTTCTTCAAGTATTATTCTGAGAGTAAAGATCTGGTAGAGACAGCTTCTCCCTTTTCGAAATCCTGCTTGTTCTTCTCTCATTGCAGTATCCACTATATCTTTGAGTCTATTCAAAATGACCTTGCAAAATACTTTTGACACAACTGATATTAAGGTTACTCCTCTCCAGTTGTTACAGTCACTAAGGTTGCCCTTTTTTGGTATTTTCACAATGATTCCCTTCTTCCAATTAGAAGGGACCTTTTCTTCTTTCCAAATCTTGTTAAACATTCTCTGTAGTTGTCTCATGTTGTCACTATTGATAGCTTTTAGCATCTCGGCTGTTATTTCATCTTCACCTGCAGCTTTGTTGTTAGCCATTAAATTCACTGCTGTTTCAATTTCATGCAATTCAATTTCATCTAGATTGACATTTAGTTGTGGGGCTGGTAAGTCAGTTTCAAGGTTTAACAATTCTTTTGGGTGTGGTCGATTGAGTATTTCTTGGAAGTGTTCAGCCCATCTTTGCTTTTGGTCTTTATTTGATGTTAATAGTGTTCCAGTTTTGCTAAGGATTGGTCTTTCTTTAGATGTAATAGTACCTGTTAGCCTCTTTTGTATGTTATATAAAGTTTTGCTGTCTCCTGTTTTTGCTGCTTTTTCTGCCTCTTTCGCCATATTGTCTATGTATTCTCTTTTATCCCTTCTAGCTGAACTTTTTACTTTCTTGTCTATGTCTTTGTATTTTGCTTTTGCCGAATCTCTTTCATGATCTGCTTTTGCATTCAACATGTTTAATTTGACTGCTCGTCTTTCATGTATATACTTCCATGTTTTATCTGATATCCATGCTTTTCTATTTGGTTTTTCCAATCCAGCGCTTACTTTTGCTGCTGTGATTATGGCTGTGCTGTAAGAATTCCATAACTCATCTATACCTATCTCCTCAACTTCACTGGGTGTTTTGGAATGATTGGCAAGTTCCTGATTGAAATTAATGTTAGTATTTTCTTCTTGTAGGCTGTGGATGTTTATCTTTCTATGTATTGATTTCTTGTGTTGACTTTTCAATTTTAGTTTTATTTTCCCTATGCACAGGTTGTGATCACTGTTGACATCTGCACCCCTATAAGCCCTTACATCCATGAGAGATGTTCTGTATTGCTTTCTAATACAAAAATGGTCTATTTGGTTTCTAGTTCTATCATCTGGAGATATCCATGTTGTTTTATGTATCTCTTTGTGTGGGAATATTGTGCCTCCAATGACCATGCCCTCTGTTAAACATATTTCAATTAATCTTTCTCCATTTTGATTAACCATGTCAATTCCTTCTTTCCCCATCACTTTTTCAACGTCGGTATTATCCTTCCCTACCTTAGCATTGAAGTCCCCCATAGCAATTAGGATGTCGTGTTTAGGGACTTTGTTGATGATTTGTTGTAGTTGGTGATAAAAGTCGTCTTTCACATCATCATCTGCATCATTCGTGGGTGCATAACACTGTATTATTGTCAGATATTAAAGTTCAGATATGGTCACCTTTATATTACTACTTTACTTTAAAACAGGAGCTGTACAAAGTTCAGATATGGTCACCTTTAAATTACCACTTTACTTTAAAACAGGAGCTGTACAAAGTTCAGATATGGCCACCTTTACATTACTACTTTACTTTAAAACAGGACCTGTACAAAGTTCAGATATGGCCACCTTTACATTACTGCTTTACTTTAAAACAGGAGCTGTACAAAGTTCAGATATGGTCACCTTTATATTACTACTTTACTTTAAAACAGGAGCTGTACAAAGTTCAGATATGGTCACCTTTATATTACTACTTTACTTTAAAACAGGAGCTGTACAAAGTTCGGATAGGGACAGAACTACAGATTTGATTTGTTGTCTACCAGCAGGCAATGAGACCCTGCTAGCTGTGGACTGTGAGAGTGAAATCCTTTTCTGTGCGAAGCATTTGTCAGTGTCTCCAGCCACAACTGGGACCGGCCGGTGGTGAACTCACATTTCAGGCCGGCAGCTGCAGGAGCAACCATGTTGATACCACATCGAATCATGTTCTAAAATTCATGTCCAAAAAACTTGGACATGGAGAGCCCCATGTTTTCTCTGATATCCCGCCCCCCGATTCTAAGGAAGTCTCTGTGACGCCAGGTGCATCTCCATTTTGTTGCCTGTCAGGACACTCGTCCAGGTAATCCGTCCGACATTTTCTAACAAGTAACGGTGGCTTTGGTTAATCTTGAGTGATAGGCCACCTTTCGCTTACAGTGTTGCCCTCCAACATTTTTAGACGTCCTAATGATACATCATCAACATAAAAACTTCTCGCCCTTAACGCACGTCATCAGAAATGTCCTTTCTGGTTGTGAAAGCAGGTATCACCATCATCATGTGCCTTATATATCCAGAGGTGGTTGGCAGGAAAGGATCTCCAGCTTGCGTATTCTTTACGTTTCACCATATGAGACTGGTCACGTTAGTTTCTACTGCGTTTATTACTGCAGTCAGCATGTATTGTTGCTGTGTCTCTAATTTTGTCCCCAGTATGACTTTTTGTAGTAATCTTGTTCTTTTTTTCTTTATACTGTCCCTGATTTCAGTCATGGCCGACCTCTTTATTCCTTTTCTTAATAATGTTGACTATATCACTCATTATCGTCCTCTTATTTTTTTCCCTTATGTTATCCCCAGTATCTGTCATTGTCGTCCTCTTATTCGTTTCCATAATGTCATACTCAGTATCTCATGTGGTCCTTGTCATTGTCGTCCTCTTATTCTTTTCCCTTATGTTATCTCCAGTATCTGTCATTGTCGTCTTCTTATTCTTTTCCCTTATGTCATCCCCAGTATCTGTCATTGTCGTCTTCTTATTCGTTTCCCTTATGTCATCCCCAGTATCTAATGTGGTCCTTGTCACTGTCGTCCTCTTATTCGTTTCCATAATGTCATACTCAGTATCTCATGTGGTCCTTGTCATTGTCGTCCTCTTATTCTTTTCCCTTATGTCATCCCCAGTATCTGTCATTGTCGTCCTCTTATTCGCTTTCATAATGTTATTCCCATTTACTGTCATTGTCGTCCTCTTATTCGTTTCCCTTATGTCATCCCCAGTATCTAATGTGGTCCTTGTCATTGTCGTCCTCTTATTCTTTTCCATAATGTTATTCCCATTTACTGTCATTGTCGTCCTCTTATTCTTTTCCATAATACTGTCCACAATATCAGTCATTGTCGTTCAGTTTCTATGTTCTTAAATTTGTTCTCTATTATGGACAAAGTGTCGCTGAAATCACTTCGCTATCTTTCCTTCAGTTGTGTTTTTGCACCAAATATGGTTTTTAGTTTATCTTCTTGCTTGTTGGTGTGGCTTAGATGTTGTAATTCTCAGCTTCCACTGCTTTACATTATCCATTACTTCAGTTCCAGTTTACTTCATTTCGTTTCTTTCCTACATATAATCCTTTCTTCTCTACGTCTACATTTTCAATGACAGACTTTTTAAAAAAAACATGGTATCCTATTTGTAAAAAAACATGGTATCCTATTTTTCTGTCTTCATACACAAGATCATCCTAACTGTGATGCTGGTTGCCAATTAAGTTCATAGTTTTGTTTTTTTAAGTTTACGTTGAAAGTTCAAGGCTACCATCTTTGATTTAGACCACGTGGCCTGGTCTCAAGGGCTGTGCAAAAAATATTTAAGATCTATAGATTTCAATTGTGAACGGTGTACACTACAAATGCCAGAGCTTTAAGGGACTTGGACAGTGGAAGATCATACCCTTAACGTGTTTTATCACGTGAAATGCCCTCATGGTAAGGTAGGTACGGGAAAATTCTCGTTTCCATACCATTAAGGCATATCGGGGATACGGTGTTAGGCCCATATTTTCCATAACCTTCGGCACATGAAAGTCTGATGTGGTCAGTACCACAACCTGGCCGTGTTTACCTTCCCAGATTCTCTGGCGCCCATTTTTAGAGGCTGGGTCGATCCCCCGCCTTTTGGGTGTGTACCAGAAACAAAAACCCCCACTGCTGGGACTTGAACCCGGTACCACCGGATTAGCACCTAACCACTCAGCTAACCAGACCGCCAAAACCCAGTTCCAGACGGCCCCGTGTGGAATCCGAGATCTGGGTTTATCGATGGCCCGTGCTACAGAAAAAGGTAAAGAAGGCGAGGAAGGAAGAAAGGGAGGAATTACCAAAGAGTGAAAGAAACATGCAAGATGGACACCACAGGGGAGCAGAAGTAAGGGTAGACCAAAAGAGACATGGAGAAGAACAACAGAAAGGATGTTGAGCAATAGAGGACTCACCTGGGCAAGAGCAGAAAAAAAGGCGAAGGACAGGCATTTGTGGAAAACCCTTGCGGAAGCCCCATGTGCCCTGGGCACTTAAGGTTCAGAGAGAGAGAGAGAGAGAGAGAGAGAGAAAGAAACATGAGTGAATAAGTTTTTATTTCTATAAGCTGAACACTTTTCTCCACATTGTCTGCAGTTTGTTTCTCCAAGTGGCTAGGTTCAAAATTATTTGTTTACTTTAACCGTGGGCCAATAAATGTGCTTCATTCCGTTTAGATGTATTAATGTATGTGCTAAATTACCTTTGTTGAATTTTATGTACAAAAAAGATCCAAATTACATCATAAAATATGGCTTAGTTTGAATTATAATTAGAGTAGGTCTTCAAAATTCTCTGCTCAAAAACAGTTATATTAGGTAGAGTTTGAGTATCTACTGTGTGTTTTCTGTATTAAATGTCCTGATATTTTCAAATCTACATTCTTTGTTGTGTATTAAGTGTAATGAAATATTTAAACCTACATTCTTTTTTATGTATTAAATGTCCTGATAGTTTTAAATCTACCGTTTTAAATGTCCTGATATCTTTAAGCCTATTTTTCTTGTTCTGTATTATATGTCTTGATATATTTAAACCTACATTTCTTGTTCTGTATTACATGTCTTGGTATCTTTAAACCTACATTTCTTGTTCTGTATTATATGTCCTGATATCTTTAAACCTACATTTCTTGTTATGTATTATATGTCCGGATATCTTTAAACCTGCATTTCTTGTTCTGTATTATATGTCCTGATATCTTTAAACCTACATTTCTTGTTATGTATTATATGTCCTGATATCTTTAAACCTACATTTCTTGTTATGTATTATATGTCATGGTATCTTTAAACCCCTCTACTTTCCCCGTTGTTATGAAATAAATGTTCTGATATCTTTAAACCCCTCTACTTTCCCCGTCGTTATGAAATAAATGTTCTGATATCTTTAAACCCCTCTACTTTCCCCGTTGTTATGAAATAAATGTTCTGATATCTTTAAACCCCTCTACTTTCCCCGTTGTTATGAAATAAATGTTCTGATATCTTTAAACCCGTCTAATTTCTGCGTTGTTATGAAATAAATGTTCTGATATCTTTAAACCCGTCTAATTTCTGCGTTGTTATGAAATAAATGTTCTGGTATCTTTAAAAACCCTTCAGCTTTCCCCGTTTTTCTACATGAAATGTCCTGATATCTCTGTACATCTATACCCTCCACACTTTATTTCAATTAAAAGATGATAGTAGGAATCTCAGATGTAAACTTGAAGCTTCGTTTGCAAATTTTGTTCATTAACGTACTTTTGTTTCTGATGTTCACGTAGTTCTGCATGAAAACTGTAATAGATAGTCTTCGTCTTGAACTTAGAAGTGTGATTCTGTAGGAGATATACGTGGAAGTTGCCTAGCATCACTTTAACTGCTTCAGAACGAACACACTTGAATACATTCTTGTGCTTTTTGGATGTAAGAAAACTGAATATATATTATTATAAAGTCGTTTTTCCACGAGTTACGTGCTGAAGAAAACTTGGACACAAAATTCAAGTGTTAAAAAAATGTTGAGAATTTTTAGAGGCAGAACAGGAAACAGCGTTGGACTTGGAAAGGAGGGGTCAGAAAAGCTAACTTCCAACCTGACCTACAAGTCGACCTATGTCCTGCTCGAGCTTGTCGACTTGAGGCGCATGTTGACACGGAGGTTTTCTTGTACGAAGTCGCTGTATCCCTGACAACAAAGAAACTGTTGAATGTTTACGATTCCGACCTATTTGTCACTACTGTACAAGACTGTTATGTCACAGTGGTTTTTCCTGCTAAAACCCATATGTCACTCTGGCTTTTCCCGTCAAACCACGCATCTAATGGGATTTATTCTTGTCTTGTTTTTTTTTTCCTTCCTTCGGTGAACTTTGATAATGGGAAAAATGTCAGCTCCTGTAACAACAAGGCATAGCAGATGTTCTCTGTTTCTCAGCTCTTGTAGCCTCAAGCTGAGGGCAAGAGCTGGACGTGTTGACAAGCCTGGTCGACTTAACAAATGAGCTCTTACAAATCTCTGCCACAAGCTCAGCCCAGTTTGAAAAAAAAACTCATGGGGTTTTCATTGTTTAGACAGCAGCTTTATTTGACGAAACTAATATTTATCCATCCATCCATCCATCCATCCATCCATCCATCCATCCATCCATCCATCCATCCATCCATCCATCCATCCATCCATCCATCCATCCATCCGACCTCCTGTTTGTCCGCCTGTCTCTCTGCCTGCTTGCCTGTTTGCCCCAGCCTAGAGATGCCCAATCTATTTCTCATCGACATTGTTTAAAGGTTTTCTCTACGGTATCGTCTTTGCTATCACAAAAGCTTTTGATCATCTGAAGAGACCAGTGAGGAAATTTGCATTGCTTAAAAATTTTTAATTGTCCTCAGTTTTTAAACTCCGCTCAAAATTATTAATTTCGTGGAACAAATTTGAAAAAAAAACAGCCTTAAGTACAAGTCACAGTGTTACATAATTATTTCACAAAGTTAGTGTAATAGGCCAAGCAAGTCGTTCCACATGAGCTGACTGAGGGACCTGCTAAATTAAATTAACGCCAAAGAAAACAATGGATCTGTTAACGGAGAGACCTACAGGAGTGCTGTTAGGGAGGCAAAGTTCCGCAAGGGACATGCAAAAATGACTGAATAACTTCAGAAATCTCACTGGCCTCAGGAAAGTTAAACAACACACAGGCTTGACTGAAGAGAACGCCAGCTCGAAACTCCAGGGAGATAGCTAGACAAGACAAGACAAGACAAGACAAGACAAGACAGCGAGCGATTCCGTGTAGCATTCCAAGAGTTCAGTTCATCTTATATTTCTAATGCGCAGAAAGTGAATCGGAAAATAGTCAACGTTTGAAGGACCGGGGTAAAAGTGAAGAGGGAACGTTTGAATGACAGGGGTAAAAGTGAGGAGGGAACGTTTGAAGGACAGGGGTAAAAGTGAAGAGGGAACGTTTGAATGACAGGGGTAAAAGTGAGGAGGGAACGTTTGAAGGACAGGGGTAAAAGTGAGGAGGGAACGTTTGAATGACAGGGGTAAAAGTGAGGAGGGAACGTGTGAAGGACAGGGGTAAAAGTGAGGAGGGAACGTTTGAAGGACCGGGATAAAAGAGAGGAGGGAACGTTTGAAGGACTGGGGTAAAAGTGAGGAGGGAACGTTTGAAGGACTAGGGTAAAAGTGAGGAGGGAACGTTTGAAGGACTGGGGTAAAAGTGAGGAGGGAACGTTTGAAGGACCGAGATAAAAGTGAGGAGGGAACGTTTGAAGGACTGGGGTAAAAGTGAGGAGGGAAGGGGAGAGTTCTTGGAGCACAGACATAGAGTCGGATAAAAGAGTCATCCACATGTGGGAAAAAATAGGCAGACCGCCGGGCAGGTCAAGACACTATGTACACAAACACAGCCTCTACAGCCTGTCCTAGCTAGACCAGAACAGCAGCCTGTTTCTTAAGCACTGCGGAGAAAGTAGGACGAGTATTTCAGAATTCACAGTTCGCTGGCTCTGATAACTATGCCATTATCTTGAGTACAAACAGCCTTAGTCTTACCTGCTTGATTGTTGTCATGAGGTAGAGTTACCGCATTCAAGACGTTCCGATACCTGCTCCTCCGCCCGTTCTGTTAACTAACTTGCGTGTACTGCATGTCACGGTCACGCGTTCACTGCGGGTTCACCCCTTTCTGCCGACAGAGAGAGAGAGAGAGAGAGAGAGAGAGCTTGGGCTTCACTCACCTTGCTTCACTTGCCAGTTCTTTCATTCTGTGGGTGTGGGGTAACTCTCCTACTCCAGCTCCTCCTCCCAGCACAACTGAAACCATGGCAGCCTTCGAGATGTCCGACTTGTCCAGTTTCAGCACCTCTTGGGTTCAGGTCTTTCCAGTCATCAGGTGGACACACCCATTACCATGAACTCTTGCATGCCCAGGACAGTCGACCCACGAAAGACCTGCAACCTCAGAGTTGCGCAGTCAGCTCCCTCTTCATACTCTTCTTCTTCTTCTTCTTCGTTCACTTCTACCACCAAGACCGCACTGTGATCCTACTGAATTTACGCCTGTGGTCCTCGTTAAGTCCCGTGATCTTCTGTGTAGTCCCTGAATACAGGCTCAAGCCCTGCGATACTCTGAACCTCTTGTAGTCCTCTTGGGGATCTCATGTGGTCCTTTCGGGAAACACACGGGGGACCACGGGACTTATCGAGGACCACAGGCGTAAATTCAGTAGGATCACAGGGTGGTCTTGGTGGTAGAAGCGAACGAAGAAGAAGAAGAAGAAGAAGCTCCCTCTTTCCTGATTATGAGGAACATAACGTACAAATGTCTTCACAATATGCGAGTTTCAGGGTCTGATTTCGTACAGTAAACATCTTTTCATCTTCTCTGACCAATACAGCCTGTCATACAAATTGTAACATGGCGCATTAGCATTTCGCCTCCAGCCTCTATGTCCCTCCCAATCTTTCCATCATTACATTCATGTATCCTCTTTTATTATTCCAGACCGCAAGATCTTACTTACTGTCGCACTCCCTCCCCCTCACCCCCAAATTGCTAATAACCAATGACAGAGAAAAATAATAACATTGACTAAGGAGGTGATAACACGCTTCATAGCACAGCAAGGGAGGTAAATTGCCCGTTGACAGGTGCCTCCGGTGATTAATTCCCCTTTCAGAACCGGAATGTAGGAATTCCTCTCGCCGCCATGTTTTCTGTACAAGAGACTACCAAGAGTCGAAACTTCAAGAAAGTTCTAGAAGCTGAATGGAGAAATAAAGGATCAGGAATACGTAGATGACATCAGAAATGAAAATCACAGCAGTGAGGCCATTTATCTAATTAAGCAAAAAACAACCATAGAAATGAAACAACAAAAGCACTAAAACTCACTCAACTAATAATACCAGCAACTCTAAGCTTACACAGTTAGACCTTGTAATTGTTACTTAGCATGAGGACGTCCAAACAAAATATCATTTATATTTCATCTCTCCATAATCTGAAACAACGCAACCACTTAATATCTGACTAACTCTGGGCTCAATAAAGAGAAGTAACTCGAATAAAAGCAAATCAAGGGAAAGACAAGCAGTAGTAAAACTGCCATCACCGTCATTATCATAATCATTATCATCATCATCATCTTGGCAACTACTGTCACTATTATTTATGTAATGTGTCAAGGTTATAGAAAACTAGGGCCCCACTATAACAATGCTTTATTTGACTATCGCAATGCTTTATTTTTATTATTAAATTAAACGGAACTGTTCTAAAGCAGGTGCAGAAATTCAAATACCTTGGAGCAGTAATAACTTCAGATGGGAAATGCAGAACAGAAATTAGGAACAGAATAGGCCAAGCAAAGACTGCATTTCAGAGAATAAGAAACATATTGACCAACACATCCTTATCAATGAATGTTAGAAAACGAGTACTAAAATGCTATATTGAACCTATCTTGTTATATGGAAGTGAATCATGGACAATAGGCAAGTCTGCACAAAAATCATTGGAAGCAGCAGAAATGTGGTTTATTAGAAGAATGTTGCGAATCCCCTGGACAGCAAAAATAACTAATGAAGAATATATGAGAAGAGCTGGAGAGACAAAAAACCTTGTCAGAAAGATAAGAGAGAGACAATGTACTTTCATAGGACATGCAATGAGAAGAGGGGGCATTGAAAATATTATAACAACAGGAAAAATAGAAGGAAGAAGATCAAGAGGAAGACCAAGAGAAATGATACTGGACAGTCTGACGGGATGGTGTGAGAGGAGATTACCAACTGAACTGATGGCCTGCATGAAGGATCGGGTACTCAGGAGAAGCATAATAGCCAACGCCAGTCGGCACGGCACATGATGATGATGATGAATGCTTTATTTAACTATCACATGTGTTTGTCTACTTATTGTTTAAAATTATAGTTCCGCGTATTTCTTAACGTTTAAAACATTTTCTGTCATACATATGTTTTCTACGTTACCTGTTTTCATATGTTTGTTTCCGTGTTGTTTGTATTTTCAACTGTTTCTTTCCGTCATATATTCCTGTATTCAATTCATTCATTCATATATTCATTTGCCTGTCCCTTGAGGAACTTTGCCTCCCAAACAGCACTCCTGTAGACCTCTCGGTTGTGAGCAAGATGGCCTGCTGCTGCTGCATCCATTTGCAGATTGTCAACGATGTCTTGCAGCCATCTTCGTTTTGGTCTTCCTCTCTTTCTTTTTCCCATTATGTATCCTTCCAATACGGTCTTCTCTAAATTATCATAACGTTTAATGTGTCCAAAATATTTAAGTTTTCTCTCTTGAATCCTCTTTACTAGCCAGCCTTCTTCAATATTAAGCTCTTGTAGTATAGATATATTTGTTCTTTTTTGTGTCCACGATATTTGGAGAAATCTCCTGTAGCATTTACATTCAAAGGTATTTAGTGTTTCTCAGCTGTTTTGTTAAGTGTCCACGTCTCACAGGCATATGCTGCGATGGGAAAGATGCATGCCCTTAAAAATCTTATTTTTGTAGTTCTGTCTGCTCCTCTCCACAGATTCTTTATTTGTTTTACTTTCTGAAGAGCAATAGATGTCCTTCTTTTAATTTCCCTCATTGTATCTCCATTAATTGTTAGTAGTGATCCAAGATATTCAAAACTCTCCACTTCTTCCAGTTTTTCCTCATTGATACATATTTCAGCTGCCTTGTTTGTTTTGTCACTTGTCACCAATTTAGTTTTCTTTGCATTAAGATAGAGGTTCTGCTCTTCGCTGTTCTTACGGACTGACATAATCAGTTTTTCCATTCTTTTTTGTGTTGTGGACAGTAATACTGTGTCATCAGAATATCTAATCTCTCTAATGTATTCAATATAAGATTAATAATAGAGAAATGCAGAGATTTTATTGTGAATCTATATTTATCATTTATAGACTACTCAAAGGCATTTGATTGTGTACAACACCAGAAACTTTGGGAAATGATGGAAAAAATGGGATTTCCAACACATTTAATACAATTAACATCACTGCTGTATTTAGACCAACAAGCAGCAGTAAGAATAAATGGTGAAACAACAACTTGGTTTGACATAAAATAAGGGGTCCGTCAGGGGTGCATATTGTCGCCTTACTTATTTAACTTGTATACTGAAAATATAATGAGGAATGTAGGAGAAGATGTAGACAAAGAATATTATGATTCCATAACAATTGGAGGTTATGAAATACCAGAGATCAGATATGCTGATGACACAGTATTACTGTTCACAACACACACACACAAAAAGAATGGAAAAACTAATTATATCATTCTATAAGAATAGTGAAGAGCAGAACCTCTATCTTAATGCAAAGAAAACTAAATTGATGACAACTGACAAAACAAACAAGGCAGCTGATATATGTAACAATGAGGAAAAACTGGAAGAAGTCAAGGGTTTTGAATATCTTGGATCGCTGCTAACTAATAATGGAGATACAATGAGAGAAATTAAAAGAGGATATCTGTCGCTCTTCAGAAAGTAAAACAACTAAAGTATCTGTGGAGAGGAACAGATAGAACTACAAAAATAAGATTTTTAAGGGCATGCATCTTTCCCATGGCAACATATGCCTGTGAGACCTGGACAATTAACAAAACAACTGAGAAACACATAAATACCTTTGAATGTAAATACTACAGAAGAGTTCTTCAAATATCATAGCCACAAAAAGAACAAATATATCCATACTACAAGAACTTAATCTCGAAGAAGGCTGGCTAATAAAGAGGATTAAACAAAGAAAACTTAAATATTTTAGACACATTAAACGTAATAATAAAAACATAATCTAAAAAAAAACAGTCTTGGAAGGCTACATAATGGGAAAAAGAAAGAGAGGAAGACCCAGGCGAAGATGGCTGCAAGACATCGTTGATGATCTGCAAATGGATGCATCAGCAGCAGGCCATCTTGCTCACAACCGAGAGGCCTACAGAAGAGCTGTTAGGGAGGCAAAGTTCCACAGAGGACATGCAAATGAATGAATAAATTCTTTCCGTCAGTCATTTTCTTTTTCATACTTTGATTTCTTGTGGGATTTTTTTTTCATACTTTGTTTTCTTGTGGATTAAAGAAATATATACTTTGGTTCCTTGTGTTATTTTTTTCATACTTTGGTTCCTTGTGTCGTGTTTTTCACATTTTTGTGGCATTTATTTTCATGGGTTTCTTTTCGTGTCATACTTTTTGTCATACGTTGATTCCCGCGTGGTTCCAATATTCCCGCCGTTCTTTCTTTTAACGACCAGCTCGATTGTGATATTTGACAAAACTACTAAATCAAAGAAAGTAAAATGGAAATCACTCCGCGTGTGTGAATGTGGAGACATTTTGAATACAGAAAACACGTGGTTGTGAAATCTGCCCATGCACTGCTGGTCTTAAATGCCGGTCAAGAAGGCTATCAAAGTCTAATTCACCTTCTGCAAGATCAGTTTTTCCTCCATTTCTCCTAGTCAGTAGCCTTCTCCTGCATGTTGCTCCAGGTGTGTTACAGGCTGTCCATCTCAGCCTCCACAGTTCCTCGCCTGACCTTGACACTGATCAGATCGTCATTGCTTCTTCTTTCTAGTGTCCGTAAATTTGATGTTCTGATCTCTTCCTAACTTCTCAACAACAACAACAAACTGGCGAATTCTCATATCTGTGCACTTAGCATTTGGTTACGCGGATCTAAAACGCGAACAACAAGTGCAAGGCATGAGAAAAACATTTATCAGCTTCCATCTTCACTGTCTTCGTAGGATAATGAATGTAAAGTGGCAGGTAAAAGTAACCAACTGAGAGCTTCTGCATCATGCCAAGGTAGATCCGTGATGGCAATGCTAAAACAGCACAAAACTGAAATGTTCGGGGCATGTGACAAGAATGGATGGCACTCATATTCCGAAGAAGGTTTTACATGGCGAACCTGTGGCGGAAAGGAGATCACGCGACTGACCAAAACTGAGATATAAAGGATATTTGTAAGTCATCAATGCATGATTTTTTTTTTTGTGAGTCACAAGATGCGAGAAGAACTGGTGAAAGACCGTGTCATATGGAGAGCAACTCTGCGTAAGCGCTCATCTTCGTTTGAGGAGTAAATGAGCACTAGGCTTGCAGTTAGAAGACTCAAGCACAAGGAACCTGGACGCTGATATTGCTTCCTGTTATTTTGGTTTATTCAGGTAGAACACTGGTGCAGTCAGCCATGAAAAGAATAGTTCAGGAGGATTAGACTCTACAAAATCCCACAACAGGTTTCTCTCTTTTTCTCTCGTTCTTTCTCACCCTCTTTCTCTCTCTCTCTCTCTCTCTCTCTCCTCTCGTTCTCTCAATGCCCAAGACACATGGGACCGCTAGTGGCAAGAGATTTCCACTTCTGTCAGCCCTCGCCGTAGTTGATATCTACTGCGTGGAAACTGTCTTCTTGCATGAAATGTGTCAAATTAATCGTTAAACTCAAGAAACGTAACCAGACCAGTTCTACAGATTAAGTACCGCATAACGTGGACTAATAATCACTAATGCCAATCTTCCCGGCTCACAAGCAACGAGTGCTCTTGGGGAAATGAATGGCAACATCAGGGCTAGAAATTCACAGGCCCGTACTTGTCTGCTCCTCCTTCAGAAGAAGGGACTGAATACAACAGTCAGAGGAACAAGGAAGAGATTGATGTGTTATCCCACGGCAGTAGATCTTGTTAAGAAACATGGTGACTAGATCTGCTTCAGAAATTTAAGACAGTCGCAGTAGCCCATTCCTCTTTCGGTATAAAATCTGTCTGCAGTCGTGGTTTAGTAATTCAACAACTGTGAAATCTCCAGCAAGAATATCTACTCACAAAATGTATTGCCCAAACTGTGGCTCTGAATTCAATTCGACGATCATCTATTTATTTTCTAGCTGCCAGGACTCTATGTCAAATTAAATCGAGACAGAAAAGGTCTAACGTGACATGTCTCTAACGTGTAAAACCATCTAGAACCCGACCATGATGTGACCCTGATGTGTGCATGTATCTGTCTCTCTCTCTCCGTTAATTACACGATGTAGCAGAGCGTCTAGGGGTGTACTTTTGTTTCTCCGTGTGTGTCGCAGATTTTAATACAGATCTGCGTTACAAATCTTCACTGCAGCAGCGTAGCCCGTTTCCTGAAAAAAAAAAAACAGCAAAAAGAACAACATGACAATTTTTACTGCCAAAAAGGAGACACCCGGCGTTGTCACTTCATGAAAGTTCATAAGACTGACTTATGCAAGAAGGGAGGTAATCTTTTATATGGATAAAGCTGCAGTTAACGTACACTTAAATACAGAATGTGACAATCTACCTTCTACAGGAATCTCTGATCAGCGCTAAACATAGCTACATCATTGAGAAAGAACATTTTCAACATCCTTGTTAGAAGCTTGGAATCCAAAGAAATACCCATCCAAGGTGAGAGAATCCTCTCAGCCATAATCTCTTAGATAAGTTATGTTGTCTTACTGTGTCCCGTACGTGTCTCGTTTAAATGGGGCATGTTAGAAGTCGAGATTTTGAGGCCGCTGGTTGTAAATTACTGAAAAAAAAATTAATTACAGTGACAGCCCATGTCTTGTAAGGTCTTACACTGGCGAATGTTGCATGGGCGTATCTGCTTTAAAATATCGCATAGGGTCATCTTGCAAGACAGTCCTAGCAAACATTCCTTACTTATTAGTTTTAGAGGAAAGTTTCTGAGAACAACAAATATTGTCCCATTAAGGTAATATTTTGTTTTTACTGACAATTTCAAATGACTACTTTTATATGACTCATTGCTGTTTTAAGTTTAAATTCATTATTAAGTTCTCGGTATCATCGAGAACGGGATACTCCCATAACTGCTCCATCGCCTGTGAATATAGCACAGAATATTCGTGGATGGTCCTTCGCATCAGTCCTTGATGATGAGCCACCCAGTGATGCCCTATTCTTGGAACTACAACAGTCCAAATGCGAAACTAGTCAGCGTCGCTTTCGGCATGAGCCCAGTGGCTAAGGCGATAAGCCGAACCAGGGCATACAAAGATCACCACAGTTCACCATTGGCCGGGTAGGCATAAGGAAGAATCATAAGCGCTATCTGTGCGAAGTTCACAGCTCAGTAGTGGTGCCATATCATTAAACACAGTACCTCGGCACACAGAACCCGTCTCCATCTTGAAAGCCTTTTAAGTAAGTTTTTTTTTTAAAGTTGATTTACTTTTTTCGTCATTATTTTATGATTTTGATTTAATTTATAAATTTCGTTACCTGTGTTCTGTTAGCAGTCTTATGAACTTTCATGAAGTGACAACGTCGGGTGTCTCCTTTTTGGCAGTAAAAATTGTCATGTTATTTTTTTCCAATGGCGTCCACTGGGTAATGGATGGAGAATAGCCATTAGTGTCTTGTTTATTTTACAGACTCTAGAGAGTTCACAAGTCTAGAGGGACGGTGCAGCTTCCACTACCAGCTAACCAGAACCGCTCGAGATTCCTTTATTACTTTCCTACAACGTTCCTGACAACAGGCTGTTATGTCACCTGACTCTAGTCATCTAAGTGGAGAGCAACGTGTTTCCTTTGTAACAGATCTTGCCAAGAAATCAACTTCTCCAAGTATCCGGTTTTAGGAGGAAAAAAATCCCCCGGTCCACAAACCTTGTATCTACATAACTGAAACCTTTATCTACATAACTGAAACCTTTATCTACATAACTGAAACCTTTATCTACATAACTGAAACCTTTATCTACGTAACTTAAAACTTTATCTATAGAACTAAAATCTTTACCTACATAACTAAAACATTTGCCTACATAACCAAAATCTTTACCTACATAACTGAATCCTTTATTTACATAACTAAAATCTTTACCTACATAACTAAAATATTTGTCTACATAACCAAATTCTTTACCTACATAACTGTAACATTTGTCTACATAACCAATATCTTTACCTACATAACTGAAACATTTGTCTACATAACCAAAATCTTTACCTACATAACTGAAACATTTGTCTACATAACCAAAACCTTTGTCTGCACAACCAGAACATATTTCAATGTAACCCATACATTCACCTGCATAAGCAAAACCTTTACATAACCAAAGCATTTACCTACACAACCAAACATTTACCTATATAATTAAAGCGTATACCTAAATAACCAAACCATTTGTTTACATAGCCAGAACCTTTATCTACGTAACCAAAACCTTTATCTACGTAATCACAATTTTTATTTATATAACAATAACCTTTATCTACATAACCAAAACATTTATCTATATTCATAACGAAAGATGCGAGAAAGGTGGGAAGGGTCTTGATCAGCTATGGTTTGCCAACCCTGACGCTGGCATTTCCGCTATGGGTCGCTCAGTGCTAAATCAAAGAACGCTTTCACCCCCAACTAAAAGTTTATCCACATAACCAAAAACCTTAATTACATAACAAAAACTTAGACTGCATAATGAAAACCTCAATTAGAAAGAAAAACAAAACCTTATCTAGATAACCTAGGCTTAATTTAGCCAAACAGAAGCAAAATGGACATAAATAAAATCTCATCTACATAACGAGAACCCCATCTGCGCGACCGAAACCTCACAGAGCAAGCGGACAAAATCTAAAACCTGCCTTCGCATAAACTGAGGTTCACTAGGACTAAGTGAAAGAACGCTAGACAGAATAAATTCTGTTACGTCCCTGTAATTCTTGGCACGGTCATCTCATTATCGTTTTACAAGTTGTTTATGATACACAAGCATGTTGTATATACCTTGTAATGTATGATATCGCATGAAGCACCTTTGTCCTTTACCTCTGGGTTAATGCACAACTTGTTCAGTGCTCAGGTCTGGGTCAACATAACTCATACAACCTGTCATTCGTAAATCCCTACCCAAGTTGTTCATGGCGACACATTATTTTTATATACCAGCAGGGGTAGGACAATCTTGGGGCAACTTTCCAGAATATGTACCCGATTCTAAATACATCACTCGTTCTGTGTGGAGTTTATTGAGTCTGTAGTCGTGGTTTAGTAGTTCAACAACTGTGAAATGTCCACCAAGAATATACTCACAAAATGTATTGCCCAAACTGTGGCTCTGAATTCAATTCGACGATCATCTATTTATTTTCTAGCTGCCAGGACTCTATGTCAAATTAAATCGCTCTCTCTCCCTCTCTTTCCCTCTCTCTCTTCTCTCTCTCTCCCTCTCTCTATTCTCTCTCTTCTTTCTCTTTCCCTCTCTCTCTTCTCTCTCTTCTCTCTCTCCCTCTCTCTATTCTCTCTCTTTCCCTCTCTCTCTTCTCTCTCTTCTCTCTCTCTCTCTTCTCTCTCTTCTCTCTCTTTCCCTCTCTCTCTTCTTTCTCTCTTCTCTCTCTTCTCTCTCTTCCTCTCTCTTCTCTCTTCCTCTCTCTCTCTTCTCTCCCCCTCCCTCTTCTCTATCTCCTCCTCTCTCTCTTCCTCTCTCTCTTCTCTCCCCCTCTCTCTTCTCTCTCTTCCTCTCTCTCTCTCTTCCTCTCTCTTCTCTCCCCCTCTCTCTTCTCTCCCCCTCTCTTCTCTCTCTCCCTCTCTTTCCCTCTCTCTCTTCTCTTCTCTTCTCTCCTTTTCTCTCTCTTCTCTCCCTCTCTCTCTTCTCTCTTCTTCTCTCTCTCCCTCTCTCTTCTCTCCCTCTCTCTCTCTCCCTCTCCCTCTTCTCTCCCTCTCTCTCTTCTCTTCTCTTCCCCTCTCTCTCCTCCCTTCCCTCTCTCTCCTCTCTCTCTTCTCTTCCTCTCTCTCTCTCCCCTCTCTCTCTCTTCTCTCCTCTCTCTTCTCTTCTCTTCTCTCCCCCTCTCTCCTCCCTTCCCTCTCTCTCCCTCTCTCTCTTCTCTTCCTCTCTCTTCTCTCCCCTCCTCTCTCTTCTCTCCCTCTCTCTTCTCTTCTCTTCTCTCCCCCTCTCTCTCCTCCCCTCCCTCTCTCTCCCTCTCTCTCTTCTCTCCCTCTCTCTTCTCTCCCTCTCTTCTCTCTCTCCCTCTCTCTCTTCTCTCTCTTCTCTCCTTCTCTCTCTCTTCTCTCCCTCTCTCTCTTCTCTCCCTCTCTCTATCTTCTCTCCCTCTCTCTCTCTCCGTTAATTACACGATGTAGCAGAACGTCTGTTGGTGTACTTTTGTTTCTCCGTGTATACCGAGTCCATCCCAATCTGCTGAGCATGTTCTCACGGTCAAACACAAACTAAGCACGTACGTACAGACTCAGTTTATTCCGGAAGAAAGCTAACTCGGCATCGCTACTTATGAATCTCAGCAACAATCACACAACAAACTCATCCAAACTTAAGTATCACTGCTGCACTGGAAGTAATAAAACTTCACCCAACTACCTGAACTGACACAACAAATCCCCCAACGACCGAACCCATCTCTCCTTTCCTTTCTTCTGTTTTGTTCTCTCTTCTCTTTTCCCTTGCTGCCCTCCTAACGGTCTCTGTATCGTCTTTATATTCCTCTCCCCGTCTCTCTCCTACATCACAGATATCTTGATATCTTCTGTTTACCCATAATCTCTTTGGTAAAAATAGCGGCTTCCACAGAAACATTTTATCTTTTCATTTTGATTCCAGTTAGGGATGAAGATGTTTGTCCAGTGAGATAATCAGCGACCCATACCTGATATGCCAGCGTCAGGTTTAGCCAGCCATAGCTGACCAAGACCCTGTCCCACCTTTCCTTGCTACCCCCACTAATAGGCCTAGCCTGGCTAACGGGGCGGGGATCGCCATAGTCCCCATGGTGGTGGAGTCTGCTAAAGAAGCATTGCACACTCCCTGCTTTTTAGCTGTACTCCGGGACTGAAAAAGTAGCTGCCATAACCCGCTCCCACGCCGATACGATGCTGTGCCTCAACATCTCTACAGCATCGGCTGCAAAAACAGCTCGCAGTTACAAGGAGTTCGTACAAGTACACGTACAAGTACATGTACAAGTTTGGTTCAGGACTATTACGTATTTCTTTCATTTCGTCATAATCTGCCACATGGTTCAGTAATCTGTAGTTTTGTTCGGTAGTCTGCAGTTCTGGTTCAGTAATCTGTATTTCTTTTCGGTAGTCTGCAGTTCTGGTTCAGTAATCTGTAGTTTTGTTCGGTAGTCTGCAGTTCTAGTTCAGTAATCTGTATTTCTTTTCGGTAGTCTGCAGTTCTGGTTCAGTAATCTGTAGTTTTGTTCGGTAGTCTGCAGTTCTGGTTCAGTAATCTGTATTTCTTTTCGGTAGTCTGCAGTTCTGGTTCAGTAATCTGTAGTTTTGTTCGGTAGTCTGCAGTTCTGGTTCAGTAATCTGTAGTTTTGTTCGGTAGTCTGCAGTTCTAGTTCAGTAATCTGTATTTCTTTTCGGTAGTCTGCAGTTCTGGTTCAGTAATCTGTAGTTTTGTTCGGTAGTCTGCAGTTCTGGTTCAGTAATCTGTATTTCTTTTCGGTAGTCTGCAGTTCTGGTTCAGTAATCTGTAGCGGTGGTTTATTAGTCTGCAGCAGTGGTTCTGTAGTTTGATTCGGTAGTTTGTAGTGACCAGTTCCAGTGAGAGGCATCAAAGGAAAAATGAAAAACAAAAGTTCAGTATTTCCTTGTTTCCGCTGTTTGAAAATACTGAATAAACGTTAAACAATAATAAACACTACATTAAAGATCATTTAAGCTACACTATATCGTTAAAATTCATGCAAAACTGCACTAATTATTCTGTTTTGTTGCTAGTTAGATTTACCGATGCCTTAATGTGTATAATTTCTAAATTAAACTGTACCACAGATACGTGTGTGTGTGTGTGTGTGTGTGTGTGTTAACGGATATTATATAGAGTTTAGTATTATCAGCGTTTTCAAGTATCCGCGGGGAAGCTTGGAAACTATCCTCTCGGCGGATACAGGGGTTATATTGCATGGATAGATAGATGGATGGATGGATGGATGGATAGATAGATAGATAGATAGATAGATAGATAGATAGATAGATAGATAGATAGATAGATAGATAGATAGACAGATAGACAGACAGACAGATAGATAGATAGATAGATAGATAGATAGATAGATAGACAGACAGACAGATAGATAGATAGATAGATAGATAGATAGATAGATAGATAGATAGATAGATAGATAGATAGATAGATAGATAGATAGATAGATAGATAGATAGATAGATAGATAGATAGATAGATAGATAGATAGATAGAACAGCAGGAATATATAATGACATGTTAACGACGATCAGTCAATGAAAACAGTAGATGATGCTGGAGAGATCCTGGTGTTGATGAGATTCAAAAAGAAAGGGGGGGGGGGAACCAGCACTTAGTTCTGGCATCTAAAACTAAAGTTGTTCCATAGCAGAAAGTTTTACAAAACAAAAAAAGGAAAGTTCTACAACCGCTGAAGACACCAGCAAACAGAACTACATACAAACATGGCATCCAAACTACAGCGCCCTCTTTCTCCACTTGAAATTATGGGAATTATGGAAGCTAACAAGACGATTGACATTCGTTGCTAGAAAGGAGAACAGAAAGGGAAAAAAAATGACAAGATGGCTCTCTTAGATTAAAATCTCCTGTAACAAAACTAATTTTTAACTTCCGTTAACTGCGGGAAGCTGTGAGGAATTTTGGGACATGCCGAAGCATCTCGAGTTATTACGGGAATTGGCGTGAAGTGTCGAGTCATTACGGAAATTGGCGTAAACGTGTACGCGCGAAGCAAGGTGACGTCTATCTGGCCGTGTGGAAAAATAAGGCGAGATTGGCTGTAAATGGCTAAACCAGGGCGTTATCTTATCGCACGGTTCGAGTCTCCTGGTTACTTCCTCTTGTTTTTCTTTAATTGCAAGCGGATTTTTTTTCCCCTTCTAGCTTTTTCTCCTCCTCTCGTCAACTTTTCCTTGCGGCACGTTTCTTAAACAACGATAACTTACTTCTCATTTTCTAACCTTCCTTTAAGTGCTAAATCTTATTTCTCTTACTTCTTGCTTTTGTTTCCTTCAAACACTCAAAATATACAAAAGAAAAATTAGATAAACATTTAACAATGTTTTAGTTCATTTATATTGTTCATTATTATTGTTATTATTGAATGTTCTATTATCATCACATCTCACATTTCTCTTGCTGAATGCCTCTTCCCCTCCTCTCTGCGTCTCTCTCTCTTTCTCCTCCTCTCCTTCTTTATATTCGTAAGTTCTGACCACGCCAAAACCGGTCGCAACTAGCTTCTTCGTGTTATTCACTTTCATCTCCGTCGGTCCAATTGTTACCTCCAATTAACCCAGTCCCTCATCTCTTTCAAGTTATCTGCTTCGGGACCTAGTCCGTTCTCTGTTCAGTCTTTGATCTACTGGTCAATTGTTCCCCCTGGGCTACTGCATGTGCGCGCGAAGTCGCACCTCTAGAACTGGACCACTCTCACGATCTATCAGATCTATCGATACGGTTTTACCTTTGATCAGGTCTTTGAAGTACCGAGTATCCGTTCCTCGCTCCTCTAACTATACCTTCTTTGTCGCCGTTTGCTCTACTATCCTGCCCCCCAATACATTCTGAACTATATTCCTGATCATGTCACTAATACTAATAATAATAATAATAATTATTATTATTATAATCATTACTTACAAGGCTATGCTACAAACAGTAGTTTTCTTTCCTGTATAACGGTTTTCAGAATATTTGGTTCGTAATGCGTTCTGCTTTCTTCTTGTGCAGTGGCTGAGAAACCATCACCCCAGGGCCCCCGAGGTTAAACTTGGTAAGGGCCCCCCGTTCTCCAGTGTATACAGTTCTTCTCTCGAAATAAAATTCATGAAAATATAATCTGTTCTATATTTGCAGAGTTTTTCCCCTTGATTCCAGGCCCCCTGGCTTAAGCTTGCTCAGTCTAACTGATTATCTGCCCCTGTTCATGTGTAATGATTTCATTACATTTAATTCAGTCTGTCCACATCTTAACTCCTATAGTCTGATATCTCTTCAGTAAACTCTGGCTTTTCTCACACTGGCTCTATGTTCCCGAAACACTAATAGTTTCTTCAAGCTATCTTTGGGAAATTCATAGTTCTGCCATATTTTGCCTCATTGTTCGCTCCGATACAGAATGGATAAGTGGATTAACGAGAAGACTCAGGTTCGCTTTCATTACACATTTTCATGTAAACAATCATACTAGAATCATACTAGAATCATACTAGAATCTTACACGGATACCGAGTTTGAACTTGTCAAATTATCACATGCGGTTCTTTGTTTTCAAGTTTTCTCAGACATAGTATACGTAATTCTCTGCGAAAATTATTTTTAAAAAACTATACTGTTTCAAATAAGCAGTCAAAAGCACACATGCACTAACGCACACATCCACTAACGCATACATGCACTGATACACACATCAACTAACGCACACATGCACTAACGTACACATACACTAACGCACACATGCACTAACGCACACATCAACTAACGCACACATGCACTACCGCACACATACACTAACGCATACATGCACTGACACACACATGCACTGACGCTCACATCAACTAACGCACACATGCACTACCGCACACATACACTAACGCATACACGCACTGACACACACATGCACTACCGCACACATGCACTAACGCATACATGCACTGACACACACATGCACTGACGCTCACATGTAAACTTTATTTACAAGAATGAAAGCCTAGTTAGCTCAGTGATTAGGTTTACTATTCCTGTGGTACCGGGCTCATGTCGCAGTATAGCAGTATTCGTGTAAAAACTTTTGGGTTTAGAGGAAAGGGCATTTCTCGCCTTATGAGGCTTTATTGTGAACGAGAAAGTCACGTGTTTTTGAGAAGCCCGTGACAGGGAATTGTGGGTAAAAGGCTGAGTGCGTGGAGTTAATCTTCGTTTGAGCGTGTAACTTTATGGACGTTTTTGTGCTGTGTGATGTCTTCGAGCAACATATGAACGTTATAGTTGTACTGCAGTTGTGAGCATGAATGGGACTGGGCATATGGCTGGGGTAACCAGCCAGCAGTCGAATTTAATGTTATTTTCATCAGCATTATCATCATTCCATCAATAAATGTTCCAAGTCACCGTTACCCAGGATTTACTTGACTATCTGTACCAGTTGTCGTCAACGTGAGGTTTTGAAGAGTCTGGATGAGAAGTATGTCTGGAACAGTGTTTAACTAATCCAGCAAGTGAGAGCGAGACCTGGAATTATGTGTATAACTAGTCCAGTAGCCTCAATTCACGAAGATCAAGATGAAAGTCTACCCTGTTTCTTCATGCCAAGATTTAAACATTAATTCCATAAAATAAAATTTTGATACAAGTTTGAAATTTGGTGTCCATTACTACTACAGTAGTGTTGCGTTTCTTTTTTTTTAACAGTATATATAACGTTGAGTCCCTGATGGTCCAAACCTTTGGCTCCTCTTATTTATCAAGACGGGGAACAGAAAAGGATGTTAAAGCTAGAATAACCAGACAAGGACAGCAGTTATCCAACTTAACAAATCATGGCCATCAAAGAACATGTAAACAGAAACCAGACTTAGTCTTTTCAATACAAACGTAAAGTCTGTCCTGCTGTATGTTTCGGAGACTTGGGTGATGACCAAGACAATACAACAGAGGATACAAACATTCGTGAACTACTGCTTGAGGAGCATTTTAAGCATTAAATGGCAGGACAAGAACCTATGAACCTACACATCATGTTTAGGAAACGGAGGTGGACTGGCCACACACTGAGGAAACGTGGCACCAGCATAGCAAGACAGGCACTGGCGTGGAATCCTCACGGAAATAGAAATCGAGGAAGACCTAGAAATACTTGGAGAAAGGAAATGATGACGGTGCTCAGAGACAAAGGATACACATGGAAGGAAGCAGAGAATAAATCCAGCGACAGGGACGACCGGAGAGCCTTTATCTGTGGCCTATGCTTCCAAGGAAGTGAAAGGCGATGATGATTTATCAAGACGAGTGGGAGAATTGTTAGCGTCGATGTTTGCTCACGTTTTTGTTTTTGTTTTAGCTTTCCTGCTTCAACTCGTCGCCTCTGCCCCCTCCCCCTTATCCACTCCCCGTCTCTAACACAGCGTTCTCCCAGCAACCACCCCCACCCCCATACCCCCACCCCCCATCCCGTAGTAACCTCGTAACCTCCGACGACATTCGTTCTAGCTCATTCAATGTTTTATTTGGGCTCAAGATTTCTATTCATTCTGTGACATAGCACACAAAACCGGCAGACATTGACACCGAAGTCACTTCATTCTGAATTCCCGTTTCTAAAAAAAAGTATTACTGTCCACAACACAAAAAAAGTTAAGGAAAAACTAATTATATCAGTCCGTAAGAACAGCGAAGAGCAGAACCTCTATCTTAATGCAAAGAAAACTAAATTGATGACAACTGACAAAACAAACAAGTCAGCTGAAATATATATCAACGAGGAAAAACTAGAAGAAGTGGAGATTTTTGAATATCTTGGATCACTACTAACTAATAATGGAGATACAATGAGGGAAATTAAAAGGACATCTATTGCTCTTCAGAAAGTAAAATAAATAAAGAATTTGTGGAGAGGAGCAGACAGAACCACAAAAATAAGATTTTTAAGGAAATGCATCTTTCCCATCGCAACATATGCCTGTGAGACCTGGACACTTAACAAAACAGCTGAGAAACACATAAATGCCTTTGAATGTAAATGCTACAGAAGAGTTCTCCAAATATCATGGACACAAAAAAGAACAAATATATCCATACTACAAGAACTTAATATTGAAGAAGGCTGGCTAGTAAAGAGAATTAAAAAGAGAAAACTTAAATATTTTGGACACATTAAACGTCATGATAATTTAGAGAAGACCGTATTGGCATGATAAGTTAGAGAAGACCGTATTGGCATGATAATTTAGAGAAGACCGTATTTGAAGGATACATAATGGGAAAGAGAGGAAGACCAAAAACGAAGATGGCTGCAAGACATCGTTGACGATCTGCAAATGGATGCAGCAGCGGCAGGACATCTTGCTCTCAACCGAGAGGCCTACATGAGTGCTGTTAGGGAGGCAAAGTTCCGCAAGGGACATGCAAATGAATGAATGATTGAATGAAAAAAATGCTGAGTTAAAATATAATTGTCATAGTCAGGATCAATATTTTACACTTGTGGCTAGACTATGGTTGGATCTTTTTTTTTTCAATATTCCTCAAATATTAATGTTAAAATATTGAAGGCTTATCGGAACTGCGCACGGGTCACGCCCGTATTGCCCAGAATCAGAAAATGAGTGCTTAAAGCAAGAAATGCTCATGCCTGGAACGATGAATTTCAGTTCAGTACTTCCTCTGTTCCTTTCTCGTCCCTTTTTTTAAAAATTCATGTTATTTTATGTAGATGGCACCAGAATTTATTACATTATTCCCTTGTGTGGTTACTAACACTCGACCTAGAAGCAATTCTAATTAAAATCAATGGGAGCTGTATTTGAATTGTAACTAATCTAACCTCCACTTGGAAACTGGCACAGCCGGACAAGGAAGAGATCACTGTTACTAGCTATATTTCAAATCAGCATTACAGGACTTGTAGTTTTATTTGTGTGTGCTTCGGTCCACACAATACGCTATGAACTGAATCTTGATTGGCCCGTTTGTGACCACCCATTTCCCCGATTGGGCCGAGAGAGGGAGAGAGAGCGTGTCTGGGAAAGTCCTAATTAGATCTACGTGTCAACGGTCATTAGCATCGGAGTGAAAGCTGCCAAATTTGCGAAGAGCAATTTTCTTGCCATCTCTTGAAAAATTGCTCCTCTGTGAAAGTTTCAGTGAAACGAGTTGACGTTTCGGAGCGAATTAATAAGTGCCGGCACTATTAGTGCGCTGAATATGAACTTCCTGTAATTTTTTTTTCTTTCTTTTAAAACATGTCTCTAATAATCTGTAAAATATTTAGATATTCCCTTATAAGGAGTTCAAGAGAGCTGGCGGATTCATGAGTTTTTCTTCACTGCAGAAAGGGAGAAGACAATGCCATTATTTTAAGGTAAGGGATCTCTTTGTCACAAAAGTGTGGTCATTAGAGGAGTTTTAAGCATTAAATGACAAGACAAAAATCTGTGAACCTACAGCACAAAACAAGGCATGCGCAGTAGGGAAACGGCAATCAACACTTACTCGGTCGGGACAAAGATTTCCTCGTGGCTTTCGCCCCTTCTCACTACTTCTCTAGTTCACATGTAGACTCCTTTGTTGACGTCTCTGCAACACTTCTTATACTTCACACGTAGACTCTTTCTTTGACGTCTCTGCAACACTTCTTATACTTCACACGTAGACTCTTTCTTTGACGTCTCTGCAACACTTCTTATACTTCACACGTAGACTCTTTCTTTGACGTCTCTGCAACACTTCTTATACTTCACACGTAGACTCTTTCTTTGACGTCTCTGCAACACTTCTTATACTTCACATGCAGACTCCTTCGTTGACGTCTCTGCAACACTTCTTATACTTCACATGTAGACTCTTTCTTTGACGTCTCTGCAACACTTCTTATACTTCACATGTAGACTCCTTCGTTGACGTCTCTGCAACACTTCTTATCTTTTAATTGGTAGGTCGCTGGCCCAACGTCAAAATCCCCAATCTGGAGGTTGCAAAATACCAATCTCTAATCTTTCAGGATGTACAGAAAATGAATAACAGACTTAAAATGATTTAAAAGAAAGAATCTTAAACAACCGTTATCTGTAATATCACAAAATGGTTTGTATCAACCGATACATTTTAGAGTTAAAACTTTTAATCAGTTTTGTTTTTCTTTCTTTCTTCCTTCCTTGTAGTTCCTGCGTTCAGCTGTACAGCCTGGCTTCTTGTGTTATTTCATTAAAAGGCAAAGATAGTCCCATGGCAAATGCCGTAGGGGATGAAGCGTTAGAGACCTCATTATGCTGGGCCATCAGCGTATGAGGTTAGGGTGGCCAGTTCCTTTCCTCGCTGCCTTTCCTTCCCAGATTTTCTCTGGTACCCATTTTATGGGGCTGGGTCGACCTCGGGGCCGCATTAGTCGGGAAAAAAAATCTCGCTCAGCTGCAGATTCGAACCCTCGATCATTCGGTTGCTAGACCAGTGCTCTAACCACTACGCTAACCGGTCATTTCATTGGGTCAGTTTAAATGAAAAAAGAATTGCTATAACATGGTGCCTCGTAAGTTATGATTGTAATATTTTTATAGCTTTGTAAGTTATGGTTGTAGTATCCTTATAGCATTGTAAGTTATGATTGTAGTATTATTATAGCCTTGTAAGTTATGATTGTAGTATTATTATAGCCTTATAAGTTACGATTGTAATATTATTATAGCATTGTAAGTTATAATTGCAGTATTATTATAGCCTTGTAAGTTATGATTGTAGTATTATTATAGCCTTGTAAGTTATGATTGCAGTATTATTATAGCCTTGTAAGTTAAGACTGTAGTATTATTATAGTCGTGTAAGTTATGATTGTAGTATTATTATAGCTTTGTAAGTTAGGATAGTAGTATTGTTATTAATGTTATTGTTATTATGAGCATTTTTATTATAGTCATGATTATTATTGATAAGTAGAATGTAAGTAAGAAACGAAGTAAATAATTTGAGAACCGCTGGGAGAAGAACATTGTCACTGTATTAGTACTATTACCCCAGAATTAAGCAGATGCCTTCAAATATGAGGCTTGGTGAATGTAAGGGAAAGGCAGATTAAAGAGATACACCCAGCTTATAATAGTCCGGACATAACTAAAATGAATTAAATCAACAATATGGAGACAGACAGACGGACACTGTGTAAACAGATATCCCCTACAGGTATCGCAAACACCTGATACTGGATAGGAAGAGTTTACCCACGCCAGAAAACTGAACAGACGGATTTGACGCAACAGACTTACCGACAGTTGAGTCATATTTGATAATCGTAGGACGCAATTTGCGCACGTGAATGGTCCAGCGAACCAAAAAGATGACCAAAAGGAGTGAACCTACTCATACCGAAGGCCAATCACTATGTAGTCAACCAACTGATCATAAGAAAGAACTAGAAGTGTGTCTTATTGGACAACTAACTTACCGTATATAAGCCAGGCATGCAGTTTTGAAGAGAGAAGACAGAGAGGACAGAGAAAAAGACGAAAAAAAAGGGACAGAAAAGAGAGGAAGACAGAAAAAGAAAGAACGAGACAGAAAATGAAGAATAGAAGGACAAATAGGAGAGCAACGAAAGATAGAACAGATGGACAGGTAGAGCCAATAGGTATTAAGGAGATAGAAAAAGAAGTAGTTTAGGATAGACAGAAGATATGTTTTAAGTTAGAAAGTGATTATTAGTGAGAAATGCAGAAGATTTGATATTTTCGGCACTTTGTGTAAAATGCTTTCAGAGATGTCTCAGTTGAGAGTTTTCTTTGGTGAACAAAAAGAAAACATAATAATGCATTCATAAGTAAAAAGTGATAATTAAGAAAGTTAATATCACTGCGGTCACATCATGTTAACAATCCTGTATGAAAGTGAATTAGGTTGATAACATCAAAACGGTCAGAGTATTCTATTATACGTGACAATCGCCATCACTCAAAAGTCCAGCAATATAATCAGAACACGAGAGACAAAGTCTAGCAATATAATCAGAACACGAGAGACAAAGTCCAGCAATATAATCAGAACACGAGAGACAAAGTCTAGCAATATAATCAGAACACGAGAGACAAAGTCCAGCAATATAATCAGAACACGAGAGACAAAGTCCAGCAATATAATCAGAACACGAGAGACAAAGTCTAGCAATATAATCAGAACACGAGAGACAAAGTCCAGCAATATAATCACAACACGAGAGACAAAGTCTAGCAATATAATCAGAACACGAGAGACAAAGTCTAGCAATATAATCAGAACACGAGAGACAAAGTCTAGCAATATAATCAGAACACGAGAGACAAAGTCCAGCAATATAATCACAACACGAGAGACAAAGTCCAGCACTATAATCAGAACACGAGAGACAAAGTCCAGCAATATAATCAGAACACGAGAGACAAAGTCCAGCACTATAATCAGAACACGAGAGACAAAGTCCAGCAATATAATCACAACACGAGAGACAAAGTCCAGCAATATAATCACAACACGAGAGACAAAGTCCAGCACTATAATCAGAACACGAGAGACAAAGTCCAGCACTACAGTCAGAACACAAAAGACAAAGTCCAGCAATATAATCAGAACACAAAAGACAAAGTCCAGCAATATAATCAGAATACGAGAGACAAAGTCCAGCAATATAATCAGAACACGAGAGACAAAGTCCAGCACTACAGTCAGAACACAAAAGACAAAGTCCAGCAATATAATCATAACACAAAAGACAAAGTCCAGCAATATAATCAGAATACGAGAGACAAAGTCCAGCAATATAATCAGAACACGAGAGACAAAGTCCAGCACTATAATCAGAATAATCAGAAGTATAAATCAGAACCTAATATTATTATGCTGGTGAAAAGCATACGAGGTTGATATATGAAAATTAGAAACACACAAACATACACATACAAGGTAACTGGACATTGCAGTACAAACATCGCTCGCTGTGGAAGCTCATCATTGGTAGAATCAGACATGAGAGAAGTTGTTCTGCAAGATGATGTTTGCTAAAACCCGTGAATGCGAACACGTATATTTGTGTGTATGTATGTATGTATGTATGTATGTATGTATGTATGTATGTATGTATGTATGTATGTATGTATGTATGTACGTATGTATGTATGTATGTATGTATATGTGAAGGTTTATTGTAATCAGAATATCTAAGAAAAAGTTGAATTGTCCATTTCATTATAAAGCACTCTTGTATGCGTCCTGTAAAGTTTGTCATTTCCATCACAACTCGAAGGTCAGCTACTTCGGCCGACATGGTCACGAACTGAGAATGTTGAGAACCATCGCGCTTGCTGCGCCCTCTATGACGCACTGCCCATGACACGACACTGCAGACATTTTCTGCAACTTCCTTCTTTAGCTTTCATATTAATCTTCAAATATATTCTCCCCACATTTCTCTACTTGAAAAAAAATTACATGATATTTGTAGCTTAAATACTTTATCACTTTATCTAGATGGTGCTGTGCTGCAGCGGTTAGTGCACTTGCCTCTTATGAGAAGGTCCCTGCTTCTATTTCGCATTCGGGCGGAATTTTTTCGGGTTAATCGACACAAGGGTCAACCCGGTCTCAAAAGAATGGTGTCTGGGGTTTCCCTAGGAAAACAAAGACAGCGAGGACAGGTGCTGGCATCCATAACTGGGGTTCATCTAGGAAAACAAAGACAGCGAGCACAGGTGCTGGCATCCATAACTGGAGTTCATCTAGGAAAACAAAGACAGCGAGCACAGGTGTTGGCATCCATAACTGGGGTTCACCTAGGAAAACAAAGACAGCGAGGACAGGCGCTGGCATCCATAACTGGGGTTCATCTAGGAAAACAGAGACAGCGAGGACAGGCGCTGGCATCCATAACTGGGGTTCATCTAGGAAAACAAAGACAGCGAGCACAGGTACTGGCATCCATAACTGGGGTTTACCTAGGAAAACAAAGACAGCGAGGACAGGTGCTGGCATCCATAACTGGGGTTCACCTAGGAAAACAAAGACAGCGAGGACAGGTGTTGGCATCCATAACTGGGGTTTACGTAGGAAAACAAAGACAGCGAAGACAGGCGCTGGCATCCATAACTGGGGTTCACCTATGAAAACAAAGACAGCGAGCACAGGTGCTGGCATCCATAACTGGGGTTCACCTAGGAAAACAAAGACAGCGAGGACAGGCGCTGGCATCCATAACTCCGGTTTACCTAGGAAAACAAAGACAGCGAGGACAAATGCTGGCATCCATAACTGCGGTTTACCTAGGAAAACAAAGACAGCGAGGACAGATGCTGATATCCCTAACTGGGGTTTACCTAGGAAAACAAAGGCAGCGAAGACATGTGCTGGCATCCCTAACTGGGGTTTACCTAGAAAAACAAAGACAGCAAGGACAGATGCTGGCATCCCTACATCAGATGCTGTAGTGGGCCAGAAAAGTGAAGGTACTATCACTTCACACCCCTGCGGCATGTCAATGCTACAGGACCTAGATTTAGATACTTTATATCTATTAAACGTCATGATAATTTAGAGACCACCATCTTGGAAGAGTACATAATGGGAAAAAGAAAGAGAGGAAGACCAAGGCGAAGATGGCTGCAAGACATCGTTGATAATCTGCAATTGGATGCATCAGCAGCAGGGCATCTTGCTTACAACCGAGAGGCCTACAGGTGGGCTGTTAGGGAGGCAAAGTTCCGTAAGGGACATGCAAAAGACTGACTGACTGACTGACTTTATCTCTTCTTGGAAAAACACAACAATGTAGCCTTGTGTTACAATTTGATTTCCTATAACAAGAAATTTGTGATAACCTATTTCATTTTTTTAAAACTTTAAACCTTTTTCCCCCGTGATTATAACAGCTATAAGGCTATGGTGTAATTTTTCGTGTCTTACATCAGCCACACTTGCCACAGTGGTCGTCGCTGTGATGGTAAATAACGCTGTACTTATAACGGCTGATGTCGAGTCTAAACTCCTCGTGGCTTGTGAGGCTGACTAGAGGCTGTGTCAGGCACTCTCGGAACCAGAACGTTTGAGTTTAGCAACATTTTTCACAAACGAAATTGAATGACAGCGACACCCAAGTTAGAAAAGTAGTAACGGTTGAAGAAGTATCAGAGATTCGGGGAAGCTGTGAAGAAACGTAGAACTGAAGTTCTGAATCATTTAAAAGTCCACGAGAAAGAAGTAATCGCCTAGAAGTAATCCGATGCCTTCCTGGAGTAAAGAAGCTTGTGTGGACAAGGACAAAAATTTCATTTTTTTTTTTTTTGGCCAGACTGAGATAAAGAAAGAGACTAATATTTGATTTTATTATCTTTCGGTTGTCATTAGGTCATGACGTCTGTAGTGCTCCACTGTCAACGAATCACCTGTAGACCTCACGACCTGTGAGCGGCCAATGCTTAATAAGGTAGTCAGAAACAATCTGCAGTTATCGTCCGCTGACATTAAGTTATATTTTTTGTCCTCATCATGAGATTGTATATGCTGTTGAGAAATTAAAAATTTGAATTGTTGAATATTTTGAAATGTTGAAACTAAGTTTCGGAGAAAGCGAAGTTAATTCTGTCGTTTGTTCTACCTCGTCATTATGCTATCGTGTCCCCTTTACTCGAATCTCACTTACGTCGCACGTGCTTTCATACCTATGTGGCACGTACGCCCACAGCTGTAGCTGAAATCGATAACGCTACATTCATGATCTGTAATGTTGCAGTTAAGGTGGCTGTGCAGCCTTCAAGTTCACATTCTCGGCCATCAAGACAAAGAGACAGGACGCCTTAGTGACTCCCATTGTCAGCAGTTCTTCTTCTTTTTTTCTTTTTTTCTTGAGGTCAGTTTTTGACACCTCTCCCTAGAGAGAACTTTTGTGCTCGGTGCCTGCTGGTGCCTGCAGAGCTTTTTGTACAACTTAATGTTTGATGATGAACATGTGGAGGATCATTACTGACCGCACTCATTGGTAGACAATATAGGAGCACCAGTCATTGGTAGACAATATAGGAGCACCAGTCATTGGTAGATAATATAGGAGCACCAGTCATTGGTAGACAATATAGGAGCACCAGTCATTGGTAGATAATATAGGACCACCAGTCATTGGTAGATAATATAGGAGCACCAGTCATTGGTAGACAATATAGGAGCACCAGTCATTGGTAGACAATATAGGACCACCAGTCATTGGTAGATAATATAGGAGCACCAGTCATTGGTAGACAATATAGGAGCACCAGTCATTGGTAGATAATATAGGAGCACCAGTCATTGGTAGATAATATAGGAGCACCAGTCATTGGTAGATAATATAGGAGCACCAGTCATTGGTAGATAATATAGGAGCACCAGTCATTGGTAGATAATATAGGAGCACCAGTCATTGGTAGATAATATAGGAGCACCAGTCATTGGTAGATAATATAGGAGCACCAGTCATTGGTAGATAATATAGGAGCACCAGTCATTGGCAGATAATATAGGAGCACCAGTCATTGGCAGATAATATAGGAGCACCAGTCATTGGTAGATAATATAGGAGCACCAGTCATTGGTAGATAATATAGGAGCACCAGTCATTGGCAGATAATATAGGAGCACCAGTCATTGGTAGATAATATAGGAGCACCAGTCATTGGTAGATAATATAGGAGCACCAGTCATTGGTAGATAATATAGGACCACCAGTCATTGGTAGATAATATAGGACCACCAGTCATTGGTAGACAATATAGGAGCACCAGTCATTGGTAGATAATATAGGAGCACCAGTCATTGGTAGATAATATAGGAGCACCAGTCATTGGTAGATAATATAGGAGCACCAGTCATTGGTAGATAATATAGGAGCACCAGTCATTGGCAGATAATATAGGAGCACCAGTCACTGGTAGATAATATGGGAACAACAGTCATTGGTAGATAATCAGAAGCAAAAGCCAGAAGAGAACTAGCCATATTAAGAAAATTGAGTGGAACCACACGGGGAGCTAGTGAAAGAATCCTCAAGAATGTATATCAGCAAAGTATTCTACCACATTTAGAATATGGCTCAACATCTTGGTGCACAGCATCAAACACTACGCTGCATAATCTAGACAAGGTTCAAAATCAGTCACTACGGATTATCACAGGTGCCATGAGGTCCACACCAATAGTAGAAATGTAGAAAATAGTTGGTGTTCAACCGCTAAAGGAACGTAGAGACACAAAGGTCATGACCATGGGAGAAAAATTCCTTAGCTCTGTAAGCCATCCCCTGAAAGAGAGATTCAATAACTTGGCATTAGGACGGCTTAAAAGAAGCAGCTTCATTCATCAGGCCAAGCGTATGCATAAGCTGATACCTGACCTTCCAACTGTAGTCGCTCCATTATCATCTGTACCAGAGCATACACCATGGAAAGAAGCAGATTATACACAAATAACTATTCAGACTGAAGTGAAAGGTGTGCAGAATGGTGAGATGCAGAGCAGTCTTGTAAGATCAACAGCCACACTTAGTGTTCTAGATGACAAATATCCATGTGACACCTGGATACGTGTGTATACAGATGGATCTGCACATAATGCCATAAAGAATGGAGGGGCAGGAGCATATATTGAATATCCAAACAACACCATTGACAAGATTTCCATACCCACTGGTAAATACTGCAACAACTTTGATGCAGAAGTTAGGGCAATTATTGCTGCAGTTGAAAAACTATCAGACTCCAGAATTGATACATGTCCTGTAGTAATTCTCACAGATGCAAGATCAGTACTGGAGGCTCTTCAGTGCAACAAACTACCAGACCTTAAGGATGCCTTGTCAAAAATTGGCTTACAACATGGAGTCACTTTGCAATGGATTCCCTCCCACTGTGGGATACCAGGCAATGAGAAAGCTGACCATCTGGCCAAAGAGGGCACTGAAATGGAGCAACCAGACATACCAATCACCTATAATCAGAAGAAAAGCATGATAAAAACATACAGGAAGCCACAAACACCACCACATGATGACTATCACATGCTAAACAGAAAGGAACAAGTCACCATCTTCCGTCTCCGAACAGGACACAGCCGACTCCGAAGTCATATGTATACAAAGTTTAAGGTTGGTACTACTAATCAATGTACATGTGCCCAGGTGCCCCAAACTGTGGAACATATCCTCCAGAACTGCATCAACTACGAGACACTGAGAAATAATTACTGCCCCAGTGAAACCACTAAAGAAGATAAGCTCTACGGTTCCATACATGAATTACAAAAAGCTGTGAAATTTATCCAAGAGACAAGACTGCAGATATAGACAGACAATGCGAACGAAGAAGGTCGATAATATAGGAGCACCAGTCATAGGTAGATAATATAGGAACAACAGTCACTGGTAGATAATATAGGAACAACAGTCACTGGTAGATAATATAGGAACACCAGTCATTGGTAGATAATATAGGAGCACCAGTCATTGGTAGATAATATAGGAACACCAGTCACTGGTAGATAATATAGGAGCACCAGTCACTGGTAGATAATATAGGAGCACCGGTTTTTTATCAGAACCAGTTAAAATTTCTTTCACCTGCTGCACAGTTTTATAAATCTCTTTTGAAGCGGAAATCCTGTCTAGCAGGTAGTTCTTAACATAATGAGACAAAAATAAACATTAGGCAGTAGACAGATAAATAAAAAAACCTGTCCGATATATTAGAAAAGATTATAACAGGAGAGAAAAAAAACCCAGTTATAAACATGCTAAAAAGAAGCAGTAGAGGGGCTATTATGGAAAAGAAGGCGTTAAATACTGAAAGTGAAAACGAAAGAGCGAATGAATTTTGTTTTCAAACAGTGAGGAGTTGGCAGGTATACCTGTCTCATGCTCTGCTCTTCACCCTGCAACCTAAACACTGTTACAGACATTTAACATCAGTTTAGTAGAAGTATGCTATACACATACCAGCATGAATACAAATAAACAAAAAAACTTTTATCTTTCACTGTCGTTCACGTTAAACTACAAATTTTTAACGTCCGGATTATGGCCAAACAGTCTAAACCACGTGAACTGACCAAAAGAAACTTATTTTTACATTCTCACATATTCATTACAAGTTAACAGTTTTGCTGGATTAATAGTATCACTGAGCCTGTATGTGTTCTATACTTAAGTCTAGAGCTACGAGAAAAATAATTCTATTAAAAAGACACTTAGTCCACATCAAAGAGACACGTACTAAGTTTAAAGTTATAGGAAGAAATATCTCACGGATTGGTTCTAAGGATTGCCATAGCCGGAGACGGGGTGGAGGATACGCTCCCTACTCTAATTAAATGTCTCCAAGGCGTGGAGCGGGGATCCTCCACGCCAGTGAAGAAAGGTGCGAATGGGGTTGCCGCGCTGCGCCACAGTGGAAAAGGTGAAAGAAAGGATTACGTGAAGTAATCAGTAGTCTCGAGGTCAGGAATGCTCAAATCACGACACCTCTGCTCTGGAGGTCGGCACGTCCTATGTGCCCTCATACCGGGCGAATTGTCTGAATCGGTTTAACCCTGTGGTTAAGACACTGCTGTGGAGATTCTTTGGATGCCGCGCGTGGAGTGAAACTCCTTCCGGCCAATGAAGAAAATGCAGTAAAGCAATTAGGGTTGCCATGCAGCGCCGATGTGAAAAGGTGATGGAAAGGATGACGTGAAGCTTAATCGTTATGTCCAGTAGTCTCACAGCGAGAGCTACTGATAACACGGCATATCTGTTCTAGAGGCCGGCCACGTCCGATATACACCCATACTGGTGAAATATGCCTAAACCGGCTTAAAGCAGGAGTGAAACATGATGGCTACTCATGTCACGGTACCTCCGCTCTAGAGGTCGGTCATGTCCTAAACACACCCATACTGGGATAATACGCTAAACCAGCTCAACCCAGGGGTGAAACTTACTAGTGGCGAGGATTCGTCCTGCTGGACAAAAGCTCCGTCCTGCTCACAGCTAGGGAGGGTAGCGGCCACGACCACAAAACGCTGAAATCGGAGACACTGGACCAGGGCAGTTTAAATAGGCAACCACCTCTCACCCGACGGGGATATATGCGTATCATAATCACGCTGAGGTTTTCCGGTGAGAAAGTCCAACTCTAGGCTGCATGGGTAGCCACGTCTCACCCGACGGGGATATACTGATATCCAAAACACGTCGAGGTTTTCCGGTGAGAAAGTCCAACTCTAGATGAAACTGGTGCAACGAAAACCACGGGGTCACGCAATTCCGCTTCTGAGACCCACCAAGAATTCAGGCCCAAGCCCGCGATACTCTGAATCTTTTGTGATCCTCTTGGGGATCTCTTGTGGGCCTCTCGGGGACCACGGGACACATCGAAGACCATAGGAGTAAATTCAGCAGGATCAAGGGGCGATCTTGGTGGTAGAAGCGAACGAGGACGAAGAAGAAGAAGAAGAAGAAGATTACACGGATGTCAAATAGGATGGGAGTGTATTCTAAAGTTGTGCAGAAGAGTCTAAGGGAAGCAATCGAGATTAATGTAAAGGGAGTCGCATTTAATTGTGACAGAAAACCAAAATAATAAAATCGTGCGGTCCACTTAAAGTTGGACCTACAGATTTCTGGAACAGAATACAGAGGACCATATGGGGTTCAGAGTATCACAGGGCTTGAGCCTGTATTCTTGGTGGGTCCCGGAAGCGGGATTGCGTGACACCGTGGTTTTCGTTGCACCAGTTTAGTCTAGAGTTGGACTGTCTCACCGGAAGACCTCGACGTGTTTTAGATATCAGCATATCCCCGCCGGGTGAGAGGTGTTAGCCCACCCAGGCCAGAGTTGGACTTTCTCACCGGAAAACCTCGACGTGTTTAAGATACCCGTGTATCATCGCCGGGTGAGAGGTGGTTGCCCATCCAGTCCAGTGTTGGACTTTCTCACCGGAAAACCTCAGCGCGATTATGATATGCATACATCCCCGCCGGGTGAGAGGTGGTTGCCTATCTAGACTGCCCTGGTCCAGTGTCTCCGACTTGAGCATTTTGTGGTCGTGGCCGCTACCCTTCCTAGTTGTGACCAGGATGGAGCTTTTGTCCAGGAGGATGAATCCTCGCCACTAGTGACTTCCACCCCTGGGTTGAGCCGGTTTAGGCATATTAACCCAGTATGGGTGTAAATCAGGCGTCACCGACCTCTAAAGCGGAGGTGGCGTGACATGCCTAGCCATCAAGTTTCACCCCTGGCATGTGCCGGTTTAGGCATATTTCACTAGTATGGGTGTATATCAGGCTTTACCGATCTCTAGAGCGGAGGTGGTGTGACATGCCTGGCCATCAAGTTTCACATCTGGTGTGTGCCGGTTTAGGCATATTTCACCAGTGTAGGTGTGTTTCGGACGTGGTCGGCCTCTAGAGCAGAGGCGCCGTGGTATGTGTAGCTCTCGCAGCGATACTACTGGACATATCGATTAAATTTCACTTTATCTTTTCCTTCACCTTTTCACATCAGTACCACACAGCAACCTTTATTCCTTTTCCTCATTTTCTTCCTTGACCGGGAGGAGCTTCACTCCACGCGCGGCATTCGAAGAGTCTCGCCAGCAGTGTCTTAACCTCTGGATTAAGCTGGTTCATGCATTCCACCCGATATGACTGCAGTCAGGACGTGGCAGATTTCCAGACCAGAGGTGCCTTGATTTGACCGTTTGCTTCGCCTTATCCTTTCTACCACTTTTTCCGCAGTGGTGCCGCGCAGCAACCCCCTTTCACCTTTCTTCATTGGCCGGGTGGAGCACCGCTCCACGCACGGCAGCTGAAGAATCTCGCCAACAGCGTGTGAACTGTTAAATATAATGTCTATGGAGAGTTTACTAAATAGTATAGTATCTATCTATCTATCTATCTATCTATCTATCTATCTATCTATCTATCTATCTATCTATCTATCTATCTATCTATCTATCTATCTATCTATCTATCTATCTATCTATCTATCTATCTATCTATCTATCCATCCATCCATCCATCCATCCATCCATCCATCCATCCATCCATCCATCCATCCATCCATCCATCCATCCATCCACTCACCCACCCACCCACCCACCCACGCACCCATCTATCTATCTATCTATCTATCTATCTATCTATCTATCTATCTATCTATCTATCTATCTATCTATCTATCTATCTATCTATCTATCTATCTATCTATCTATCTATCTATCTATCTATCTATCTATCTAACAGAACACAGTAGTATTTATAAACAACACACCATTTTTTACTTCAGCCACAGGTGCTCCCAAAAAACTCCTGCACAATCACCACTTAGGAATACCACAACAACTGTACAGGACACAAACACAAGAACCTCGAATCATTATCCGTGGAACTTTCAGCTACAATATCTAATGCAGTTTAGTCCTGCAGCTCTGAGCCACGCATATATGATGTCCCTACTACACAGTCAACACGCAACACACACATACAGACATTAGATAGCTTGAAACTTCCAGCACGTTTTAACTTCTGTAGATAAATTTAACTGAACACAAAAAAAAACACACAAGTTCTTACAGCAGAACAAACATTTCTTAGCGTTAGCTTACAGCTAATATTGTCATCCAATCTTTTACAATTTACACTTACATAACGTTCATTGCATTGTTGATTTTTGTACTTTTTTCCATTATTTGTCAGTATATTATAAACTTAGTTAGATTCATTATCTCTACTAGCTTAAACGTATACCTATAATTGTATGATTGAAGTCTGACTGTTACACGAATAAGTCTGTCTGACCAGTTATTTTATTTTTACTGAAATATAATATTTCTAACATAGTTATAAAATGACTCAGAAAATGGAGGAATGGCTGCGACACGGTGGCCTACGTGTTGGCCACTTAAATGTTTATCACTTGTTAGGAAAACTCCCTGAGGTTACACATATACTTCAACAACATTTTCATATTTTTGGTTTCTCTGAAAGCAGATTACATAAAAACATCACAGACAATGATATATGAATAGATGATTTTAATGTGATCAGGCGCGACCCAACTAGGAAGCTAGAGACAGGTTTAGTCGTTTACATTTCTAACACAATTAAATTTTGTAGAAGAGAAGACCTGGAAACGTCAGAGGTTGAATGTATTATGCTAGAAATCAAAATATCAAATCTTAGTCCAATTCTAATTAGTTTTATATACCGAAATCCAAATGCTTCAGCCGAGTGGTATGATCACTTTGCGACCATGATGGATGATGCTCTAACTTATAAATTCAAGGACTTAATCATTCTAGGCGACTTCAATATAGATCTTAATCAGCCAAATCCTACATGGAGAACATTTTAACTCTTACAACTTCTCCCAAATTGTTAACAAACCTACTAGAGTAACTGAATCATCATCAACACTAATAGATCATATTTATGTAGCTGATCCAGGAAACATTACTGAATGTACTGTCCCTCATGTGTCGCTGAGTGATCACTACCCGGTCTGCTGTACGTGGTCACATAAGGGGTATACAATGCCTAAACACAAACATACCAGCATCAAATATAGAAACTTCAAAAACTTTAACTTGGAATTATTTTTAACTGATCTAAAAGCTTCACCTCTTACGTACGTTTTCCAATTAACAAATCCGGATGAGGCTATGGAATACTGGATCAAGATATTTCGAAATATTTTTGACAAGCATGTCCCCATCAAAGAAATGAGAGCAAAACACGTAACAAAATCCCCGTGGATAACTCCCGATATATTGCAACTCATGAGGAAACGGGATGAAGCTCACAAAAGCAGAAATTTCAGTAGCTGTCGTTCACTTAGAAATAAGGTGCAGTATTTAATTAGGCAGGAAAAGAAAAATTACTTCAGAAATTTAGTGAAAGACAAAACTGATAGTAAATCAATCTGGAAAGCTATTAATACTCTTGTAAATAAAAGGAAGCAAACTGACCCACAAACACTTAACGGTGAACATACTTGCACTAACTTCAGTGAATATTTTAGGGAAGAAATTAGTATTCCAAAATCTTCATTACTGACCCCAAATTGCGACCTGAGCATGTTGAAAACTTTGAGCGACAGTAAATGTGTAAAGCTAAAACAAATTAATATTCCTTTCCTCACAGTCGGTGAGGTTTATAACTACATCCGGTCCTTAAAGAACACTAACTCAGCAGGATGTGATGACATTAGTAACAAGATACTAAGCTACGCAGCATCAGTTATCACAGACACACTAACATACTTATACAAATTGTGCATTGACAAACTGACGCTTTTAAACTCGCCAAAGTTTTTCTTCTTTTTAAATCTGGACAGACTAGTGACTTCTCAAACTATAAACCCATATCCATTCTGTCATCACTATCTAAACCTCTTGAAAAGCATATACAAAAGTTAACACTGCTCCACATGCAAGAAAACAATCTACTAATAGACAGTCAGTCAGGTTTTAGACCAAATTACTCCTGCCACACAGCATTAACTAAAATGACAGAAAGCTGGCTGTCTAATATAAATGATGACAAATTGTGTGGTGCTGTCTTTGTTGATTTCAGGAAAGCCTTCGATATGATTGATCATGGAATTCTTACAAAAAAGCTGGAAGGCTATAGATTACACCCTGACCTAACAAAATGTATTACATCTTTTCTCTCAGGTAGAAAACAAGTAGTTTGCTTTAGAAACAAAATATCTGGCGCGTCTGTGGTTGATACCGGTATTCCTCAAGGCTCCATTCTTGGTCCTCTTCTCTTTGCTACCTATATTAACGACCTACCACTACATTTAAAGCACTCTTCATGTGATCTTTTCGCTGATGACTGTACTGTTTACGATAGTGATATGACATCAATAAACTACAGACAACGCTCCAAAATGATATAAACAGTTTGATGAAATGGAGTAATAAAAATGGTATGTTGATAAACACCAACAAAACAAAATCCATGCTCATCACTACAAGACAGAAACTGCAGAATGCACCAAAAACTTATCTACAGCTTTGTACTGGGACTAAGGCAATAGAAAATGTTCATGAACATAAAACCCTAGGACTCATCATTGATCAACATTTAACTTGGAATTCTCACATACATAACCTAACAAACTTGATTGCACAGAAAGTTTACCAATTAGCCAAAATTAAACACTTTATCGACAAAGACACAAGAAATATATACTACATATCACACATACAAACACACTTAGATTACAGTTCCACAATCTGGGATGAATGCTCAGTCTCAAATACAAAAAAGGCTCCACTCACTTCACAAGCGAGCATTAAATCTTATTTGTGACAAACACCCAGTACAGACTGTAGATCAACACAAATAGCTCAAAATTCTACCCCTCAAAAATAGAATCATTTTTAACAAAGTTAAGTTTCTTCAGAGAATTCTGTCGCACAATGCTCCGCACAATGCTCCGCCTTACTTGTGGTCAAATGATTTGCAAGAATCTTCACTTACACAGTTGTAACTGACCCTGATGAGGCAATAGAATATTGGCTAAAGATCTTCAGAGATATATTAGACAAACATGTCCCCATGAAAGAGGTGAGAGTAAAACACCAGACGAAGTCACCTTGGATAACACCTGAAATACTACAATTCATGAGAGAACGTGATCGGGCGCACAAAATCAAGGACTTTATGACCTACCGTTCACTCAGAAACAAAGTTCAATACTTAATAAGACAAGAGAAAAAAATTACTTTAGGAATCTAATACAGAATTAATCAGACAGTAAATCAATTTGGAAAGCCATAAATACCCTATCATATAAAAGAAAAGAATTTGATTTTCAAGCCATCAATCGTGCATACACTAGCGCACATATCAGTACACATTTCAGAGAAGAAATCAACGTTCTTAAATCATCAATATCAGCTCCTGTATGCGACTTACATGAACTACAAACATTCCTGGACAGCAGATGTACTGATTTTAAACAGTTACACATTCCATTCTTAACAGTCAGTGAAGTTCACAGTTATCTCTTAACCTTAAAAAACAACAATATAGCTGGGCTTGATGATATTAGTAATAAGATCTTACGTTATGCTGCACCTGTCATTTCACATACACTAACATATATTTACAACCAGTGCATTGAAAAATGTTATTTTCCTGAGGCTTTTAAAACTGCTAAGGTGTATCCTCGCTTTAAATCTGGCTCATCTAACAATCTTACCAACTATAGACCAATATCCATATTATCGTCATTATCAAAACCACTCGAAAAACACATATACAAAATAACTCTACGACACATGCAAGAGAACAATTTACTCATAGACAGTCAGTCAGGCTTTAGACCCAATCATTCCTGCCACACAGCTCTTACCAAAATGACAGAAAACTGGTTAGTAAACATAAATGACGACAGACTATGTGGTGCCATCTTTGTCGACTTTAAAAAGGCATTTGATATGATTGACCACGATATTCTTGTAAGAAAAATAAAGACTTATAGACAGAAAGATCTCTACTTATGCTTCATTGATTACACCAAGGCATTTGACAAGGTGAAACATAATGAAATTATTAAAATGCTTGAAGACATCAATATAGACGGCAAAGACCTGATGATTGTAAAACATCTATACTGGCAGCAAGAAGCAGCAATTCGAGTTGAAAATAGAATTGGAAAATATCAACCTATAAAACAAGGGGTGCGACAAGGCTGTGTACTATCTCCAGACCTTTTTTCTCTGTACAGCGAGAATATTCTAAGAACAATCATCACAGAACCAGGCATAAAAATTGGAGGATACAATATTAACAACCTTCGGTATGCTGACGACACAGTACTGATAGCTGAGAACCAACAAGACCTGCAAAATCTCTTGGATAAAGTCGCCAAAGAAAGTGAACAGAAAGGCCTTACTTTGAACATCAAAAAGACAGAGACTATGGTTATATCTAAGAAACAGAATCCACCAGCATGCAGTATTAAATTAAACGGAACTATTCTAAAGCAGGTGCAGAAATTCAAATACCTTGGAGCAGTAATAACTTCAGATGGGAAATGCAGAACAGAAATTAGGAACAGAATAGGCCAAGCAAAGACTGCATTTCAGAGAATGAGAAACATATTAACCAACACATCCTTATCAATGAATGTTAGAAAACGAGTCCTAAAATGCTATATTGAACCTATCTTGTTATATGGAAGTGAATCATGGACAATAGGCAAGTCTGCACAAAAATCATTGGAAGCAGCAGAAATGTGGTTTATTAGAAGAATGTTGCGAATCCCCTGGACAGCAAAAATAACTAATGAAGAATGTATGAGAAGAGCTGGAGAGACAAAAAGATAAGAGAGAGACAATGTACTTTCATAGGACATGCAATGAGAAGAGGGGGCATTGAAAATATTATAACAACAGGAAAAATAGAAGGAAGAAGATCAAGAGGAAGACCAAGAGAAATGATACTGGACAGTCTGACGGGATGGTGTGAGAGGAGATCACCAACTGAGCTGATGGCCTGCATGAAGGATCGGATACTCTGGAGAAGCATAATAGCCAACGCCAGTCGGCACGGCACATGATGATGATGATAGACTGCACCCTGACCTAATAAAATTAATTGCATCGTTTCTTTCAGACAGACAACAGGTAGTATTCTTCAACAATTCTCTATCAAATTCTGCTAAAGTTGACACTGGTGTTCCGCAAGGTTCTATTCTAGGCCCGTTGCTCTTTGCTATCTATATCAATGATCTTCCACTTCATCTTAAACACTCTTCCTGTGACCTTTTTGCCGATGATTGCACAGTCTACGCCAGTAACTACGATTGTGTTAATCTAGAATCAACTCTTCAGGTCGAGTTATACAATTTAATTGGATGGAGCAAAAATAATGGCATGATTATAAACACCGATAAAACAAAATCAATGCTCATAACAACAAGACAGAAACTACAAAACGCAACAAAAACAACACTTCGGCTCTGTACAGAAACATCACAGATAGAAAACGTTAGCGAGCACAAAACACTAGGTCTTATTATTGACCAACATCTGACCTGGAACTCTCATGTGCAATGTCTAACAAAACTCATGGCACAAAAAGTATACCAATTAGCTAAAATTAAGCACTTCATAGATCAAGACACTAGGAAGACATACTACATAGCTCATATACAAACACATTTAGACTACTGCTCAACAGTTTGAGATGGTTGCTCAGTGTCAAATACAAAAAGGCTTTGCTCTCTCCAAAAGCGAGCAGTAAAGCTTATTAGTGACAAAGATCAAGCACAAACAACTAATCATCACAAACGTATCAAAATACTACCTCTTAAGAACAGGTTCCTCTTCAACAAAGCCAAGTTAGTACATCAAATTCTTTCACGGCATGCCCCGCCTTATCTATGGAACCTGTTTCAATTTAGCCCAGAGTGCAGCCAACGCTTGAACAACATATGTCTTCCAAAACCTAGACTTGATCTTTACAAGAAAAGCTTTAGTTATTCTGCTGCTCATCTTTGGAATACCCTCCCATCCTATATAAAAAAAATATAAATTATACTCCTTCCTACAACTACAAGCTTTCCCAATATCTATTTGATGTCGACTACATGCCTCCATGAATTATAAAACTTAAAAGTTATCTTAAGCTGCTCTTATAGACACCGAATACAATTAATTGTTTTCTGAATAGTCCCGAAAATTTTGTTTAGTAGATAGTCATTTTTATATGTATGTAGTTACTTCTGTACTGAGTGAATGTTTAAGAGCGAAACGTAAATGTTATATTTTATTTTATGTCTCTCAGCTTCAATGTTAGTTATGTTTGTTATATGAACAGCATATTTGTAGAATGTCTGGAATAGAGTGAAATATGTATGATAAGGGGCAGAATGTCAGACGGGCCTGCGTGCCCAATTCTTAACCCTTTTGAAATAAAGATCAATCAATCAATCAATCAATCACTGTTTACGTATAATACTAAACATAGCCAGCGTTTAAAAAACTGTCTTCTTCCTAAACCCAGGATTGATCTGTACAAGAAAAGCCTTGCATACTCTGCAGTACAGCTCTGGAACACCCTCCCCTACCATTTAAAATCCATTGGTAATACTTCATCCTTTAACTCAAACTTGTTTCATTATTTACTTGCTTGTAATTATATGCCTCCATAAAATAACCAGCACTCTCTCAACACGTGACTCGCCAACCATCAAGTACTAAAATGACATAGTTAGAAAAGCAACTTGTTAGATATTGTTTGAAATTATTTTAATGTCTGTTTAAAAAAACATATATTTGAAGATCTGTATTTACAATGTATTTTTGTTTATGTATATGTCTGTGTATGTATGTGTGCGTGAGTGCTATTTTATTAGGTTAATTACTTCTTCTCTTTTACTTTGAAGGTAGTAGCTAAATCTTACACTCTTTTGATATGTTTTTTCCTAATTTAATTTGTATATTTGTATTAAATCAAGTGTGTGGGAAGAATGAAAGATGGAGTGATGAAGGGCAGAATGTAAGACGGGCCTGCGTGCCCAATTCTTTACACTTGAAAAATAAAGATTATTCATTCTATCTATCTATCTATCTATCTATCTATCTATCTATCTATCTATCTATCTATCTATCTATCTATCTATCTATCTATCTATCTATCTATCTATCTATCTATCTATCTATCTATCTGTCCACCCACCCACCCACACGGCTGCTTGTTGTATGTATGTATGTATGTATGCGTGCATGTATGTATGTATGTATGTTTGTATGTATGTATGTATGTATGTATGTATGTATGTATGTATGCGTGTATGTATGTATGTATGTATGTTTGTATGTTTGTATGTATGTAATGTATGTATGTATGTATGTATGTATGTATGTATGTATGTATGTATGTATGCGTGTATGTATGTATGTATGTATGTATGTAGACTGGATAGGTCAACTTTAGCATTCTTGAAACACATCACTATTTTTCCTCCAGATTTTTGAAATCATGAAAACAAGGCTGAGAATGGACGAAATAAAACAAGCTTTTGCGAAAAAAAACCCATTTTAGTTAAAAGCAAAGAGACATTAGTGTGTGATCTATGAACTAAACCAGAAAAAAAAACAAGATGGAAATCTTTGTTTAGTTCCCAGCACATTAAAGATGCCATGCCAACATGACGCCAGCCAACACACTCATAAATGCACATCAAGATAGCGTCTGCCATTTCCAGGACAGATAACTCTTATCCCCTGTATTATGGCGCCACCTACCGACCTTATGTGACCTTTGACAGGTACAATTGCCCATCTGGTTGTGACATCCAGAAAGACGTGACAACAGCTGCTGTCAGTGTCAAATTTTTTTTTTATTTTAACAACTCGATGTTCCAGAACAGACATTTGGGAGTAATTTGAAGATGTTTCTAGAGAATTTTATCCAACCCGGTTTGCTAACGTTCCCATGATTAAGGTCGTGAATACAGAGTGGTACGATCCGGCTTCTACATGTCGCCAGTTCCTGGCATTGTATTCTTAATTAACATGACTAAGTGACGGAAAGAAGAAACTGATAGAATCAGTTGTGCAAGATGTGGCCGCTTGAGAGGTCATGTATATCAGAAATAAGATAAGGCGTGATGTGTTTTTCTAAAAATGTGAGAATAGTTGAAATTACACATTATTTTTTTTTACAGAGTCACACATATCTAAGCCTGAAATACACTGTAAAACATATCCTAACTTCAGATGAACTGTCAGATACATTCTAACCTCAGATGAACTGTCAGATACATTCTGACATCAGATGAACTGTCAGATACATTCTAACCTCAGATGAACTGTCAAATAAATCCTAACCTCAGATGAACTGTCAGAAACATTCTAACCTCAGATGAACTGTCAAATAAATCCAAACCTCAGATGAACTGTCATAAACATTCTAATCTCAGATGAACTGTCAAATAAATCATAACCTCAGATGAACTGTTAAACAAACCCTGACCTCAAATGAACTGTGAAACAATTCCTAATCTCAGTCTGTGAAGAGTTAGGGATTATATCTCAAACAAATTCTAACCTCACATGAACTGTTAAACAAATTCTAACCTCACATGAACTGTTAAACAAATTCTAACCTCACATGAACTGTTAAACAAATTCTAACCTCACATGAACTTTTAAACAAACAATACACCTATATGAATTGTCAAAAGAATTGTAATCTCAAATGAATTACCTGAACAGAAACCACTTCATTGACATGGAAACAGTTCCATCCTAGTTTCCGTCAATCATTCCAGTAATACATTCAATGATTTACGCCAAAAGCTTTTAAGAGCCCCAGAAAGGCGGGCAAGCATTACAGAACTGCTAGTATCAGTCATACTGTTCTGATGGATATATTACAGAGATGATCGGAGCAGCTAAGGATTTGTCCTGACTTCAAAGACACTGGTCCCTTCTAACTTACAGCTTCATTCTGTCTGTTACCCATCTAATCAACTGTTCATTCATCTATCTGACATCAGCTTATCCTTTCATCCATCAGTCCATACATTCGTTTGTGTCAGTTCATTAATAATCCTTCTATTTGTTAACAATTTGTCAGGTTTGTGTATTTAGCTGCAACTTTGCATCGTTACGGCTGATATGTGCGGTTCTTTCCTTTTTTTCTGTTTTGGGTTTGTGAAGTTTAAAAGTTTTTCCCATAATGAATGTGTAGAATGTTATACTTATTTAATCTGTCACGGTACCTCCGCTCTAGAGGTCGGTCACGTCATAAACGTGCCCATACTGGGATAATACGCCTAAACTGGCTCAACCCAGGGGTGACACCTACTAGTGGCGAGGATTCGTCCTCCTGGACAAATGCTCCGTCCTGATCACAACTAGGAAGGGTAGCGGCCACGACCACAAAACGCTGAAGTCGGAGACACTGGACCAGTGCAGTCTAAGATAAGCAACCACCTCTCACCCGACGGGGATATATGCGTATCCTAATCACGCTGAGGTTTTCCGATGAGAAAGTCCAACGCTGGACTGAGTGGGCAACCATCTCTCACCCGGCGGGGATACACGGATATCTCAAAACACGTCGAGGTTTTCCGAGTGAGAAAGTCCAACTCTAGATCAAACTGGTGCAACGAAAACCACCCTGTCATGCAATCCCGCCTCTGCGACCCACCAAGAATACAGACCCAAGCCCTGCGATACTCTGAACCTCTTCTGGTCCTCTCGGGGACCACGGGACCTATCGAGGACCACAGGAGTAAATTCAGTAGGATCACGGGGCGGTCTTGGTGGTAGAAGCGAACGAAGAAGAAGAAGAAGATGAAGAAGAAGAGACTTATTTAATCAAATGTGTCCCCCGTTAAGCTGAATAATGTAAAAATAGATAATACACTAATGCAAAATTACGAGGAAAATAAAATGGCTTGACAGATAAAACTTTGATATATAAAAAACTTCATTTCATTACTGTGGTCCATTTCAAAACTCTTTAACTGCATTAAATCTCACTTTAATATTAAATCTGATAATTTTTACACCAATTTTTTGTTTTTCTTTTATACTTTTATTCTGTTTATTTACTCTTATTTCAGTGTTACTTAACGATAATCTCCAAGCAGTTATCCTCCCCCTTTACATGCCTCAAACAAGACTAGGCTCTCTTATTTTTGCAGCCTCATTAGTTCTTGCCTGAGGCCTCCTACAACTGCTTTAATCGGCAAATCTGAAATTAACTTATTTTTTATCTTGAAACTCAGCTTTAAGAGCGGTCGAGAAATTTAAATAATTACCAGTTAACTATTCCGATCCATCTTTTTCACGAACTAAAATGGCCCATAAACAAATGACACGGGTGGAATAAAAATCTTATAGTCCAAACTAGAACGGGTAGAAGTCAAGCTGGAACATCTCTCTGGCAACTCGTATTTATGTTAAATATTTACGCGTGTAAAATGTTTTACGAGTTTTAGGGAGATAGATGATGTCTGAGATTTAGATTGTTGAGGAGGCTTCGCGCATGCTCATGAAATTTTTCTACATGTTCCGTGTTTTAGTCTGTAATGTCGATGTTTTGTTTTGTTATTCTCAAACTTGTGTTTCTAAATGGGCTGAGTATGTACAGACGACGTCAGTATGACATTCATAATTACTTTTATATTGAGTAAGTACATCACGTACAGATATTGAAAGTTTTGTGGTGTTCCTATACATAACGTGATAATACATAGCATGGTCTGAAGGTTATTTTACTGCAACGTTATATTTTGTCTTAACTTCTTTTAAATAAAGATAATTTACCGTAATGTTAATGGGTGGGGTTTTTTTTTACTTCATTCTTAATTTATATTATGTAAACTTTAGGAAGTGACCTATGTTGGTCACTTGATGAGAATAAATAATCAGAGAATCCCAAAACAAGCTATCAAGTGGAACACAACAGGCCAAAGAAAAAGAGGCAGACCGCGTGCAACTCTGAAGAGGACATTGTTAAGAGAGGCCAAAATAACCTTTGATGAGGTTGAAAGACTCGCTGTAGACAGGAAAAATTGGTGAACTACTTTGCGAGCCCTATGTGACGTTTAACGGCACGGGAAGGATATAAGATATAAGATAAGAAACTTTAGGAAGCCTGGTTGGTCGAGTGGGTAGATTCTCGGTCTACTAATCCGGTGCTACCGTGCTCAAGTCCAGATAGTGGGGACTTTTTTTTCTGGTACCACCACAGCAAAAAGGTCCCGGGCTCCAATCAACCTCTGAAAATGGGTGTCAGAGAAATCGGGGAAGGTACCAGTGCCGAAGGTCTTTGAAATACGGGCCTAACCCTATATCACTAATATGCCTTAGTGACATGGAAACGGGATTTTTAAAAAAACCCTTTTTACACTTTATTTAGATGAAATCGTGTTAATAAAATAATAACTGATGAAATATAATTGTGTAAAAAAAATAATCTTACTGTAAGGTAAGGTCCGTCTTGTATGGTAGAAAAGATATCACTTTCATCTGAGTTCGAAGCTTTGGCTTATTGCTGGGTGCTCAATATTTTCTTCTACAGGAGATATTTAGCAAAGCGGAAACAACGAAGCTTGCCCACGGTCACGTGACAGCACAATATTTATGATCAGACTAGGAAAATAACGCAAAGAGAGATGGCTGTGTTTCCAAGCTGGCCATACAGGCTAGTGTTTTATTCTATCGTTTTACAGGAAGAAGACATCTTCCATTAATCACAAAGAAGAAGACATCTTCCATTAATCACAAAGAAGAAGACATCTTCCATTAATCACAAAGAAGAAGACATCTTCCATTAATCACAAAGAGGAAGACATCTTCCATTAATCACAAAGAAGAAGAAATCTTCCATTAATCACAAAAGGCTGAAATCTTCTATTAATCACAAAAAGAAGAAATCTTCTGTTAATCACCTAGTATAAACTCACCAGAAGGTGATATTTGGCCGTAATTTTTCTAACATAAGCAATGTCTGTGAGCAGAATTCCTTTTATTTCGTTTCAGACATCAGTTTGTCTTTACTACCTGTTTCCAGGGCTGTGATCTTTCTTAAATAACTTTTATTTCATTGAGACTGTCGAAGGCCGCAGCTATTCTGTCAACTCTTGACACATCCTGTGATCTTGTAGGATATGTCGCCCTGAGATTTGTGATTCCCTGTAGGGGAATGCTGAACTGTGGCTTGACTTCACTCATGTAACTAGGTATGTCCTAAGTGTGTTTATTTCTTCAAATATATCATTTCTTTATCTAGAAAGATGATGGCCGTAGCTGTAGATTCAAAATGGTTAAATCTACCACCGGTTGTAGATTGCCATATGCCGCTTCTATGACCCTCAGAGAATATAGACTCAAGCACCGCGATGCTCTGAGCCTCCATCCTAAATGAGGCTATCGCGAGAACCACAAAAGTAAATTCAGTAGGATCACGGGGCGATCTTGGTGGTAGAAGCGAACGAAGAAGAAAAAGAAGAGGATACTGGTTTGTATCACAAGATACCAAAGTAAAAAAGGAAAACGAATCGCCAGGAGTCAAGACGATTTTTAAAAATACATTTCTAGAAACAGAGAATAGCATTATGTCTGTCAGCGGCATGTATTCTTTAATCTTATCTTATATCCTTCCCGTGCCGTTAAACGTCACATAGGTCTCTCAAAGTAGTTCGCCAATTTTTCCTGTTTTCGGCGAGTATTTCAACCTCATCAAGGGATTTTATGCCTGTTAATTTGGCTTCTCTTCACAATGTCCTCTTCAGAGTTTCACGCGGTCTGCCTCTTTTTCTTTGGCCTGTTGTGTTCCACTTGATAGCTTGTTTTTGGATTCTCTGATCATTTCTTCTCATCAAGCGACCAACATTTGTCCATCTCCTTTTCCTGATCACCCATGAGATTGGTTGTTGTTCAGTCATCTGTCTTATCTCTGCATTGTTCTTAAATTTGTTCCACTTGATGCCGAGTATTTTCCTTAGGCATTTGTTTTCAAAAGAGTCTAATTTCTTGTCTATTTCTTTACTTGTTTTCCAGCTTTCGCATGCATAAATGAGGGTGGATATTACATTTGAATTGAATAATCTTAACTTGGTTTTTGTGCTTATAACTTTTGAATTCCATATGCTCTCAAGGTTCTTGATGATCGATGCTGCTTTTGCAGTTCTGATCCTAACTTCCTTTCTAGTATTCTTTAATAAAGTCTACATTTTATAGCATCCAAGACTTCTAGCAACCGTTCTAAATACCGTGCAGAATGATGTAGGCCATCATTTCTCTCTACAATTCCCTGTATTTTGCGTTGATTATAAAATCCCCCGGTGACTTTCTTCCTAGCCACACTGACAGCCCATCCAGTAACTTCTCTCTCTGTCTTCCTCTGTCTCTTCTTCCTTCAGTTTTTTTTTTTTTACTTGCCACAATGTGTCCCAATTTTCCTCTTCTCAGAAAATGTCCTACAAATCTCGCTTGTCTGCTTCCTGATCTTTGGTGTAATTTGCTTTTTAACTCCAGCCTATCTTAGGACTTCTTGATTGGTTTTCTTAGCTGTCCATGATACCTTCAACATCCTTCTTATGAACCACATTTCCATGGCCTCCATTTCTCGCTGTACTCTCTTATCATAGACCATGCTTCACATCCATAAAACAAAATTGGCTCGATGTAAAATTTAAATACTCGAAATCTTGTTTCTCTTGATATGGATCTGTTGCACAAGACATGTCAGTAACCACAGTAATCCATTTTCCATCGGAAACAATGAGCCGTTTTTAGGAAACTGAAGGAATTAAAAGTGATTAAAAAAATTACATGAAAAGATGTAATTCCCTTACACAACAGAGGTATGAACCTAAAAGTAAATTTCCAATGCGTCTGGAATCTTTGTTTTGTTGTGTTTTGTTTTATCTAGCTGTTACTGAATAATAAAACCAAAGGTAGTTAAGCTTGAAATGAAAACAGTGCCAAGTTTTCTCCCTTATCCACAAGAAGTGAAAGCGGGTTACGGTTCTTGCCAGCGTCGTGACAACTCGTGTTTGCAAGAGCTGTAAACATTTATGATGATAAAGATAAATAGTCCCGGGGGAGGGGGGAGGGAGGAGGGGAGGGGGAGTGCCACGTTTTGTCTTATATTTATAGCCCCCGGCTTGGGTGCTTTCCTTTACTTTTCAGAAAGAATGACAAATCTAACACAACGAGGATAATACACGTAGTCTCCTTCATATTTGCCAGTTTTATATGTTGTCTTGTCTTGCGCATTTAACAGTTGGGCTGAGGTCTCTCTTGGCGTAGAAGTCCCGACAAATTTTTCACGTCTCTTTCGCTTATAAAGCAAGTTTTTATCGTAATTTTTTTTTTCAGTAAATGACCTTCTCCGATCCTTCTGTTGTTATCAGTTTTAACTCTTATATAATGTCTGCTGTTAACAGTGTAGCAGTTTCTGTGTTAACTCTCTTGCTAACATTAATGTCTCGTCTGGCGATTCGACATTTTAAATCTTTTTTTTTTCCCGTATATGTTGTCACTTCCTGGCTCCATTCTTTATCAGTACTTCAGTTTCAAAGTTCTTATAATGTTAGAACTTTAGTTTGAACGTACTTGTGACGTCAGAACTTTAAGCTGAATCTTCCTGCGTTGTCAGAACTTTAACGTGAATGGTTTTATGTTGTCAGAACTTTAGCTTCCATGTTTTAGTGTCATCAGAACTTTAGCTTAAATGTTTTTTTTTATGTTGTCACAACTTAGCTTTAATGTTCTTTCTTTATCAGATTATCAGAGGTTTAGGTTGCATATTCTTATAATGTCAGAAGTTTATGTTGAATGTTATTATGTTGTCTGAACTTTAGTTTATTATTCTTATATTGTCAGAAGTTTACGTTGAATGTTCTTATGTTATCATAACTTTAGTTTGCATATTCTTATATTGTCAGAAGTTTATGTTGAATGTTCTTATGTTGTCAGAACTTTAGGTTGCATATTACTGTCAGCATTCTAGGTTCTATGTTCAGATGTCTTCAGCAGAATAGCTTCTGTGCTCTTTCTTCGTCATTGTGTAATTTCAGTAATTAGTTTCTTGTTATAGTAAACGTTTTGTTTTTTCATCTCTTGTCTTGACATAGCTTCTATATTTTGTCTATTGTCTTGACATAGCTTCTATATTTTGTCTCTTGTCTTGGCATGGCTTCTATATTTTGTCCATTGTCATGGAACAGTTCTTGTATTTCATCTTTTCTCTTCGCATAGTTTCTGTATTTCATCTTTTCTCATGGCACAGTTCCTGTATTTCGTATTTTCTCATGGCACAGCTCCTGTATTTCATCTTTTCTCATGGCACAGCTCCTGTATTTCGTCTTTTCTCATGGCACAGCTCCTGTATTTCATCTTTTCTCATGGCACAGCTCCTGTATTTCGTCTTTTCTCATGGCATAGCTTCTGTATTTCATCTTTTCTCATGGCACAGCTCCTGTATTTCGTCTTTTCTCATGGCACAGCTCCTGTATTTCATCTTTTCTCATGGCACAGCTCCTGCATTTCGTCTTTTCTCATGGCACAGCTCCTGTATTTCATTTTTTCTCATGGCACAGCTCCTGTATTTCGTCTTTTCTCATGGTACAGCTTCTAAATTTCTTCTTTTGACTTGACGTTGCCTCTTTTTTATGGTCTAGCTTCTGAATTCCATCTCTCATCACTGCCCAGCTTCTGTATTTCTTCTCTGGAACTGTTTACCTGCTATATTCCTTCTCCTGGGACTGTTTAGCCTCTCTATTTCTTCTGGTAAGACTATTTAGTTTGTTTTTTACATCCCATTCTTCTGCCACTGTTTAGCTTCTGTGTTCAATTTCCTGCCATGATGTAGTCTCTGTTATCATTTTTTAAAACTTTTGTATTCCTTTTGTTGTTAGAATTCACTAAACATGAAGATTTTTCTTTACAAATAAACCCCAAAGACTGGAGCTCAGAAATATTCAGAAAGTTCTGTCACGTTTTGTACTCCTCAATCTTATTTCTATAATGACCTCTGACTTTCAAAGAACGAAAACTAAAGTAAAAGGGAAAGAACATGCCCGTTTCATTCAATTTTTTTTTCAATACATTGATTATCTCCCATCGTTATGGACGTGTCTTTTCCAGAATGTTGTCCTTCTCTTACTGCTTCCCAGAACATAGCTCTACCAACTCACGTAATTTTTAACTGTTAAGGAATTTGTTAATCGGAGATCGGTGAACTCCGAGTTTGAATATAGAGAAATGTGTAAAGGAAGTGGCGTAATAGCACAGAGGACAGCACACGAGACGAGATCAAGGACTGCTAGGATACTCATTTAAAAAGTGTGCCATATTAATTTCTAAACAACAGCAAGGCATTTATTGGTAAACATGATGAAAGTTTGAACAAAGTTCTACAGCTGGATAATGAAACAACGATAACATAACACAGGATATAGTAACAATGAGTGAAAGATACTAATTTGCCAAACTTTCTTCCGCACGCTTCCTTTTGCTTCTCTAACCATTTCGGGATTGATTTAGTTTTCTACAAGGACTGGTAAAACAGCAAACCTTAGATCAAGGGACGTAACCATGATTTTATTTTTTTTCCTTGACGGGATACTACAAGGACTGGTAAAACAGCAACCCTAGACCAAGGGACGTAACCATTGAAAATATATGCAAAGACATAAACAGGCCCTCGACTCCTTACATATTATTATTATATGATAACATCCCTTAATTTTCGGTTACTCTTGACTCACCCTTGTATGAGGGCGGCAATCTTTGTCTTTTAAAGACGTATTGAAGTCAGTGGGTTCCATGCGTTTATGAAGGTTACCTAGCAATGTCCTGCTGCGCAACTCCTCTCATCACTGACTCGTTGTTATAAATGGCAGTAGCATCAGTAATTCTTGTTTGTATTAAAAAAGTGTTGACCGCAATGGCGCATATTTTTATTTGTCTTTCAATATTTATGATTTATCTATTTTTTCCGACCGATTTGTTAATCTTTCTTCAGTTTCTTTCTCTCCCTACCTCCCTCATCTATCTATCTATCTATCTATCTATCTATCTATCTATCTATCTATCTATCTATCTATCTATCTATCTGTCTGTCTGTCTGTCTGTCTATCTATCTATCTATCTATCTGTCTGTCTGTCTGTCTGTCTGTCTGTCTATCTATCTATCTATCTATCTATCTATCTATCTCTCCGTCCGTCCGTGGTTAACGGTTATCACTAACAGTCAAGACCCTGCTTGCATCACGTGGCTTGCGAGGAAAAAGATACTATTTTTGTCCTTGTCGTGACGGAGCTAATTTAGAAGCCTAACATTACAGATCACAGACATGATCACTGGTTCATTTTCCTGTATATGTCCCAAAGTCTTGATAAAAATGATGATAAACTTGATAGTATCTTATGATAAACTTGTCACAATCATCACCAGTAATCCTGGACAACAGATTCAGTCGCTTCGTCCCAGCACCGGAGACAACAGCATATTCTTTCCAGGACACGAACCCGCATGTTTCTACCACAATAAAAATATAACATTAAAATATAAAACTCAGACAACAAAATGTGAAACATAACTCTTTGTGGCATTTCTATGAAACAAATACATGTTTATTCGTGCTGAGTGATATTTATGGACAATATCTGATCCAGTCTACTTTGTACCATAGATAAGGCTAGGTACAAGGCTAAGAACTGGTTGACTGTCCCTCTAATATCTGCGCCTTAAGCAAGGCTACGTACAAGGCTATATCATCTGTATAAAGCTGTATCCCTCTTGGTTCAATGCCCTTCTGTTATCAGTCCCCTATACGCCTCCTAAATTTGTAGGTTACCATAGATGCATGGACATTGCTAAATACTGCCTCGTCATCATCATCATCATCATGTGCCGTGCCAACTGGCGTTGGCTATTATGCTTCTCCAGAGTACCCGATCCTTCATGCAGGCCATCAGCTCAGTTGGTGATCTCCTCTCACACCATCCCGTCAGACTGTCCAGTATCATTTCTCTTGGTCTTCCTCTTGATCTTCTTCCTTCTATTTTTCCTGTTGTTATAATATTTTCAATGCCCCCTCTTCTCATTGCATGTCCTATGAAGGTACATTGTCTCTCTCTTATCTTTTTGACAAGGTTTTTTGTCTCTCCAGCTCTTCTCATACATTCTTCATTAGAACTGCCTACAGTTAGTTTATTTAATACCAAGTTTAAGGAACTCTACCCCCTTCTGCTTTACCTCTTATGATTCAGGCACTAGATTTTGTAGGATAGATCTGAGTAAGCTGGACGTTCATGGAGTCTGCCCTTAAGAATGATCTCTTTTCCAGCATGGGTTTTCTTTTGTGCTACATATGCACTACTATTGGGCTCAGAGCCGTATTCAATATCGATATCGCCCTCTTGGGATGAGGACTAGGTGAAACGATGGTGCCATAGGACTATTATGGTTCCTGCCAGGTCCGATTCCAGTCTTTTGGTTAAATATGGGGCACTGTCATCTTCTGAAATAGTTTTTGTTTGGTGAAAACAAAGCTACCATAAATAACAGTTCACTTTAAGTAATCAGTCACAACTATCAGAAGAATTACTGTTTCATATTTTCTTTAGTTCATGGGGGCAGCCGGGATAGTGCATTTGATTAGTCACTCGCTCGCTGACCAGGCGACCCGGTTTCGATTTCCAACCATGGTTGCCAAAGCTCCCAGGGTTGGCCCAGCCTTAAGAAAAAACATGGGTGCCAGGGTTAACGCTCTGGGGAAGAAGAGGAATGACATCGCTAGCTACGGAGTTAGTGCTGATGGCGACACTAGCAGAGCAGTTATGGTTTGACCGTGTGTAACGACGCTATTTCACAACTCATACTTTTACCTTTAGTTCTATGGATGAGAATAGCATCTTTGGATGGTGATTTGGTACCATTATTAGTCTCTAGTGGCCAAATATTAATCAAATCAAAGTGCAAAGTAGTCAAATATTATGTGCACGGTGCGCGCTGCAACTAACTTGTGACACAACCGTGGAAACAATAGACAAATGTTTTCTTTTTAAAGGAAAAAAAATGTAAATGTCAATAAAATCTTGAACAAAAGCCGATACCACACGATGTCCCAACACTCGTGATGTTCTCGTCCTCCATGGAACTCCACTTACGACTGGTCCTTCTTCTTGAGAACACTTCTGTAGTCTACCTGTGGCTTGTTCTCGGGTGTCTTCTGTCCACTATCAGAGGCGTAGTCAAACTGAGTCTTCCTTAGCCGACCTCGTATCTCTTCCAGTGCTGCATTGTAGGTCTCGTCGCCAGGCAAACTGAGGGGCAGTCTACCTGGAACTACTGCAGATCTGGATGCACAAGTATACAAGTTTAAGTCTATAAAACTGCAGTGTACAGTTGTAAATAGGCAGATTAATTTTTTTTAAATCACAGAAGTAAACCAACAACAAAAATTTAATGTACAGACTTGAGAAAATATCAAAACTGAGACACACAGAAGAGTTTTTAGAAACGGTAGAAAATATACACAGAAAGCTTCCTTATCTCTTAGATGATTTAACTTTTGGCAAGAGATCGAGTGAAAATACCACCAGAAGTCGCTGTAAATAAAAATCTCACAGTTGGATGATTTATAAATCAATTAAAAATGTCAGAACATTTTAAATACCGGGTACTGAAAAGTGGCTATACTAGGAAATGCTATAGTTCAGTATAGTCTATACACGTCTAAAACAAAACGTCCTCTATGGCTCTGAGGTTAATGCGCACAATTTGCAACAGGTGTATAAATATAATATAAAAAATAAAATATTTTATGTGCAAATGTGCGTCATAACATCAGAGTACAGAGCACAGTTGAAAGTTCTCATAGAAAAATGACCAAAATCCAAAGAAGTAGCTGAAACGAATTCAAATAAAGCTATGACATTTCCCATCAGTGGTATAGATCAGAGTAACCTAAGAAAATTGAAAAATAAAAATAGGAACGTCGCTAATTTTACGAAGCTTATAAAATTTCCTGCGCGGGTGCGCTGCCTGCACATCTTAGAGGGAACATTTGTTTACAAGTGTGCATATAAACACACATTAACAAAAAAAAAAGGAACGCATCATTACCAAAAGAGCGTTCATAAGCGATGTACATGTGTGATTACCAAAGAATGGGTGTACCCCCCCCCCCCCCGCTCCCACGAGGGGTGCTGGGAAATTCAGGGGGTGGTGAAGGATAAGGAATTGGGAGGGGACGTCAGAATCAGCTGACTTTTTTTTTTTTTAAAGTTTCAAGGACGGCACAGATGTACATGAGAGACAACAAACGGGAGATTGACAATGTTTGCGAACCACTGTTATAGATGATCTATATGATAAGGCCAGAAGCTGAGATAGTGCTAACGTGTCCCACTGCAGAAAGCCACGATGAGACTTCAGTGGATGCCGATGACCAGTCTGAGGTAGGTAAGAAGGTTCGTTGAAAGCATACGAATTCTCTGACCAGATATTTTATTTCCTGGCTTCTGCAAACTACAGAATATTTCACACTTGAAATAGGAAAAAAAAAAGATTGTTTATGTCTGACATAAATCTGTCATGTGGTTTGAAGCATTCTGCCGTGTTTCAAGAAAAAACCAACTGATTTTGAGGATCGTTATGTCCTCCTTGGTGGTATAGCATGCAGATGGACCTGTTCAGTGACTTATAAAAATGTTACCGCGTTCAAAATAACCAAGGGACTCAATACCGATGTCTCATGAACAGCACTGCCACGTTGGCTCTACAGTGGTCGCGTTTGTTGTTAAAGGGAAATCATCTTCAAATTAATCACTTAACCAATATTACCTAACCAGTATTACACTATATCCAGAAACAGCAAGTCAAATGGTTTGGCCATGTTGCACGGTTACCACCAGACAGTATATCACAGACATCATTCACACTAAGATTTGTAGGTAACAGAGGAAGAGGCCGCCCACGTAAGAGATGGAGAGAGGAAATTACAGAAGCTTTAAATATCCCATTATATGAAGCAAATCGTCGAGCCTTAAAAAAATGGCAACCGGTCAAGTAACCAACAAAACAAAACAATCAGCCAGCCAAGTAAACCAGCAAAACTAAACAATAAATAAGCTAAGTAACGAACAAAACTAAAAGTTAACTAGCCAAGTAATCAACACAAGTAAACAACCAACCAGGCAAATAACCAGCAAAGTAAACAATCAACCAGACAAGTAGCAGCACCGAACTATCAGTCAGTCAAGCAAGCAGACCATAAAAAAAACGATAAAACAGGCAAGTAACCAACCAAATCAAACAGTGAAATTGCCATATAACCAATCAAATCAGTCAACCAGCCAAGTAGGCAAATCAAGCGAAACAATCTAACAAGTCAGTTAAACAAAGAGCTAATCAGCAAATTAATCAACCAAAATCAAACAAAGAACACACAAAGGGGACTAACCGGTCTTCACCCAGCATCATATTAGCCCTGGTAGATACAGTTTTCATGTAAGAATTACGTTTACTTTACTAAAGTTTCTATTTAACACCAAACTCGTGTAAAGAAAAACTCGAGAACTACAAAACGTTTACCTATTTCCATTACCATCAGTCATGACGTCTGTCAGCTTCACAGAAGGCACTATAACAGAAGGGTCATCGCCTCTCGGAGTAGGTGGACCAGTGCTATTGACCTCAGAGCCGTATTCTATATCGATATCGCCCTCTTGGGATGAGGACTGGGTGAGACGATGCTGCCATAGGGCTACTATGGTTCCTGCCAGGTCCGATTCCAGTCTTTTGGCTAATTCTGGGGCATCGTCCTCTTCTGAAATTGTTTTAAAATGGTGAAAACAAAGCTACCAAAAAGAAAAGCTACCAAAAATAAAGTTCACTCTAGGCAATCAGTCACAATTATCATAAAAAATACTGTTTCATATTCTTTTTTAGATCTATGGATGATTATGCCATCTTACTCAGAGAAGGAAAGTATTTTGTCACAGCGTTGCGCATGAAGTTCGTAGATAGAAATTGCAGACTAGGGCAAGTGTCACCGAGGCTGTCAGCGTTTAGGGATCTCTTTGGAGATACTGTCTGCGCTCTTTCTTGCGCTTGGGAACGAAAACCGGCCAAGCGTGATGCTGAAGATATCACCTTCTAGTGTATTGTCTGGTGAGATGCTGAAGATATCAACTTCTAGTGCATTGTCTGGTGAGATGCTGAAGATATCAACTTCTAGTGTATTGTCTGGTGAGATGCTGAAGATATCAACTTCTAGTGTATTGTCTGGTGAGATTCTTGCTGAAGATATCACCTTCCAGTGTATTGTCTGGTGTGATACTGAAGATATCACCCTCTAGCGCATTGTCTGGTGTGATGCTTGCTGAAGATATCAACTTCTAGTGTAGTGTCTGGTGAGATGCTGAAGATATCACCTTCCTTTGTGTTGTCTGGTGTGATGCTGAATACATCACCCTATAGTGTGCTGTCAGGCGTGACGCTGAATACATCACCCTCTAGTGTGCTGTCAGGCGTGATGCTGAATACATCACCCTCTACTGTACTGTCAGGCGTGACGCTGAATACATCACCCTCTAGTGTGCTGTCAGGCGTGATGCTGAATACATCACCCTCTACTGTACTGTCAGGCGTGACGCTGAATACATCACCCTCTAGTGTGCTGTCAGGCGTGATGCTGAATACATCACCCTCTAGTGCGCTGTCAGGCGTGACGCTGAATACATCACCCTCTAGTGCGCTGTCAAGCGTGACGCTGAATACATCACCCTCTAGTGTGCTATCAGGCGTGACGCTGAATAAGTCACCTTCCAGTGTTTTGCCAGGACAAGAAGAATATGTACACTAACATCATATCATGAAGTTCCTCCATGACATGAGTACATTTTTTTTCATTAAACATTTTTACTTACATCATATGTGCATAATGTGTCATCTATTTAACATCTTATTCCCATGACCTGTGTTTGAGTTAAAAACCAGATGTTGCGTGAACTGCCTGTAACAATCGGTATGTTGATGATGGTTCTTCAGTTCGCACTTATAAAGGTAAAAGTAAAATTTCTGTTTCCATGTCATTAAGGCATATTGGGGAATTCGTTGTGAGATCAGTACTTTCCATGACCTTCGGCACATGAAAGTCTGATGTGGTCAGTATCACGCCTGGCCGCTTTACCTTCCCAGATTTCTCTGGTACCTATATTTGGAGGCTGAGTGGACCACGGGAACTTTTTTGGTGTGTACCAGAAAAAAAATCCCACTGCTGGGACTGAACCCGGTACCACCAGATTAGTAAACAGAGCTCCTAACCGGATGTAAGCAGAGCTGTATTTGATGCGCCACAAATATTGGCATACATATGTAAGCAGAGCTGTATTTGATGCGCCACAAATATTGGCATACATATGTAAGCAGAGCTGTATTTGATGCGCCACAAATATTGGCATACATATGTAAGCAGAGCTGTATTTGATGCGCCACAAATATTGGCATACATATGTAAGCAGAGCTGTATTTGATGCGCCACAAATATTGGCATACATATGTAAGCAGAGCTGTATTTGATGCGCCACAAATATTGGCATACATATGTAAGCAGAGCTGTATTTGATGCGCCACAAATATTGGCATACATATGTAAGCAGAGCTGTATTTGATGCGCCACAAATATTGGCATACATATGTAAGCAGAGCTGTATTTGATGCGTCAGAAACCTTTGCATACAGATGTAAGAGTGACTTTTATGTGTCTCAGTCTTGCCTTAAGAATATAAGCAAAGGCTTCTTTTTTCCATGACACAGTTTTTTTTTACAGAGCCGTTTTTACATGTCACAGTCTTGGTTTACGGATGTAAAGAGAGCCGTTTTTACATGTCACAGTCTTTGTTTACGGATATAAAGAGAGCCGTTTTTTACATGTCACAGTCTTTGTTTACGGATGTAAAGAGAGCCGTTTTTTTAACACGTCACAGTCTTTGTTTACGGATGTAAGCAGAAGACAGAAGACGCAAGACCAAAGGAACTGAACTCTGCAAGACAAACAGTTCATGTCGTTGGTGTGGCTGATGGTGCGGATCTAGCATTGGTAGAACCAGTCAGGTGAGAGGAACCGCTGGACAGAACGATGCTGGGCTTTTCCTGTCAGCACCCAGCAGTTACCTGCTTCTAAACTGACTGACATTAAAGAGAAAGAGTCATCACGGCTGTTTTTACAAATATTACCGTTGCATTTACTACTATTATTAATGTTATCATTGTTACCATTTCTTCACATTTAGCTTACTATTGCTATCGTTATGCCGGGAGCACCAAGTGGAGACGATAAGAAAGACGAGTGTGAAGAAAACTGAAGATGACCCATATACATACATATGTAAGAAACGGAGATATGAACCGGAAGACCAAAACGAAGATGGCTGCAAGACATCGTTGACGATCTGCAAACGGATGCAGCAGCAGCAGGCCATCTTGCTTACAACCGAGAAGTCTACAGGAGTGCTGTTTGGGAGGCAAAGTTCCGCAGGGGACATGCAAATGAATGAATGAATGATATATATATATATATAAAAGAGAGAGAAGATTATAGTCTTACCCCTCAGTTTATCTCTTTCTGCTCCCAAGTCTGTCTCAATACTGTGGTGACTGATGCAGTCAGAGTTGTCTGCGCTAAGACAGAAAATTTTTGAAAAACAAAAATAGTTCAGATTTTACACTTGTCACGTCATGGGTTAAAACAAAACAAAACAAAACAAAACAAAACCCCCATCTCCAAAACTCTGTAAATCACAGGATTGTGATATCATACGGGGGGGGGGATTCTTCCTTTTTATTGATCATCCTCTTCTACGTTCTCCTTCACGAGTTCATCGGGCAGGTTTAAATGACTGTTAGGAGGAAGTGCAGAAGGCTGAAGATCAGGAACGACAACTCCTAACTAAATTTTCTACACACTGTCAGTTAGCCTGAAGCATCAGACCAGTACGGCACGATCATTTTGAGATAATGACCTCGGGGACATGGGGGTGATTATTATAACGAAGCCCTTTGTCTGGAAAATTTCGATGTTCTGAAGAAACAAGTCAGCCAGAAAAATGAATGTTCCTAGCAAATCTTGTCAGGATGTGAGAAGTCTCACAATCGACAGTTCATGCTTTTAGCAGCAGGTTATCGTCATTGTCTGAGTACTCAGCCCTCGTGAGATTCCTGTCGATCACAAACAACGAGGACCTACTATCAGCACCGTGTTGATATTGATTCGGCCATTCCTATACCCTTTTTTGTTGTTGTTGTTGTTGTTTTTGGTTTTTATTCCCGCTGTCAACACGGCCAAACCACAACTCAGTCCCAACCTTTCTCCTCTAAAGCTTCTATGCTAACAATAAGACCTCTAAGGTTTGGAACGGAGTGATTAAAAATTCCACTCCGCGCTAGTACACAACATTGAAGCTGTGTGCGAATCTATAACAGATTTCGTCTTTATAGCGCATGCTCGGTCCTGAGTGGAAAAATGTGTGCACTTAGGGCTAAAAATGTGTTCCAATGCACGTTAGCGCAGCTTAGAGGGAACATTGATTGTTAATACGTGTATTTCTTGTGTAGATGTGTGTGTGTGTGCGTGGATGTTCGTGTGTGAACCAGGTAAACCTTTCATTAAACTAAGACAGACAATCAAGCATAAATCATTGTGTCAATAAGAGGAATAAGAGAAACAATGCATGCGTAGAAATACAAAATGTAGAACAAAGAAGAGAAAAGATTACCTGTTGTCTTCTGCTTCAGAAGGGTTCTCCTTCCCCGCCAAAAGACGAGCACCCCAGGACAGGTATCTGGTGCCTGGACCTGACAGGAAGCCGACGGCCTTGTCATCGTCGTAGTTATCCGCCCCATCAGTTCTGCTGAACAAATATCATCATGTTAGGAAAACATGCGCCTTCTAAAATTCTTCACTTCGATGAAACTATGATCAATGTCGTTACCCAGTTACCCTCATATTTCTATTGCAATATTTATAAAATGAGTGATAGTCTAATTGATTGATTGATTGAACTTTTTTTTCCTAAGAGTGAAGAAATGGACACGCAGGCCCATCTGACATTCTGTCCTTTGTCACACAGTTTTCTCTCTATTCTGTACATAGATACTACAAATATGCTACAATGTAACAAACATAATAAGCAGTGACATTTTTAAAAAGCTGGAAAAATTAGAAAAATATTTACATTTCACTCATACGCACGCGCTCAATACAGAAAGTAACTTATATACGTAAATTTAAAAAATGTTAAACTTATTCTCACAGTCTCATGCTAATGAATATCTACCAAACTGCAATTCATAGAAAAAAATCAATTAAATTCAGTGCGCCTAAAAAAAAACAGTCAAAAAACAGTCTAAAATAAAAAAGTATAAATTGTATGAATGATGGAGGCATATAGTCAACATGAAATAGATACTGGAAGAGTTGTAGTTGTAGGAAGGAGCATAGATTATATTTTTATATAGGATGGGAGGGTATTCGAAAGATGAGCAGAAGAGTAAGCAAGGCTTTTCTTTAAAAAATGACGTCTTGATTTTGGAAGAAGAATATTGTCTAAACGTTGGCTACAGTTTTGATTAGATTTAAACAGCTTCTAAAGGTAAGACGCAGCGTTCTGTGTAGAGAATTTATTACTATTTATTAGCATTCACGGAAATAGCAATATGACACAAGTCTTTATATAACTACATAATATATGAAAGGTTGTGAATGAACCATTTTCTTGTGTCGCAAAGGTCACGAAGTTATTAGGCATAAAATGAATACTTTCACTTGTTTTCCTCGTCTTCCTTTGGCGGGTTACGGGCGAATGCACATCCTCACAGTGAACAGTCTCGAGTAACCCAAGTTGCCATGACAACTTTGATAACTTAAAACAGATGGTAGAATTCAAACTGGACACCGCTTGCACAACTAAAACAAGCATTCTCCAGAAATATCTCTCTTCTTCTCTCCCCCCCCCCCCCCCCCCCCCGTAATGTCGTGTCGGAAACAGTATTCAACATGTGTTTTGTTTTGGTTTTTTTTTTAAGATGTTAATTTCTATCCTGCACTCAGCTGCTATTAAGTTCTATTTGTCGATCAATGCTAAACGCTCAAGAAATTATCATTTCGCCACAGAGTTACTGTTCCTGAAATGGAAGAGGAAAACCTGCAAGTTCTGACATTTGAAATTACTATTATCAGAACCGCAGGTCTCCCTTGTTGGGATTCACGCAAAACGGGTCAATGAAAACATTTAGAGATTAAAAACAGAACACCCGCAAGTCACTGTTTTGTTTGTTTTCTTGTTGTTTTAAAAATAATGTATTTGGAAGTTTGACAAGTTTCGCTCTAGTTTTCCTTGCATTGCGTTATCAGTTCCATGACTTGTTTTGACATTTTTCTCAGCTTGAAACATTTGTTTCACTGGTGGATTTTCCTAATTATGTGTCGTTGTGTGGAGAACTGTGTATTGCGAAAGAAGGCGTGGGTGGGGAGGGAGGGGGTGTGAATAGGTGTTAGGCAAATGAGGCGGTGGATTTTCTTTCATGATCACGCGCACCAATGCCCCTCCCTAGCCTTTCCTGTAATAAATGGGTCAGTGTGATAATGTTTGCAGCTTTCGTGTTTTTATACATGCAGTGTGATAATGTCTGTATCTTTTGTGTTTTTATACATGCAGTATGATCATGTTTGCGGCTTTGCGTTTTTTATATTAATGAGGCAGTTAATGAGGCTGGAGACGCTGTCTTTCTCTGGCCTTGAAAACCCATACCTGACACGCTGGTGTCACGGTTGGCGAAACACAGCTAGCCAAAACTTTTTGTCTCTCCTCTCCTCTGGTACCCCCTCCCTCTCCCCCCGGTAAAAATACCCCAGATAAAGAGTGGAGGGATCGCTACTGTCCTTGTCGCTGTGGAGTCTGTTAAAGGAACGTTGCGTCTTACTCAGAGAGGGAAAATGTCAGCCGTTATAACCTACACCCCATTGGACACAGTGCTGTGCTGCATACCTTCAGAACATCGGCTCCAGAGAACATTCTGCCGGCAGTTCTAGGAAGTTCAATAAGAGAAGGAGCGAGATGTAATCAGTGGAGTAGAGTGATGGAACGAGTGAGGCGCTGGGTGTTCTCTTGCACGAAAGGAGTAACCAAGACTTGTCAAGAAGTCTCCTTCCTCTGGACACCGTGTAGGATATGTCGGGAAGGAGAGAAGACAGATAGACAAGCCAAGAGATACGACAAGAAACACGAAACAAGAGAGACAATGGCAAGAGAGGCAATAAAAGAGAGACAAAAGGCAAGAGATACGATACAAGAGAGGCAAGATGAGAGAGACAAGACCAAAGAGACGTGGCAGGGGAGGGGAGATAAGAGAGACGAGACAATAGAGATATGATAAGAGATAAAAAGATCAGAGAGACGAGACACTGGAGAAGAGACAAGAGAGACAATGCACGGAAAACAAGACCAGAGAGACGAGGCAACTGAGGTATGATAAGAGATACAAGATTAGAGAGACGAGACAATGGAGATATGACAAGAGATTCAAGATTAGAGAGACGAGACAAGGGAGATATGACAAGAGAGATAAGACAATAGAGACAAGACAAGAAAAACAAGACTAGAGAGACGAGGCAAGAAAGATAAAGACAGGAGAGACGAGGCAAGAAAGATAAGACAAGAGAGATAAGACAAGAGATACAAAACAAAGAGAGACAAGATAAGAAAGAGAGACAAGATAAGAAAGGTAAATCATGAGGCAAAAGACGAGAGAGACAAGGCAATAGCGAAGACGAAGTGAGAGATAACAGGCGGGAGATATGAGAGAGAGAGAGAGAGAGAGAGAGAGAGAGAGAGATGTACGAGACACTACAAATGACAGTTTGTTGCTGTGTGTGTGAGCTGTCGCCATGTAGTGTAAGGACCACATTGTGTCAAGCTACTTTATCTGGGCCACGTATTACTATGCTACAACAGTGAACAGCAGAACCAAAGGGAGAAAAGTTCTTTGTATGGATATAGCATTACCGAGGGAGAGAGGGTTGTCACGGAGAAATTTTGAGAACCTCTGTACTAGAGGATGCTATAGTTACCATACTGTGAACCAGACTTCGGCATGACCCTACCCCACCTTCAAGATAAACGGGCTCATGTGATCCTTCGAGATATCGAACAGATCAAGACCATGATAACAGAGGAACAAACCATGGTTCCTTTTTTTTTCCTGCTTTCACTTTAGAATTTCAAGCGAGGCGCTCTAATCCATTCCCTGTACGAAGTGGTTACCGTGGCTTTGCCATCATTAAGGTCATTAAGGTCATTAAAGTTTGAAGTTTCAGGGAGATTTGTGAAACAAGAAGACATTATTTTGTTACTCTGGGGACAATATAGTTCTATTATTCTCATGTTGCGACCTCAGTATTTTGATATCAAAGCATGAGAAAAGCATTTACAGCATGATATCATCATCATCATCATCATTCATTATCATCATCGTCGTCGTCGTCGTCGTTGTCGTGGTCATCATCATCATCATTATATAAAAGAGGAAACCTCTCGGTCCAAGAGAGTCAGAACAATAGCAGCTAGAACAATAAAAACAAAAGCAACTAGAACTATACTACAAACAACAACAACAACAAATAAAACAGAAACATCATAAACAACAAGAAAAAAAAACAACAACAGCAAACAAAAACAAGAACAGTGTAAACAGTCAGGACAGAAACAGTGTCAGCTTATCACGAAACAAACAACTTTCACTGACTTCCCCAACTTATCACGAAACAAACAACTTTCACTGACTTCCCCAACTTATCACGAAACAAACAACTTTCACTGACTTCCCCAACTTATCACGAAACAAACAACTTTCACTGACTTCCCCAACTTATCACGAAACAAACAACTTTCACTGACTTCCCCAACTTATCACGAAACAAACAACTTTCACTGACTTCCCAACGAATGCCTCCGCCACCTTCTTGGCCAGCAGAATTTTGGACAGTTGAAATCTTGCTGTACCTCCAGACAGGTCTTCGCTGTCATGGCAACTTTATTTCAGGAGAAAAAAAAAACAAAACTCTGAATTAAAATTTTACACGGGAAAAGAACATGACACTTCGCCTGGGAAGGCAAAATTTCCTGTATTGGAAGCTTAAGACAATATATTTACAGAACAACTGGTCCCATTTCTATATTCTCTAACTAAATGAAATGAAAGAACTTTACATTGAAATTGTGAAGAGCTTGGGCACCCAGTCTGGCATGGCATCCTGCCCTTCATATCCTAATTATCATTCTAAATCAGTGATTCAAAATCATTGTAGTGCCAGTGTTATATACCCATAGAAACAAAAAACGCATACGAAATGAATAACTTTTACATATATAACGTCTATTCCATACATTCACAATATGTGTAAATGAAATATTCTTCTTATATCCTTCCCGTGCCGTAGTAGTTCGCCAGTTTTTCCTGTCTTCGGTGAATCTTTCAACCTCATCAAGGGATTTTATGCCTGTTAATTTGGCCTCTCTTAATAATATCCTCTTCAGAGTTTCACGCGATCTGCCTCTTTTTTCTTTGGCCTGTTGTGTTCCACTTTATAGCTTGTTTTTGGGATTCTCTGTTTCTTCTCATCACGTGACCAACATATGTTCATCTCCTTTTCCTGATCACCCATGAGACTGGTTGTTGTTCAGTCATCTGTCTTATCTCTGCTTTGTTCTTGAATTCGTTCCACTTGAAGCCGAGTATTTTCCTTTCAAAGTCAAATTTCTTGTCTATTTCTTTAGTTGTTTTCCAGCTTTCGCGTGCATAAATGAGATTGGATATTACATTTGATTTGAATAGTCTTAACTTGGTTTTTGTGCTTTTTTTGTAATATGAAATATACGACATGGTTAATTACAGGCAAATTGATAAACATATCCATGAAGCGAAGAAGAAGAAACAAAATAATTCGCGTGCTAGGATTACTCCAGCTACTTTGCAAGCATAGCATAACTGCTAGGACAGTAATGCTACGAGGAAAGTGGGTTACATGACAGCACATGTAATCAAAGTCAAGCAGGTATGGAGAAAGTCTGCAATTAAAAAAAAAAGGAATATCCCTTACGAGTTGCAGATAGGATGGAAGGATTTTCCAGAGATGAGCGGCAGAGCAAGCAAAGCTTTCCTTGTACTAGTAAATCCCACGTTTCAGGAGAAAGCAATTGTCAGATATAGCTAAGTTTTAGATTAGATTTTAAAAGTGGCCACACCTAGGGAGGTTAGATTTTTTTCAGTTTCGATAAATGGGTAAGAAATGTCTATCCTTTACATTATTTATGTGTAAATTTAATTTTTTTTTTTCAATGTTTCAAACATTTCATTTTAGTCGACACTTTTTGCACAAGTTTTTTTTTCTTTCCTGTGAATGCTCATTCCAGAAAAAGGCTATGAAAACTTGAAGGTTTCATCTTGGTGGCATCTGCAAACATTTACACAAATTACAAGTGTGTATATATATATATATATATATATATATATATATATATATATTATATATATATATATATATATATATATATAAACTATCAGGTTCCCTTTGTTACTTTAGTAAACGTCTGGTCCAGAAGCCTTGTCACTCTTCTAAAAAAAAAAAATTAAAGGACTTATAATCTCACCTCTGATTGTCATTTGCGGTGTCGTCTGTAGTTGGTTCATTCTCACTGAAGGAAAAAAAAAAACAGGTCTGAGAAATTTTTTTAAAAAAAGCAAAAGTTTTAAACTTGAAACTCTTTCTGTTTAAGGAAATGAATTTGTTCAAACCCAACAACTGTTATCATTATCAGAACTGATACTCGCCTGTTAATGCGAAGGTTAATAGGAGCCAGTTATACGAGGTTTAAAATAAACCAGTAACACGAGGTTTAGAAGGATCCGGTAATACGAAGCTTAAAATGAGCCAGTTATGTGAAATTGTAAAACATCTATACTGGCAGCAAGAAGCAGCAGTTCGAGTTGAAAATAGAATTGGAAAATACCAACCTAAAAAACAAGGGGTGCGACAAGGATGTGTACTATCTCCAGACCTTTTTTCTCTGTACAGCGAGAATATTCTAAGAACAATCATCACAGAACCAGGCATAAAAATTGGAGATTAACAACCTTCGGTATGCTGACGACACAGTACTGATAGCTGAGAACCAACAAGACCTGCAAAATCTCTTGGATAAAGTCGCCAAAGAAAGTGAACAGAAAAGCCTTACTTTGAACATCAAAAAGACAGAGACTATGGTTATATCTAAGAAACAGAATACACCAGCATGCAGTATAAAATTAAACGGAACCATTCTAAAGCAGGTGCAGAAATTCAAATACCTTGGAGCAGTAATAACTTCAGATGGGAAATGCAAAACAGAAATTAGGAACAGAATAGGCCAAGCAAAGACTGCATTTCAGAGAATGAGAAACATATTAGCTAACACATCTTTATCAATGAATGTTAGAAAACGAGTCCTAAAATGCTATATTGAACCTATCTTGTTATATGGAAGTGAATCATGGACAATAGGCAAGTCTGCACAAAAATCATTGGAAGCAGCAGAAATGTGGTTTATTAGAAGAATGTTGCGAATCCCCTGGACAGCAAAAATAACTAATAAAGAATGTATGAGAAGAGCTGGAGAGACAAAAAACCTTGTCAGAAAGATAAGAGAGAGACAATGTACTTTCATAGGACATGCAATGAGAAGAGGGGGCACTGAAAATATTATAACAACAGGAAAAATAGAAGGAAGAAGATCAAGAGGAAGACTAAGAGAAATGATACTGGACAGTCTGACGGGATGGTGTGAGAGGAGATCACCAACTGAACTGATGGCCTTCATGAAGGATCGGGTACTCTGGAGAAGCATAATAGCCAACGCCAGTCGGCACGGCACCTGATGATGATGATGATGATGTGAAATTTAAAAGGAAACAGTAATACCAGGTTTCCAGGGAAGCAGAAAAGCTATATCTACAAATCTACAGGAATACTGCTGCTTTCCACAGCTAAAATATTGTTTTGCTTAAAAGCAAAGAGAGAAAGTAATCTTTCAGTAGTCTATCTACTGTCTCGCTTAACGAAAAGAGGGGAGATTATCTACTGTTTCGTTTAACGCAAAGAGTGAAAATAATCTATCTGCTCTCTCGCTTAACGCAAATAGGAGAAGTAATCTTTCTACTCTCTCGCTTAAAGCAAAAATGGTAAATAATCTATCTACCGTCACGCTTACCGCAAAGAAGAGAAGTAGTCTATCTACTCTCTCGCTTAGTGCAAGGAGGAGAAATAATCTGTCTTGAACTATATGCCTATAGAAGGTATTTTTATTGTGCCAGTACAAAAAACCTCTGTGCAAAAATAGAAAAATGTGCAGCCTCTCAAGAACGCTAAAAAAATAAATTGTTACTGATTACTAAATAGCGAAGATTATTTTGCAAAATTCTCTGTCTATCCCCTCCTCTCCCCCTCTCTCCCTCTGTTTTCTCATTTTATGTTTAACGCACCCGGGGATATCAGAGGATCCTAATCAATAATCTGTCATTTTTTAAAATAACTTTTCTACATGTTTTCTAGCAAATATTTTCCGAACGCCGTTGGTCAATAAACAGTGTGGACACAAGATGTCAACAAATAAACTCTTTGTTTTCCTGTTATTTTTTTTTTAATTGAAAACATGGCGTTGAAATTTATGTAATAAACATTAATTTAACAATAATGCTTCGTCGCTTTATGTTTTTTTTTTGGGGGGGGGGGGGGGGTTGAGGGTGTACAGCGCAGTGGTTAGAGCACTAGTCTCTGGCCGAGAGGTTGGTAGTTCAAGTCTGGCAGGAATCGCTTCAGTCACTCAGCTGTAGATGAGGTTACCCAACTCCTATTCGAGCTGGGGAAGGAGAAGTGTGTTGTGTGCCGACAGATGCAGGTAAATATTGGCTCTAACATCACATATCACGGGTGCCTTTATGGCATGTCAGGGCTGCATAACTTACAGAAGCGATGGCTGTCAGACTTAATTAGTCTTTCACCCACGGGCAGCTAAGACGACTGTGTTAGGTGGATGGTGCACTTGTCAGGAGGAACCAGAACCGGTCAAGACCATGTCATACCTTGCCACGGTCGTGCAAAGCTGTGTTAATAGGCCTGGGGCAAATGGGAAATGTATTCCTGTTTCAAACTGCCCATTAAGTACATTTTGTAATCAGTGCTAACAAAGTCTATTGCGCTCCCTCAGTCTGTTTTACAGTGTAAGTTTCGATGTGGTCTCCATAGCGGTAGATCTTATCAAGAAACCTGCTTGTTAGCTCCTCTCTGCGATTTCCAGAAACCCAGTCTGTCCAGTGTCCCTACCCAAAAGTTCACGTGGGTCAAAATATATCAGAGCGTGCAGGGTAGAGATCTAAGGATACTTACCACATCCCCATACATTCTAATTTCACTGCTGAAAGGTGGCATAAATTGAACCTATTACGGGCACTATTTTGTTCTGGCTTTCATTTGCACCAGCTACTTGGCCGTTTCTAACTCAGTTTTTATTTACATGTGTATATTATAATAATTTCTAACTCAGTTTTTATTTACATGTGTATATTATAATAATTTCTAACTCCTTTTTTATTTACATGTGTATATTATAATAATTTCTAACTCCTTTTTTATTTACATGTGTATATTATAATAATTTCTAACTCATGTTTTATTTACATGTGTATATTATAATAATTTCTAACTCATGTTTTATTTACATGTGTATATTATAATAATTTCTAACTCATTTTTTATTGACATGTGTATATTATAATAATTTTTAACTCAGTTTTTATTTGCATGTGCATATTATAATAATTTCTAACTCATGTTTTATTTACATGTGTATATTATAATAATTTCTAACTCAGTTTTTATTTGCATGTGTATATTATAATAATTTCTAACTCATGTTTTATTTACATGTGTATATTATAATAATTTCTAACTCCTTTTTTATTTACATGTGTATATTATAATAATTTCTAACTCATGTTTTATTTACATGTGTATATTATAATAATTTCTAACTCATGTTTTATTTACATGTGTATATTATAATAATTTTTAACTCATGTTTTATTTATATTTGTATATTATAATAATTTCTAACTCATTTTTTACCTTATGTATAATCCTTCTATCTGAGATTTTTATCTGGCATATAATACTTTCCAACTCAACTATATAGTTCTTTCTAACTCATATTTACCTTGTATATAATACTTTCTAACTCAACTTTACCTTGTTTATAATACTTTCTAACTCATCTTTACCTTGTATATAATACTTTATAACTCAACTTTACCTTGTATATAATACTTTCTAACTCAACTTTACCTTGTATATGATATTTTCTAACTCATCTTTACCTTGTATATAATCCTTTTAAACTCATCTTTACCTTGTATATGATCCTTTTAAATTCATTTTTACCTTGTATATAATCGTTGCTATCTCAAACTTTTCTTTATCGTCATGTATAAGAAATTTGATTGTTATCAGATTGTTTACTCTGCAATTTGATTCTTCAGACAATCTCTTAACGATAAAAAGTTATTTCCCCTTCCCCCCCCCCACCCCCACCCCCAATCCACTGTTTATCGCAACCCAGTTTTAATGATTGTTCTCGAAAATCTATTTCGTCAAAACTTAAAACGTGGCACATGTTCTCAACAAACAACTGTTGCAAAAAGTGCACACGGAGCTTCCTGTATAGCGTTGATGTCTACTTGTCTGAATGTCAGTCGTAGTGATTTTTGATATCTGATAATTAACTCCTTAAGTGCGCTGTCGTCAATGACTTGAAGATCTCGACTGGAGAATAGTAAATCGATCCTGAAAACAATCATATATTGTCTACTTGCCAAAATCACGTGAGACAGTCAGAAATACTAGTTCAGTGAAAACACGATTATTACATCTTGTGTATACTACGATACCGCTTTAAAAGATCGATTGCCCCGTAGGCCGTATTAGAGACTGTAAGCAAAGCTTTATGATTGATTTTTGATTGGCTGGTAGGGCGAGGCCTACCATGGAAAGAGTGGTAGTGAATCAGAGAGGAAAACCGAGTAATATTGAGGGTATAGAAGAGATATCATGGATAGAAAATTGTATCTTATATGCTCGTCTTCCTTCTAGAAACAGCCTGTTACGTTCCTCTGTCCTGACAAACCGGACTTGACGTGACTGTCAAGGAGGCGGAGCCTGCTAAGAAGTTTGTTTCTTCGGTCAGCTTCAAAGTTAAACCTCTGTAAGTCGTGCACTTGCATCTCTGACCTCATTATTCGACAGTAAAATGAACGACTTTTGGGACATGCAACATGGCGGACATCTTTTTTTTCACAGTTGCGAAAGATTTTCCAATGAGATAAAAATACTGGATGCTATTCTGAGCCTCTCTGACGTCACATTAAGTGTCTTCGGTTTTTGAAGTAAAAAAAATAATATTAATAATAAACTGCAATTTTTTTTCCTCGTCATTTTTGGCAAGTTAGAGCTAGTATCATCATATATTACTACGACTGCGAAAGAGTCAAACGAAGGCAGCCGGCTATTAGGACATTTAAATCAGTGTTGCGTGTATTCCAATTCGTCCAGTTTTTGCATTTATCATCATTCAAACGTATCTATTCTAATGATTTCGAGCAGCGCGCGCCTGCTTATAAAAATCTATATCTCAGCCAAGAAAAACATGTTTTTATCAATTTTTCCCCCCAAAAAAACTCTGTCCTGAGCAATGTGACCTGCGATCTAGGTGGTGTTGAGACTGACATCATCAGGAGCACTTCGCCGTAGGTGGCACGCTCGAGCTGTCTGCCATTTATTGGCTTCGTGGATTTACGCCCAATGACTGTCGCGGTTGTCATGGAAACGGATTGTTATCGATCTGACTGATACTACTACTACTACTACTACTACACACACACGCACAAATAATGGTAGGTGTTCGAGTGTTGAATCTAAGCTTTCCAATTTATCACTTAATTGTCGGGAAAGTGTTAGAAATTATCTGACAAGAAACGGGCAGTCGAATTATAATTACTTCTTCACTCAAACAGAGACAAGCAATCATACAGGTGTATACGCGCTTATGCGTACATACACACACACACACGCACATACACACGCACATACGTATATGGAAGAAATACGCAAATAGTCCCCGCTTTCCGACGTTTCGTTGTTTCGACCATCGGTCTATTGAAAATATTAGGACTTCCACACGTTCCTAAATTATTCCGCGTGTGTGTGTGTGTGTGTGCGTGCGTGCGTGCGTGCGTGCGTGCGTGCGTGCGTGCGTATGTATGTTTTTCCCTTGTTCTTGTCATACCTGAAATAGGAATCATTGTTCTCTTTGTCATCATCATCAAATTCTCCACCCTTGTCAGGTAGAATTCCGAAGAGGGCAGAGCCGCGGATGATTTCGTCGAAATAAGCTTTGGTGTCTCCGTCCATCATGCCAGCTTTCTCTTCTTCCGCGTCTTTCTTTGTGAATTTGATCAACTGCCTGTAAGAACAACACGAACATTTATTATTAGCAAATGTTGTTTCAGAATCTGCCAGCAAAACGTTAATTTTTTTTTGTTTGGGATACTAAGAGCACCGTGAACTTTCATCCTACAATACAAATAATAATCAAGACAACACAAACAAAATAACAAATGCAGCCAAAATATAGGTAACCCTATCATGCCTTAGAGGCACATAGGGATATGGTGTTAGTGCCCATATTTTCCTTGACCTGTCAGCAGACTAGAGGGTGATGTGGTCAGTACCACACCTGGCTGCCTTTTCCTTCTCCAACTCCAGAAGAAGTCGGGTACCCATTTCTACAGCTGGGTGACTGGGGTGCCGCCGGCCGGATTCGAACCCCCGACCTTCGCCATGAGAGACCAGTGCACTAACCACTTCGCAACTCAGACACCCAAAATATATTTCCTATGAAATGACGCAGTATTTATTTGCAGCTTTCTGGTGGCTACAAATCTCAATGAAGGAAAAGTAAAGTTGCCTGAATGATAAGATAAATAGTGAAGAGAAAAAGAAACAATAAAAATGTAACATTTGCTTGGATAGGTCAAGACTAAGACAATAGGGAACCTGGCAATCATTGGAAAAGTCAGAGCAAAAAACATAAGCCAGGGAGAGATATTTCTGGACCACTTCAGAAACTTCCACCGAGGAAGGATCTGACTATAGAAAATAGAGGACTGTAAAGGTAAAAGTCGAAAGATACGAAAGGCGGATGATGATGATGATGATGATGATGACGATGATGTCGAACAAAAGTATCATCAGAGTTCCATACAATTATTAGAATCGGTGACTAACACTGGAAGAGAAATATGCTACTGTACCCTCTTCGCATGTTGCTCAAAACCATTTAATTTGATTTTTGTTTCTTTCAAGATTATCTGCTTGTACTTATTTGTCTCCCTCTCTCTCTCTTCCTCTCTCTCTCCCTCTCTCTCCCTCTCTCCCTCCTTCTCTTCCTCTCTCTCGCTCTCTCTCCCTCTCTCTCCCTCTCTCTCCCTCTCTCTCTCCCTCTCTCTCCCTCTCTCTCTCCCTCTCTCTCCCTCTCTCTCTCCCTCTCTCTGTCCCTCTCTCTCTCCCTCTCTGTCCCTCTCTCTGTCCCTCTCTCTCTCCCTCTCTCTCTCCCTCTCTTTCTCCCACTCTCTCCCTCTCTCTCTCCCTCTCTGTCCCTCTCTCTGTCCCTCTCTTTCTCTCTCCCCCTCTCTCTCCCTCTCTCTCTTCCTCTCTCTCTCCCCCTCTCACTGTCCCTCTCTCTCTCCCTCTCTCTCCCTCTCTCTCTCCCTTTCTCTCTCCCTCTCTCTTTCTCCCTCTCTCTTTCTCCCTCTCTCTCTCCCTCTCTCTGTCCCTCTCTCTGTCCCTCTCTCTCCCTCTCTCTCTCTCTACATATATATATATATATATACAACGGACACTCTTCCTGCTGATGCGGATGTTAGTGACGTCGGTGGCTGAGTATGCCCTCGCTCTTCTGACTTTGTCCACGACTCAGGTAATCAAGCTCCAAAGAATTCAAAACGAGGCCATGAGAGCGGTTCAGGGGTGCACCAAGGACACTCTGGTCATGGCTATGCACTACTTGCTGGATATGTCCAGCATGAAAGTAAGGCACAAGTATGTGTAAGTGAAGACGTAGCTCAGGATTGCTGGCACGGCAAACCACCCCCTTCTACCAGAGCTGAACTCAGCAAAAGTCAAGCACATCAAGCAAGGGAGATCGTGAATGACAGAGGCAGATGAGACATTGACAGAAGTCTGCAACCCCAAGCATATACACATAGAACCGGGATGGACTAAAATGTCGAATATGCAGAATCTAATGAAGGTCGTGATCCTGTCTGGCCGTGAATGCCGAGACTGGCCTCAGGGTTAAAACAGAAGCCCAAGTGCTGAAACAGATTCAGCATCACTCCAAACCACGTGACCCTGTAATCTTTACAGACGGGTCAGTGGCATGAAGTCTAAAAACTGAATGGCCTAAATTGTCTACCACAACGGCACACCGCTTGGAAGTAAATCAGGAGCCTATGCAACCACCACTTCCAGCATGAAAATGGAGGTGCAGGCTGCATCAGAAGCGATTTCCTGGTTGGTGGAGCAGGACGACTCGCATGGAGTCATTGTAACAAACTCCCAAAACATGTTACAGAGAATAGAGAGACATGTCTTCCGCAGAGAGTAGGTCCAACTTCTAGAGTGCTCTCGGTTATTCAGCTGGACATGGATCTACTGCCCAGGTCATGCGGGAGTCGACAGCAGTGAGAGAACGGACAAACTGGCAGCCATGGTATCAATTCAGGGCACCCTAAAAATGGACAAGGAGATTGCAAGAGCCACCTTGAATAGGCTACCCGTGGAGGACGATATCGGGTTTAATGACAACAATCATATCAGGAGGATGATCAGATTTGGGAAGGAGAGAGGAACTGGACGTTTTGCTCTGAACGAAGTGGTCTAGCGCCTGTTTACTCACAGCCAGTGTATGACTGGCTCCATGAGTAGGCGCACACTTCAGTTGGAACGGTAGGCGGAACACATATGGGAATGCCCGGAGAACGGGTATGCCAGTCTATTATTACATACATATGTGTGTGTTGTGTGTGTGTTGTGTGTGTATGTATGTATTTGCCTAATTGAGTGACAATACTAACTTATGCCTTTTCAGATCAGAAGATTTCAAACACATGCCAACGGTTTTGCTAATAAAACACAAGACTTTTTTTTTTCAACAACAGACTTCATGAAAAGAAAAAAAAAGTGGTACAGCTACAAACGAATTGAATGCTTCTGTTATTTTTGTCAAATAATGAAACAAGCAGAAAATTAGTCTGTGTTCAGAGCAGACCAAGAGCTTACGATATGACGTCATTTTCGTTGTTTTCTTGTAATGGGCGCTGAAATTAGAAATAGCGCGGCAATTTACGTAAATCTGAATTCATTTTTTTTTCTCTTGTAAATGTTATTCGTTACAACAACAAAAAACTATAACGATAACGTGACTTGGAAAAGAACATTACAATGCAATCTTTTGTTTACGGAACTAGCAGGCAGTTTTTGTGTTTGTGAATTACTTTGCTGTTTCTAAATATCTCGCCTGAATTTTTCTTTTATATCCTTTGTCGACGATTTCTTTCACATATTAATTCAGAAAATTCACTGGGATGTCAAAAGGAACTTTTAAAATGTTTGTGTCTGTTACACACAGGAATAAAAGTCGCATAAAAAGCAGTGGTCATTAATTATCATGAAAAATTGAGATTGCATGCAACAGTTGAGTTTCGTATAAAGTGAGTTTTATAAATCCAACTGTGTGTGTGTACATGTGTGTATGTGTGTGTTCTCTTCTCTTGTTTTATCTTCTTTCTCCCTAGAAATATGAGCTGGTGTTTTCTTCTCTTTTTTATCTTCTATCTCCCTAGAACTATGAGCTGGTGTTTTCTTCTCTTGTTTTATCTTCTATCTCCATGGAACTATGAACTGGTGTTTTCTTCTCTTGTTTTATCTTCTATCTCCATGGAACTATGAACTGATGTTTTCTTCTCTTGTTTTATCTTCTATCTCCATGGAACTAGGAGCTGGTGTTTTCTTCTCTTGTTTTATCTTCTATCTGCATGGAACTATGAGCTGGTGTTTTCTTCTCTTGTTTTATCTTCTATCTCCATGGAACTATGAGCTGGTGTTTTCTTCTCTTGTTTTATCTTCTATTTGCATGGAACTATGAGCTGGTGTTTTCTTCTCTTGTTTTATCTTCTATCTGCATGGAACTATGAGCTGGTGTTTTCTTCTCTTGTTTTATCTTCTATCTCCATGGAACTATGAGCTGGTGTTTTCTTCTCTTGTTTTATCTTCTATCTGCATGGAACTATGAGCTGGTGTTTTCTTCTCTTGTTTTATCTTCTATTTGCATGGAACTATGAGCTGGTGTTTTCTTCTCTTGTTTTATCTTCTATTTGCATGGAACTATGAGCTGGTGTTTTCTTCTCTTGTTTTATCTATCTGCATGGAACTATGAGCTGGTGTTTTCTTCTCTTGTTTTATCTTCTATCTCCATGGAACTATGAGCTGGTGTTTTCTTCTCTTGTTTTATCTTCTATCTGCATGGAACTATGAGCTGGTGTTTTCTTTTCTTGTTTTATCTTCTATCTGCATGGAACTATGAGCTGGTGTTTTCTTCTCTTGTTTTATCTTCTATTTGTATGGAACTATGAGCTGGTGTTTTCTTCTCTTGTTTTATCTTCTATCTGCATGGAACTATGAGCTGGTGTTTTCTTCTCTTGTTTTATCTTCTATATCCCTGGACCTATGAGATGGTGTTTTCTTCTCCTGTTGTGTCTTCTATTTCCCTAGACCTATGAGCTGATGTTTCTTCTCTTGTTTTATCTTCTATTTGCATGGAACTATGAGCTGATGTTCCTTCTCTTGTTTTATCTTCTATCTCCCTGGAACTATGAGCTGATATTTTCTTCTCTTGTTTTATCTTCTATTTGCATGGAACTATGAGCTGATGTTTCTTCTCTTGTTTTATCTTCTATTTGCATGGAACTATGAGCTGATGTTTCTTCTCTTGTTTTATCTTCTATCTCCCTGGAACTATGAGCTGGTGTTTTCTTCTCTTGTTTTATCTTCTATTTGCATGGAACTATGAGCTGAATTTTTCTTCTCTTGTTTTATCTTCTATCTCCCTGGAACTATGAGCTGATGTTTTCTTCTCTTGTTTTATCTTCTATCTCCATGGAACTATGAGCTGGTGTTTTCTTCTCTTGTTTTATCTTCTATCTCCATGGAACTATGAACCGGTGTTCTTTGCAGCCGACACCATGAAGATGTTGAGCTCAGAATCGTGTCAGCTTTGGGAGAAGTTACAGCAGCTATGTTTTTCAGTCCCAGAATGAAGCTAAAAAAGCAGGGGGCGTGCAGTACTTCTTTAGCTGACTCCACCACCATGGGGACCGTGGCGATCCCTGCCACGTTAGCTAGGCTGGGACTTTTACCGGGGGTACCAATGGAAAAGTTGGACAGGGTCTTGGTCAGCTATGTTTCTCTCCAACTCAGAGGCTAGCATGTCAGCTAATAGTCCCAGACTGCCAAATCAGGTAGCGTCTTTGCCCCGTCTCAAACTTATATATGTATATATATATATATATATATATATATATATATATATATATCCCGTGTGATACCCGGGATCTGCAAAGAATAGGACCACTGTACCCTACCACGCATGATCGTAAAAGGCGACTAAGGAGGGTTCAGCATAGGGCCAGCAACCCTATGTGGTAAAAGAATTATCAAACTGCTACAGAAACGGAAGCAAGGGAAAAAACAAATGCAGGTGGAAGGAGAAATGCGTATCAGGAAACAGCCCATGAAGGTTGTGGATGAAAGCCAGCCACTGGAAGTCCCCAGCCCGACTGCAGACCTCCTGGAACCTAAACACAAGATGTAAATAGGCAGCTGGAATGTAAGAACACTTAACCAGACTGGAAAACTAGCACAGACCATCAAGGAAATGCACAGATACAAACTAGACATACTAGGAATACAAGAAGCAAGATGGGCAGGACAAGGCAGAAGAAAATTAACAACACAGCACACAGAAGATACAATAATATGGTCAGGTAAAGAAGATCTTCATGAAGGAGGAGTAGCATTGATTATAACAAAAGAAGCATCAAGAGCATTGCTGAAATGGACCCCAATAAATGAGAGATTATTATATGCACGGTTTAACTCAAGATTCACGAAGCTGTCTATTATAGTTTGTTATGCACCAACAGAAGCAGCTGAAGAGGAATTAAAAGAAGATTTTTACAACAGCCTACAAGCCACAGTAGAAACAATACCCAAGCATGATATGCTACTCATCTTGGGCGACTTTAATGCAAAAGTAGGTGAAGGAAATGAAGATAGAAGAAGAATCACGGGAAGAGAAGGAATCGGAGAAATAAATGAAAATAGAGAAAGACTGTGCAGTTTCTGCGAAGGAAACATGATGACCATCGGAGGGACAATTTTCCAACACAAAACATCCATAAAGTCTCTTGGAGGTCCCCAGATAAAACCACAGAAAACCAAATCGATCACATACTGATAAACAACAAGTGGAAATGGTCACTACAAGATGTGCGAGCAAGGAAAGGAGCAGATGTAGGAAGTGATCACAACCTTCTGGTAGGAAAAATAAAACTAAAATTAAGGAAAGCCAAAATCGGAGAACACAGAAAGATACATTTTGATACAAGAAAACTGAAAGACCAGTAAACAAGAAATGAATTCTCAATAGTACTTAAGAACCGCTTCAGTGTCCTACAAGACGAAGCAGAAATGTCCATACTAGAGTTGAATAAAACACTACAGGAAACAGCAAAAGAGGTTCTGGGACATCGGAAACGGAGAAAAGAGGAATGGATAAGCAAGACCACATGAGAAAAGATAGAGCAAAGAAAAGAAATCAAGAAAAAATTACTGAACACCAAATCACAACGGCTTAAAGAACAAGTTTTAAGTAATTATGCACAAAAAGACAAAGAAGTGAAGGAATCATGCCGTCAAGATAAACGTCAATACTATGACAACTTAGCAGAAGCAGCAGAGAAAGCAGCATATACAAATGACATGAAAACCATATATAAAATCACAAAGCAGATGACAGGTAACTTCAACACAAGATGTCAAAGTGCAGTAAGGACACAAAATGGACAACTGGTCAGTGGAGAAAGAGAAAAAAATTGAAAGATGGAGGGAACACTTTAACACCCTACTAAACAGATCACAAGCAGCACAAACAATAGACATACCTGAAGCAAAAACGGAACTAAACATCAATACAGGACCAATAACAATAAATGAAGTAAAGGAGGCGATAAAGAAGCTAAAATCAGACAGGGCACCAGGTGAAGATGAAATAACTGCTGAGATGTTGAAAGCAGAAGAAACAGAAACACCAAAACAACTTTGCCGGATATTACAACAAATTTGGGATCTAGAAAAAGCCCCAGAGGAGTGGAAAACTGGGCTTATAGTAAAACTACCAAAGAAGGGTGACCTCAGGGATTGCGGGAACTGGAAAGGCATTACCCTACTGCCACTCACCAGTAAAGTATTTTGCAGAATAATCATCAACAGAATTGTACCAACACTGGAGGAAAAACTTCGGAAAGAGCAGGCAGGATTTAGGAAAGGAAGATCATGCGTAGACCACATATTTGTACTTAGACAAATATTAGAACAGGCAAATGAGTGGCATAGCACAACATATGCATTATTCATAGATTTTGAGAAAGCCTTTGACAGTGTCAACAGAGATGCACTGTGGAAAATCCTAAGATGGCATGGCCTCCCCCACAAGATAGTAATGTAATCAAAGCCCTATATGAGGGTTTTCAGTGCAAAGTGATCTGTGGAGAACATACCTCTAGCAGCTTTAGGGTACAAACAGGAGTGAAACAGGGATGTGTACTATCACCAACATTATTTATCTTGGCAGTAGACTGGTTAATGAAGGAGGCAACATCAGATAAACGCAGAGGATTACAATGGACCCTTGACACAGTGCTGGAGGACCTTGACTTTGAGGACGACATTTGTCTATTATCAAGCAGCCACAAAGATATGCAAGATAAAATAAACAAGCTAACTCAGAATGCAAACAACATAGGACTAAAGATCAACGTAGGAAAGACAAAGTTAATGAAGCAAAATGTGAACAACAGAAGTGTACTCAGAGTAGATAGCAAGTTAGTGGAGGAGGTCAACGAATTTGTATATCTTGGCAGTAGAGTAGTAGAAAATGGAGACAGCACAGAGGACATCAACAGCAGACTTACTAGAGCAAACCAGGCTTTTGCAATGCTACAGACTATATGGAAATCAAAAAAACTAAGCATAAATATGAAAATCAAGATATTTAAGAGTAATGTTTTAAGTGTACTACTCTATGGAAGTGAATGCTGGAAAATCACCAAAACCATAGAAAACAAGTTGAATTCTTTCCAGACTAAATGTTTACGAAGAATTAGAAAAATAGTTTGGCCAAACACCATAAGAAATAACATCTTATTGGCAGAAATGCAGATGAAGCCACTGACAACAATTATTGAGGAAAGACGCTGGCGATGGTTGGGACATGTGCTCCGAATGACTGACAACTCACTACCAAAAATAGCACTAAGATGGACACCACAGGGGAACAGAAGTAAGGGTAGACCAAAAGAGACATGGAGAAGAACAACAGAAAGGATGTTGAGCAATAGAGGGCTCACCTGGGCAAGAGCAGAAAAAAAGGCGAAGGACAGGCATTTGTGGAAAACCCTTGCAGAAGCCCCATGTGCCCTGGGCACTTAAGGTTCATATATATATATATATATATATATATATATATATATATATATATGTCATGTTTCACGTTTGCTGCAGATCTAAGTGAAATATTGAAATGTTTTAAATGTTTACCGTATTTCCCGCCATATATGACGCACTTTTCCCCTACAAATAAACTTCTCTAAAAATCACAACGCGTCCTCTACCCTGACAGTCAGGTTTTGGGTAGGTTGGAGGATGCAAATTATGGGTGCTTGACTAACACCTGAACACCCAAGTTAGGTAAACCTTCTAGGCCCGGGTGAACGATATTCGGTCTGTCCAGTTAAAAAGTTTGGTAGAAGGATATCCACAGGCATACAGTCATAGACCTTCTTCTCCATCTTCTTCTTCTTCTTCTTTCCATGGTTCTAACGTCTAATATCTATAGGTATTGCCCGGATACACTGTGCAGTCTTTTGAGGCCATGCTTTGCGTCGCAAAGTTTGTCTCCCAGTGCAGCCTCACTTTGGCCAGAGCCGGGTTTGGTCTTTTTTTTTTTTTCGAGAGGGCTGAGCTGCAGGATGTTCTCTGGAGTCTAGGTGGCTGATCTGCATGTGCAGTCAGAGGCGCGCGACAGGCCAAGGCGGTGCCCGCAGTTGGCAGTGTCCCGTGCGTAGCCTGCAGATGGCGGTTTGTTCCTGACGTGAGAGCTGCAGACGTGGACCAGAACATTACTAAGAGGACGGATACGAAGTTCCTAGCAAATGTGGTAATGTATGAGAACACAATTTTGTAGGATTAGACCTCGAAAAAATCGTACACAAAGCAGCTAGACAGCTGCTCGTCCTACCGGAGTCCGTGTTCGAATCCCATGTAATTCTCTTGTGATTTTTCTTTCTCTCACGTCTCACTAAAGTGCTTTGTCTACGATTTTTTCGAGGTCTAATCCTACGAAATTTGTTCTCTTACTTTACCGTACCAAAGCCTCGTAGTTTCCTATTTATAAAAAAATTGTTCAGTAGAAAATATGGGGTTTTTTAATTGTGTTCCAAAATTACTTGCCAAATTATAGGCGCGTCTTTATACACCGGTGCGTCGTCTATGGCTGGAAGTAGGGTAATTATTACTTTACGTGTATATTCCCTAATTTACTCCGGTGAGAATGTTTATGAGCCAATTTGTACGTAACAGGGGACGTAAAAAGACAGAATTATCCCTTTCGTGGTACAGACAGAGTATACTTATTGTCCTTCACCTTGTCAACAATCTGGAGTGTGATGAGATCAGTGAAGTGATTCGGTCTGGCCGAACAGAGGAAGCTGATTCTGTTATTATTCCACTTGCATACAAGGGTTCGCACCGTGCGTTCATTACAGTGAATAAACAAACGAACTTTCAGAAACGTAAAGAATTAGGGAACGTAACATTTTGTCAGTGATCTTTCCAACTTTCACACTGTCTCATATGGCACCAGTTGATTGTTCGATATGCTTCTTACACTTAAAAGAAAAGTAAAAGGTCAAGATAAAGGTAACCAACATGTTAAGCACTGGAGGCATATAACGAATATGGTGGAAGAGTCCATATTTTCCTTCACCTGTCGTCGTAGCAGAAGGTAGTGCGGTCAGCATACCTCCCAAACACCTCTTTCCTTCTTCAGCTCTAAAAGAAGCCGGATACCCATCACTTCAGCTGAGTGACTGGAGGCGCCCCTGGCTGGATTCAAACCACCGACCATTCCACGTGCACTAACTTCCCCCCCCCCCTCCCGGGCCACTCAGGCGCACTACAGACAGAAAAAAAAATAACCGAAATTCTTCGTAAGTGTCTTTAGAAAGCAAAAGTTAGGGAGAGCCCGACAGTCACTGGAAAACTCAAGGAAAACGAAAGAGAAGGGCATCAAGAAAGAGAAAAAAAAACATCTGAAACGGCTGAGGAAAATATCTGGAGAAAAGATAAAGCAAACAGTTTGACCAGATATAAACCAATCAGCGGACAAAATATAACAGCGGTTATATCTGTCTGCAACACGAATGATGCATGAACATTTACTTTAGACATAACGAGCATGGGAAGATTTATATGACAAAGTCTTCGCACTTTATCTCTTTACCCACGCTTCAGAAATATACAGCAACAAAAATGCAGTCGCCATATTTATCTCACCATAAAACTGTTCAAGGTTTATCAAATTCAAAATTCATTCATTCATTCATTTGCATGTCCCTTGCGGAACTTTGCCTCCCAAACAGCACTCCTGTAGGCCTCTCGGTTGTGAGCAAGATGGCCTGCTGCTGTTGCATCCATTTCCAGATCGTCAACGATGTCTTGCAGCCATCTTCGTCTTGGTCTTCCTCTTTTTCTTTTTCCCAAGCAGCAATACAAAATTAGTTCACAAAAATTTCTGTCACATTATTTCAGGATTGCACAGTTAATTTCTTAAGATGTTGCATATTTTGTACTCTGCAACTGTTCGTTAAGTGCATCTCTTGTCAGTGAACCATTGCTTGCGCGTTCATTAGTTTCACGCCAAATAATGGCTAGCAGTCTTTTTTTTAATGAGTTTTTGCGTCGGAAATGATCAAGAGTACTTACTTGCGGATGTGGGAATGCATGACGTTCATGACCTCGTCGTCCATATCGAAATCTCTGAAAGACATGGAAGAATACACCTTTAAAATACAGTAACACGTTTTGGTGTTTTAAAGTTTAAAAATTAAAGCACTGGGAGGTGCTGACTTCTGAGTCCAGCAGCCAAATAAGGCCAGAAGACTTCAAGGACTGATGTCAGTCCCGTATCTCCTGTGTCAAGTTCAGATCTTCCGGCTAAGTATAAGATGTTTCCTCCCATAGAGTTTCAGTGACGCCTTTCGCTCACTTTTCCACTGATACCTCTACATAAATTCCGATGATTCCCCTCTGAGTCAAGTTTTCATGATTCTCTCCTGTATGACTTCCTCCTTCCATCTATGTTTCCATGACTCCTTTCAGCGATGTTTCCATGACTTCCTTCACTGATGTTTCCATGACACCCTTAAGCGATATCTCCATGACTCCCTCCAGAGATTTTTCCATAAGGAAAAATTTGTATGGTTTTTGCAATAAATGCCCCACATTTTACACTAAACAACTAGCATGATTTGTTGGAGCATATTACGGATAACACACATTCAGTTAGTGGGTATTTCTTAATTGAAATAGGTCTGACTGCAGGTAATCCGTAGTTCTTCTTCTGCGTGTGAGTATTGGTTGGGCATGCTATATACCTGCAGCCCTGTTGCGCTGATGAAATCTGCCGCCTTCTCTAGTCTGTAGTTGATAAACTGAGTTAGATAAAGTATTTATTGTAGCTTTTATTCCATCTTACAAAAGATCGGATTGAAAAGATGTCGTGTAAAATAAAATACATTTCGGATACTTCATATCTTAATTGGTATAGATTCACTAAATATGGGTTCAACATCATGGTAAGACTATACTGCCAACCTTGCTACACATAAAAAAACATGCTAAATTCACAACTCAGAGTCTGCTGAGAAAGTTCAGCATCAGCCAATACAGAAAAAGGGCATGAAGAGGGTTAGCAATCAAAACATGAAGTACAGATTGATTTTGTTTCAAGTGTAAACCACGACGAGATCAGAACTGATCAAATAAGCTGCTTTTTTTTTGTAGACATAACATTAGGCAAGAAAGACTTTGTTATTGATAATGAATACAGACGCAGTAAAGAGATAAAAATTGAAAAATACGCGCTGGAAATCAGAGATAACAAAATAACTACTATAATGCTGAGAGATAGAAATGTTTTCTTAGAAAAACTTCTGCTATCTCTGGTCTAGATTTTCTTCATCCGTCAATCCATCAAGTTTTATGCCCTAGATGCCCTCACAAGGTCTAATTCATATCCTCCACTTCCTCCATTTATTTAAATATACGTTTATCCTTAACTGTTCCGTTTTGTTATTTCACTGTTTAATCTCTCACCTCCATGTCACAAAGTAAACCTCATGTCACAGTGTGATATTTGCTCGGATCTCCTCAACAGATTTGTGACACAAAATCTTTCTTTCTCGTGATAAGGAGTTTGCGTACCAAATTACGTGTACTTAAATGTTTAAGACGTACGTCTGATCTCGTGTCACAGCTTAAACATGAGCTAAGTTCGCAGAAGGAATTAACAAAAACAAATAAGTGGAGTGCGACGTTTCGACCGTTGGGGTCACCGGTTAGTCAGCAGAAATAACAAGAGGAACATGAATAGAGAGCGTATTAGGAGTAACTGGGTCGGTTTTAACGGTGAGAGAGAGAGAGAGAGAGAGAGGAGGTGGAAAGAGAAAACGAGAAAGAAACATGAAATATCAACTGTTTCGAAATAAAGTGTGGCTCCTGCTATTTATACCTGTTAAAAGTTATCAGTCTGCGTTGGATCTACGAGGATCTTGTTCTGGCCCAAGTTCCATTGTTTCTTGACCACAACTGTCTCGTAAATGGCCTACCAGCATCCCCAAGTCTCTTCATTACTCTGGTCAAGAACGAGTCTCTGGGCTTCTCCTATTTATCAAGTCCATCATTTTTCTCATCGAAATTTGCTCATTTTCTGCTGTTAATTAAGCTTAATGTTTTTCTTCCAATAGTTTACGCTTTCCCGAAAGAAGTGGTTTAGCGCGAGTTACCTACAACCAGTGTGTGACTGGCTCCATGAGCAGAGGTACACTTCAGTGCGTGTTGGAACGGAAGGCGGAGCACATATGGGAATGCTCGGGGTACGGGGATGCCAGTTTCTGATTACAATTACATTTACATTTTCAATGTTTCCCATCTAATACCAGTAGTAGCAACGGTAGCGTCTACCCGCATACTGATTTTATAATGATAACTTCTAAAACGCAGGAATTATTAGATAATTCTTGATTAAATTCATTTATAAACGTCGTCTTCTTTTGGATTTCGCTGTCAAGATGGCGCCGGTTGCGCTGTGTAGCAGCTATGCGCCTTTAAGTTCAACACATCCAGCTTCTGCTTTGTGACCTTGTCCATCTTCCCCATTGTGATCCCTTCTCGCTTGGCCAGACTACTGCTGTTTCCCAAGGCTCCACAAGAGGGCAGAACAGAGCCTTGGCCAGGCATTGTTCGTCGACTCTGACGCAAGCTACGTGCTGCTGATCTCACTCATTCACCCTCAGCGCCCCATCATTAATCCCCTTCTTTTACAGACAAAGCACATCCGGATGTTTCCTACACTCTAACAGCTTTCGGGACAAAACGTGTTGTCTTTGTGTTATACAATAAAGCTAAAACAAAGAAAAGACTCTTAAATTAATATTGTGAAGATATAGTGAAGTGCAAAGTGAGCTTGGAAAGTTTAAAGACAATTCTAAGCTCAAACTGCACTATTGCTTCACAATATTGATTTATGAGTAAACAATAAAGCAATATTCAATTTTAAAAAAAACAGGTACGTAACTTACCAGGACTTTTTGCCGAAAAAAAGGCTATCAAATTTATACTCATATAAATCCGCTTAACTAACAGCAATAAACCATAAATCACGGAGTGTAATCGCGAGAATTTACGTAATTTATTTGGAAATAAACGAAGTCATTTTGACAACCAAAGGTGCTGCCATTTGGCTCAGCAGATATATGATCGCTCTTCTATCACGAAGATAAAAAGCAATCCTACGTAGTTTATTACACTAATGGAAGATACTTACTGAAAAATTAATATGCCCCACCCCCACTCCCACCAACCCCCCCCCCCCAAGCTAAATTTCTAGGTCGCCTTGCTCCAAGTCGGCTCTGGTTGCAAACAGTTGGTAGATTCCATATTTCTGACTAGAGTACGAAAGATAAAATAAACATAAAAACTCAGAGGAAACTGTGGGAGGACAAAAAAGATACGAGACAAAGAAAAGTGGTAAGAGAACTTATAATAGTCGAAGCCTGGACTTTAGCCAGGACTTCAAGGATTTAGCTAATAGAACACAGCGCGCCAATCTCCGAAACTTAGGAGGGATAAAAACGGCGATTCCAGATCGTGAATAAAGGCTCGAAGAAGCAAAATTACAACGAGAATAAACGGGAAGTTGTCTTTACCTGTCCACATCGGCTGTGATGTTCATGGCAGAGGCTAGGACCTTCATGGTACTGAACGGGTTGGACTCCTCCTAGAGGATAAAGAGAACAGTTTCAGGTTTAGTCTTGTGCGGCCCGTCACTTGCGGGCTGAGATGTGCAATAGATAGTTTGCCTGGCGCTGTTTAGTGCAACATTTTCTTATTCTTCTTTTTATCTTTCTTTCTTTCTTTATTTCTTTCTTTCTTTCTTTCTTTCTTCTTCTTCTTCTTCGTCTTCGTCTTCTTCTTCTTCTTTGTCATGTCTTCTCTCTCCTCCTCCGCTTATTCTTCTTTTCTTCATCTTCTGTTCACTTCTTTTCCTCCCTCCTCCTTATAATTGAATTCTTCTTCTTCTTCTGCTTCTTCTTCTTCTTCTTCTTTCTCTTCCTCCACTTCTTCTTTCTTCTCCTATTCTTTTTTTTTCTTCTTCTTCCACTTCTGCTTCTTCTTCTTTCTCCTTCTATTCTTCTCCTCCTTTCTCTTCCTCCTCCTACTCTTTTTTCTTCTTTCTCCTCCTACTCCTCCTCTTCTTCTTCTGAACGAGTACACTTAATTATGTTTCTGTTTTATCTCTCTGCGTATGTGACCCTCTTAAGAAGCTGTTGTGGCACCACCAGACTAGGTGATCTGGTATCCAAGTCATACCCCCTCTACACAAAAAGTGAAAATGTGCGAAGATTCTGTCGAAATCATGAACACCCCGACTTCCATCACAATAGTAATACTCTCTGGTGGAACTCTCATTGTGGAAATCGGGAGTTGGGGGTGGGGGTAGGTGGTTAAAAAAAAGGGGAGGGGGAGGTTGAACAAGGGAATACTGAAAACAATTAGAGAAGACTGAAAATTTCCAGGCGCTGCATCGATTTACGAAAATTCAACTCCCTTATCAAAGCTTCGAGAAAATATTAAATTGTCTAAAACTTATGGAGGGAACGTCAGTAAGTATTAAAATAGTCTAAAACGTGAAATGAAAGTTTGGGCTTTGTCGATCTACAGTAAATTAGTCAGCTTTTACTGACTAAACTCGGTCAACATAAACTATGTTTAGCTCAGCTTTTAATGCTTAATTAACGCTCTGTAATTCCTTGCCAACGTTTTCCTTTAGACAACCCAGAATTGGCTTTCCAGTGCTGAATCAATATTTTCATGAAGAATTAGCTCATTTCAGAAACCAGATTTGTTATTAAATTATATGAAATACACGACCTACTCAATTTAGATTTAATATTATCTTTTAGAATTCCACATCACAGTCACATTATAGAGAATGTGAATTAAATGAAACAAGACAGACAGGTATTGAAATACGAGGGGTGATTAATAAGTTCTCGATCTAAGTTACACCGGATTATTTGTGGACAACTTTTTTGGGTTATTTCTTAACATAGTCCCCTTGCAAGTTTATGCACTTAGTCCAGCGATCCTGGAGCATACAGATCCCTTCTTTGTAAAAGTCAGCATCTTGTGGCAGTAGAAAATGGTCTACAGCACGAATGACATCATCATATGAAGCAAATTTGCGACCACTGAGCTCCTTTTTGAGTTTGGTAAACAGGTAATAGTTCGAAGGGGCTAAATCTGGGGAATAAGGAGGATGTTCAAGAAGCTAGAAGCCGCATTCATGAATGGCAGCCATTACCACCGCCGGCATGTGAACTGGAGCATTGTCTTGATGAAAGATGACTCCTCTCGTCAATTTCCCTCGACGCTTTTCTTTCAATTTGACCCGCAGTTGCTTCACAAGATTAGCGTAATAGGCCCCGGTGACTGTTCTGCCCTTTTGAAGATAGTCTACCAATAGCACACCTTCTGAATTCCAAAAGATGGAAGTCATCACTTTTGCCTGCCGACAGAACCACCCTTGCTTTCTTTGGAGGTGGTGATCCATGATGTTTCTACTGCTTTGACTGTTCTTTGGTTTCTAGTTGAAAATGATGAACCCAAGTCTCATTCGTAGTCACAAATTGCTGAAGAAACTTTTCAGGATCTGCAGAAAAATGGCCAAGATTGTCTCTTGACATGTTGAGACGATGTCGACTGTGATCAGCTCCAAGAAGTTTCAGGACCCATCGAGCAGAGACCTTTGTTATTTGAAGATCATTGTGAATAATGGTATGAACACATTCCTGGAAGATGTCCAACTCAGTAACAATGTACCGCTCAGTTAGTTGTCGATCCTCCATTATCATGTCACGGATTCTGCCGATGGTTTCATCGGTGGTTATCGTTCTTGATCTTCCTGGACGGGGATCATCTTCCAGACTCTCCCTTCCTTGTTTGAATTAGGCTACCCATTTCTTCACTGTGCTGTAAGAAGAGGCACTCTCCCCTAGAGTCTCTACCATATCCTCATCGATCTCCTTCGATGATAAGCCCTTGATGCAGACGTAGCGAATGACTGCTCGATGAGAAATTGTACCCATTTTCTCAATTTCTGCCACCCATTACCACTTCAGTAGACTGTAAAAAAAAAAAAACTGGTTACAGTTAATTTCTTGAAACTTGGTGTTTAATCTTAAATTAACTTGATCTAAAAATGCACATAATATCAACCGTGTGTTTCAATTATTTGTATCGCGAACTTATCAATCACCCTTCCTAAATTCGTAAATAATTGGATTCCAGTTATCTGTACTTTATTATATATATACATATATATATATATATATATATATATACGTGTGTGTATATATATATATATAATGATTAATGCATTAATTTCAGTATATGAGAAGTAGGAAAAGCCAAGAGTAATTCAGCATTCAAAATAAAAAACATCGACTCAAAATGTCTCACACAGGCGAATGTCCATGTGGCAGTGGAGTCCAGACTCCAAAACATATCCTCCAAGAGTGCCCAAACAATGCGGACCTGATACGAGAGACATAGCCAGAGGACACAAGGTTGGAGCAAAAGCTTTGGGGTTCCTATCGGGATCTAGAGAAGACTGCGGGCTTTGCCATTTCAACAGGGATCAGGATCTGATGTGACCAACAACATCGAACGAAGAAGAAGAAGAAGAAGCATTTAAGCGCCCCAAAACTTCTTTCTATCAAAATGGCAAACTTACGTGCTCGTTGCTAGGAGAGTCTGGTTTCATGGCGGGCGTCTCTGTGCTTCTGTCGGCTTAAAGTGATCAAGTCAAGCTGCGTGTGACGGGAGATCTTCTTCAGTTGTCACAGATGCGTAGGTCCAGTAAGAGTACACCTTTTCTATGAGACACAGGCAGAAGAATACGAAGGTATGAATGAAATAAAATTAAATTAACGTTAACTTGTACGTGTACTTGTACGAACTCCCTGTAACTGCGAGCTGTTGTTCTTTGCAGCCCTTGCTGTAGAGATGTTGAGGCACAACATCGTATCGGCGTGGGAGCGGGTTATGGTGGCTACTTTTTCAGTCCCGGAGTACAGCTAAAAAGCAGGGGATGTGCAGTGTTTCTTTAGCAGATTCCACCACCATGGAGACTATCGCGATCCCTGCCCCATTAGCCAGGCTATGCCTGTTACTGGGGGTACCATGGAGAGGTGGGATAGGGTCTTGGTTAGCTATGGGTCGCTAACCCTGACGCTGGCGTATCACCTATGGGTCGCTGATTACCTTATCGGGCATCTTCACCCCAAATTAACGTCAAATAAGGCTTTCTTAATCAAATCTTTATTTATTTCTAATCGCCATTGAACCGACATGGAAAATTATGTATACTGTATATTTTTAGCACCGCAGCTATAAGCTTACCGTTATAATAGAAAGCAGTCATTAGAGTGACTCTATTGTTAGAGTGACATTATTGTTAGAATGGCTTTATTATTAGAGTGGCTTTACCGCTAAAATGACTTTATTGTTAGAGTGACTTTGTCGTTAGAATGACTTTATTGTTAGAGTGACTTTATTGTTTATAGTGACTTTATTGTTAGAGTAACTATATTGTTAGAGTGGCTTTATTATTAGAGTGACTTTATTGCTAGAATGACTTTATTGTTAGAGTGACTTTGTCGTTAGAATGACTTTATTGTTAGAGTAACTTTATCGTTAGAGTGACTTTATTGTTAGAGTGACTTTATTGTTAGAGTAACTTTATCGTTAGAGTGACTTTATTGTTAGAGTGACTTTATTGTTAGGGTGACTTTATCATTAGAATAACTTTATTGTTAGAATAACTTTATTGTTAGAGTAACTTTATTATTAAAGTGACTTTATTGTTAGAGTAACTTTATTGTTAGAGTAACTTTATTACTAGAATGACTTTATCGCTAGAATGACTTTATTGTTAGAGTGACTTTATTGTTAGAGTAACTTTATTGTTAGAGTGACTTTATTGTTAGAGTAACTGTATTGTTAGAGTAACTTTATTGTTAGAGTAACTTTATTGTTAGAATGACTTTATTATTAGAGTGACTTTATCACTAGAATGACTTTATTGTTAGAGTGACTTTATTGTTAGAATGACTTTATTACTAGAGAGACTTTATTTTCGACACTCAGTACGTACATTTCCATGTAGTCAGGACAAGATCGCAACAGCTCCATATGTTGGACTCTGCTTGCTATGAGGTAATAGTGATTATAGGCATCCAAACTAACGTTAAAAATCTTCATTCTTCATATCATTTTTCTACTGCACGCTTTTACCATATTATACTTCTTTTTTTCTAAAGAATGTTTGCACTAGTTTAGCATCACTTTTTAAAGAACATTTCTCCTAGATTATCATCATATTCTAAAGAACATTTTCATTAGTTTATCATCATTTTCTGAAGAACATTTTCCCTACATTATCATCATTTTCTGAAGAACATTTTCCCTACATTATCATCATTTTCTGAGGAACATTTTCACTAGATTATCATCATTTTCTTAAACAACACTTTTACTACTTTGTCTGTGACACTAAAGCAAATATTTAAGAAGAGATCAGAGCACCAACAGACTTGTCCAGAGTTCGCTGAAGGTTAAACTAACAAGTTTAGTTTATCTAGAAGACACTTCATCTAGTTCATGATTATTGTTCTAAAAAAAAAAAACACCATGCAAGACACACATTAGAAGATAAATCTAGGTATTAGACGGAAAAAAAGGTTTCCCTTCCCTGTCTCATACATTTCTAACCCTCTCTCTCCCCCCTCCCCCCCACCATGTAGTCAGGAAAAGACCGCAAAAACTCCATATTTTGGACTCCGAATGCTATGATGTAATTCGTGCATACTTACTGTTAAAGCATTTTTGGACAAACGTAAACCAAAAATAAAAAAGCTTCGGTAAACAATTAAGCAATTTAATAATTTAATAACAAAAAAAAGGAAAATAGTCCAGTCCACTTTCATAAACTTTATGGGCATTAAGATTAACACGTACATATGTATAAATAAGTATATAAAAAATAAATATAGGGCGTCTCAGTGCGTTCGTGGAAATAAAAACATAGACTCTTATTTTATTTTATTATAATAACAATACATTACTGTATCGTCCACAATTTCAAGCTTTTTTCTGAAAAAAAAAAGTGGCTTTCGCTAATTATCTTCTGTTCTAGATCACAGTTCATTCTGTTATCTGTCTCCTGCTGTCTGTGTTATGTATGTTTTTATGGGGAAACTTGAAGGACTGCAGTAATGTTTTAAATACACAAAATAAAGTCAATCCTGCGTTTATAAATCACTAACTTTTATGGACGTTTTGGTTTACAACAAAATCTTGATCATGCGACTAAGACAATGGCTGCTGTTATTTGCCACATGCTCACTTGTAAGACTACTTTAGAACTGAAGACGGCTGGAAATATTTGTTTCGTCTTCTTTAACTTATAGTATAAAACTACGGCATACACTCAGTTTATAACACAGATCTAATTATTATAGTGCTTTCACAACCTACTTTTGTAACATCACTTGGGAGACTAGACAGTTTTATAAAGCGCTTTAGAGACCATCACCAAATATCTGCTTTGTGCAATATCTAAATCTACTTCACAGCTTCTGTTATCTTAGACTTGTGCGACAATAATATGAACATTCGTCAATGTTATAACACAAATATCACTACCACAATAATTTACTGAATAATAACTTGTTTTTTCCGCTTATAAACTGCAAAATTTTAAAAAAAAAAAAAAAACTCACCCCAAAAAGTTGAACAAAATCTTCCAAACAAATGTACAATTTTTTTTTTCCTTTAAAAGGAGAACAAGAGAAGCTAATTTCTGGAGTGATATTACCGAGCCGAGATTTCTCCGTTTGAGCGCGGAATCTTTGTCGTCGTATGTGTACCAGGAGTTGCGTATGAACTCGACAAAAAGCAATAATCTATAAATTTAAGACGTCTATTTTGACATCTTGACGCAGGCGGTCGGCCATCTCAAGTCACAGGATTTCGTGCGCGCAGCGTCTGCATGACTGACACCTGCAGTGTGCCATCTGTCTGATTGTTCTGACGCTCGGCTTCTTTAGCAAGGCTACGCCGGAGGCCGTGTTGTAATTATACGAAGGATAATCAAATGAGAATTAGAAACTGCGAATAACATTTCCGAAAGAACAGGCAAATCCCATTGTAGTACCAACTGCCAGCATGACGATCAGTGATGTCAGTAAGCAGATAGCGCCACTGTCGCTAGGCAACAGATAATCGAGAATAGCGCATGTCAAGATGGCGGAAACGTTGCGGACATACTCAAAGGAAGAAGCACGTTCTGTTATCCGATTCTTGTCCGCTGAAGATCTGAACCCCTTGGACATACGCCGTGAAATATAGGCGATGTACGGTGAGGAATGCATGTAACCCATACAACTGGGTTACGAAGACCGGTATAGAAGCTTACACGGCGCCGACCTTCCTAGTCAAGCACACAAAAGTTGGGAAACTCTGCAGCACTGCATGGTATTTTCTTTCATGCTCTTCTTCTTTTCTTCTTGATCTTCGAAACTGGCAACTTCCAATAAATTGGAACAATTTCTTAGACAAACCAACTTTGAACGCTTCTAGTTTCATGTCAAAGTTCACGAAAACAAAAAGTTTGTTTTAGTAGCATACATCATGGCCACATACAGGGGAAATAATTCATTTAGATTCTTGGACAGTTCAAAGTTCGACTCCTGTTCGAGTGGACTAAAGGAGATAATAATAGAAAATCAGATAATAATAAAGCACCGAGTAGCAGTGTCATAAAAACAAGCTGAAATCAGTGAAAGTTTGAGAAATAAAACATTCAAATGGCCATCATCATCCTCACTTTGTACATGATTTTATTGTACCATGCCTTTCTCTACTTCAGCAGAATGAGATCTCGATCGGCGAATAACTGACGGCTTGCGCCAGGGTTGGGACTCATAGCGACAAAAGATCCTACTCTATCTCTATGTGGCTTGAGTCATGGTTGGGACTCATAGCGACAAAAGATCCTACTCTATCTCTATGTGGCTTGAGTCATGGTTGGGACTCATAGCGACAAAAGATCCTACTCTATCTCTATGTGGCTTGAGTCATGGTTGGGAGTCATAACTGACAAAAGATCCTACTCTATCTCTATGTGGCTTGCGTCAGGGTTGGGAATCATAACTGACAAAAGATCCTACTCTATCTCTATGTGGCTTGCGTCATGGTTGGGAATCATAACTGACAAAAGATCCTACTCTATCTCTCTCTCTCTCTCTCTCTCTGTAGTGCCCCTGGATACAGACGGTAGTCTGGGAAAGTGAACAGGGAGGGCAAAATCTGTCTTTAAAATACCTCCAGCCGAAGTGGGACGTGTTGGGCTGAGAGGCACGTGACTGAGACACAACGCAACCAACGCCATTTTGAGGGCAAACGTCGAAGAAGAGAAGAACTATTATGCCTTCTTATACTACCTAAATATTTCAAGTGTCTTGTTCTTGTGGGGTTTTTTTCTTTTCATTTCTCTTTTACATTTGATTTAGTACTTCTTTGTTTATATACTTTTCAACAACAACAACAACAACAAGAAAAAGGCATTCTTCTTTATGTCTCCAGTTTCATCTGCATCACGGAGTAGTGTGGAAGATGTGTAGAATGTAGCAACTCTCAGTTTCAGTCTATGTGCTGTATGCTTCAAAGTAATAAACGTTTTCTGTTCAGTTAACACGCGCGTGTGGCCACTTTCGTTTTTCTACTAATTTCCGGTTCACCTGTTCTACGTCCCAGATACACGTACAGTCATGCACAGTCATTTACTGCGAAAATCAGTTACGGCTGTTCGTATTTATAGTCGAGGTCTCGTGGATATATTGTATTAAAGAAATAATCAAATACAGTACACATGGCGTAAAAGAGTTTCGTTCCAGCCGCATGCCGTTGATTTTCCGCTTCCTATTTTTCGTTGTCTTGGCAGAACTTCTAACCTGTGAAGAGATATTTCATTTTTCATTAAAAATCTGCCACACCTTGACCCAAGACACGCAGATTTGGCAAGTACAGAATCTTTGCAAGTGACTGATACCAAGTGCAACCCTAAGTTATAGAATGACTATATGAAATGTGCCACTTATTATATCGTTTCTCCATTTATATTTAGGTTTACAATCGGGCTTTTTTTTTTCTTTTCTGCTGGTTTATATGAACTTTGCCATTCTAATGTTTATATCCAGCCCATATTCTCTGCATCTGTTGTTTATTTGTGTCACAAGATTCTGTAAGTCCTTTCGCTTTTCTGCTATCATAACTCACTGATCTACATATCTGGAATTGTCAACAACCGCTTCATTAATGATTAACTCTTACATATTTTTTTTCCTATATGGGTCAAACAAGCAGGGAGATAACTCTTGTCTGACCGCTCTTTTCATTTCAATGGGTTATGAATAGTTTATGTCAGACATTATAACTGCTGTTTGTCCCCAATACAAACTGCTTATTATTCTGATATCTTTACCATATAATTTAATCTTTTCCCGACATTTAGTTATTTGTTCATATTTTGCCATATCAAAAGCCTATGTGTTTTAAAAAAAAACAAGCTCAAATGTCTTATTTCACTACCATATATTTTTTTCAGTTATCATCCTCATAAATAATATGGCGTTCTTCCTCCCATTATGTTTTCGGAATCCAAACTGTTGGTCACTAATTTCTTTACCTTTTTATCGCATTCATCAACGACTCGTGATGAAAAACTGGAAAGTTTGTGGCACGAAAGGGGCAGGTATAGAAAAATATAGCAGATCACAGTGGAAGAGATGGGGACCTTACTACCACTGGGGTAGAGCCTGCTGTGTATATATATATATATATATATATTATATATATATATATATATATATATATATATATATATGTATATATCAGGACAGCACAGAGAACAAACGAGTAAGGAAGAATTAATATAATATATGTTTAGATCAAGACACTGGGACCAGCCAGCTACTGCCTGATCTTTCAAAGTGTTGCCCAGCAACCCCTCAAATCACTTCTAGTGATCAGGCCCCACTGAGATAAGTTTTGTAACCCGGTATAAAATTCTCCCCCCTCCCAACCCCCAGCCTCTTTTCTTCTACTTTCATCCACTACGGCCCCCCCCCCCCAGTTCTTCAAGCACTGGAGTGATGCACTAGCTCGACCCCCCCCCCCCCCTCCTCCTCCTCCTTGTTCGACACTCTTTAGATGCTCAGTGTTAATTTAATCGATTTGAATTTAGTCAACGGAAGGTATATTTACTTTTTAACCTTATTACTTTTTGAAAGTAATGAACTATTTCAGAATTGTTACTTTCTAGCAATTGAAAAAAGTCATTGAAATTTCTCCCCCTCCCTCCCCTCCCCTACCACCACCAATATCTTAAATATCAGCCATCATCCTGACCCATACTTCCCCGTGTTCAAGTTCTAAAACAGGGCTGTCAAAGTCGGTTAAGCCGCAGACCGTTCTCCCAGCAACTCTACCTCACGGGGACGGCACCTTGTCTACATACTCTGCCACTACAGAGCTTAAGGACGATAACTTGCAGTAGGGACTGCACTAACACAACACTATCACAATCTGCTTTTTTAACTCTCGGCAAAAAACACAAGTCTCTGGCTTACATGTTGCTAGCCCCGCTAATTCCCTCCTTTCAGCTTGTTTTCTGGAAGTAATTGCGTCTATAAATAGCTCCCCCCAACAGACCGCCGTTTGTCTGATTGTCATGTTAATACTGCAACAATCCTAACAGTAAGTAGACTGCGTTACATTTTATTTTATAATTTTCTTGTTAGATTTTTTTTTTAATTCTGAAGCAGCAGCTAAATGAAATAACATTTTTTTTTCCCATGGAGGCGTTATAAAAGTCGGTACATTTTTTTTTAAACTAACGTTCTTCTTCTTCTTCTGCGTTCGAGGTTGTTGGTCACATCAGATCCTGATCCTTGCTGACATGGCAAACCCCGCAGTCCTCTCCAGATCCTGATAGGAGCCCTAAAGCTTTTGCCCCCAAGCTTGTGTCCTCTGGCCATCTCTCACGCCCCAGGTCTGCTATGAAGTTCATTCATTCATTCATTCATTTGCACATCCTTTGCGGAACTTTGCCTCCCAAACAGCTCTCCTGTAGGCCTCTCGGTTGTGAGCAAGATGGCCTGCTGCTGCTGCGTCCATTTGCAGATCGTCAACGATTTCTTGCAGCCATCTTCGTTTTGGTCTTCCTCTTTTTCTTTTTCCCATTATGTATCCTTCCAATACGGTCTTCTTTAAATTATCAATGAAGTTCAATTTATATATAGGAATAATTCTTTATGAGACTCCATACAAGGTCCCGTTTTATTTTATAAACTGTCCTTAGAGAAATATTTCTATACAAATATTATATACCTCACGCTCCCCTTCCTACGTCTATTATATGCTTAATGTAATGAATTACTACTGAAGGATCTGACATTCAACACACATTACAAACATAACATGTGCAGTACGAATCAATAACCCCGTCATCAAGTAATACATCATTTAATCAAAAATATTAGACGTCAAAAATAACATAACAACTGGCAAAATGACAACCAGCATAATGACAAGGAGAACATTAATCGACGATATGGAAGATTAAATAATAAATGATTCAATTAGGATGATGATTCAAATGCAGTAATATCTCAGGCCTCATAATATGCAGTAATACACATCAATATCACAAGGATGAAACTCATGGAAAATATACCCAGTAATTGCTGGTGCCGATGTATCAAGTCTGTGATTTGTGCTACAAGGTTCTCCCGTGTGAGACTGCCTTGTCTTCAAATTATATCATTCTTTTAATGTACGGAAATATGTTTACTTCATTAAAATTAAAACCAGTATTTATGTTTATGGAAACAAATTCACAACCCGTTACATGGTGCTTACTTGGAATTTTAAGAGTGTATGTGATTTAATTTTTTTTTTCGTCTAAAGCCTACTGTTCCTCTTAAAATCACTGGTTCTTGCTTATTAGACACTTCTTTAATGAAGTGTTTTCTGCGATCAAACAGTCTGATCCTGACTCAGTGGGTAATTCCAAAATCAGGTAGATAGAGGTGTATGGTGCAGTTTTACAAAATGAGGGAGGAAGTGAGCTCACTTCCTCCCTCACTTTGTAAAACTGCACCATACACCTCTATCTACCTCATTTATATCAACCAGTTTTACTGCAGTCGCCATCCCTTTTATCTGTTACATTCCAAAATCAGCCTTCGATAGGCTGGTAAAAGAAACCGGCTGCCATATCAACATGAGCATTTCATGTAGGATGCAGTAAAGCCTCGGTAAATGCCAGCCTATAGCCCACTTTGTTCAGTTATGCACGAGTAGCCACCAAGTAAACATGAATCCTGTAATCGCCATATACCCGCCATCTGTGAAATCAGTGATGTGGTTAGTTTTCTGTAAACAGAAGGCCACAGCGTCGCCTAGATTCGTCGCTGACTGTGTCGAATATACGGCGATAATGTTATGACAGTTCTGTGACAGACTAGTTTAGGAAATTCAGGGATGGACGCACAAATGTGTAAGCTGAGGGGGGAACAAGGACGACATCCACCTTCGAATGCTGAACTCGTTAAAAAAAAAGTCAACCAAGTCGTGTGTGAAAAACATCATTTTATGATTTCAGATCTTTCTGACGAATTTCATCAAATTTTGAGAACTGGTCTGTTTCCATTTGTCACAGAGAGACTGATATGTCAACGAAGAACTCGTAGATGCGGTCAATAACTGGCTGGATACCCTGGCGGAGTTGTTCGTTAATGAGAACCTGAATAAGCTGGTGTCATGATACATGTACCTGAAACTTGATGGCTCCTGTGTGGAACAGTTATATATAATATATAACATCTTGTTGGCTGAAATGCAGATGAAGCCACTGACAGCAATTATTGAGGAAAGTCAATGGCGACGGTTGGGACATGTGCTCCGAATGACTGACAAGTCACTACCACAAATAGCACTAAGATGGACACCACAGGGGAACAGAAGTAAGGGTAGACCAAAAGAGACATGGATAAGAACAACAGAAAGCATGTTGAGCAATAGAGGGCTCGCCTGGGCAAGAGCAGAAAAACAAAGGCAAAGGAAAGGCATTTTCGGAAAACCCTTGCGGAAGCCCCATGTGCCCTGGGCACTTAAGGTTCAGATATATACATTTGTATGTCCCTTGAGGAACTTTGCTTCCCTAACAGCACTCCTGTAGGCCTCTCGGTTGTGAGCAAGATGGCCTGCTGCTGATGCATCCATTTGCAGATCATCAATGATATCTTGCAGCCATCTTCGCCTTGGTCTTCCTCTCTTTCTTTTTCCCATTATGTACCCTTCCTAGACGGCTTCTCTAGATTATCATGAGGTTTAATGTGTCCAAAATATTTAGGTTTTCTTTGTTTAATCCCCTTTACTAGCCAGCCTTCTTCAATATTAAGTTCTTGTAGTATGGATATATATATATATATATATTGTAGCCATGATATTTGAAAACTTCTTCTATTGCATTTACATTCAAAGATATTTATGTGTTTCTCATCTGTTTGTTAAGTGTTCAAGTCTCACAGGCATATGTTGCGATGGGAAAGATTCACGCCCTTAAAAATCTTATTTTTGTAGTTCTGTCTGTTCCTATCCACAGATTCTTTAACTGTTTTACTTTCTGAAGAGCGATATATGTCCTCCTTTTAATTTCCTTCATTGTATCTTCATTATTAATTAGCAATGATCCAAGATATTCAAAACTCTCTACTTCTTCCAATTTTTTCTCATTGATACATATTTCAGTTACCTTGTATTATATATATATATATATATATATATATATATATATATGGGTGTCTGTACCCGTGTGGTACCCGGGATCTGCAAAGAATAGGACCACTGTACCCTACCATGCATGATCGTAAAAGGCGACTAAGGAGGGTTCAGCATAGGGCCAGCAACCCTATCTGGTAAAAAACTATCAGACTGCTACAGAAACAGAAGCAAGGGAAAAAGCAAATGCAGGTGGAAGGAGAAATGCGTATCAGGAAACTGAGCCCATGAAGGTTGTGGATGAAAGCCAGCCACTGGAAGTCCCCAGCCCGACTGCAGACCTCCTGGAACCTAAACAAAAGATGCATATAGGCAGCTGGAATGTAAGAACACTAAACCAGACTGGAAAACTAGCACAAACCATCAAGGAAATGCACAGATACAAACTAGACATACTAGGAATACAAGAAGCAAGATGGACAGGACAAGGCAGAAAGAAATTAACAACACAGCACACAGAAGATACAATAATATGGTCAGGTAAAGAAGATCTTCATGAAGGAGGAGTAGCATTGATTATAACAAAAGAAGCATCAAGAGCATTGCTGAAATGGACCCCAATAAATGAGAGATTATTATATGCACGGTTCAACTCAAGATTCACGAAGCTGTCTATTATAGTTTGTTATGCACCAACAGAAGCAGCTGAAGAGGAATTAAAAGAAGATTTTTACAACAGCCTCCAAGCCACAGTAGAAACAATACCCAAGCATGATATGCTACTCATCTTGGGCGACTTCAATGCAAAAGTAGGTGAAGGAAATGAAGATAGAAGAAGAATCATGGGAAGAGAAGGAATCGGAGAAATAAATGAAAATGGAGAAAGACTGTGCAGTTTCTGTGAAGAAAACATGATGACCATCGGAGGGACAATTTTCCAACACAAAAACATCCATAAGGTGACTTGGAGGTCACCAGATAAAACCACAGAAAACCAAATCGATCACATACTAATAAACAACAAGTGGAAACGGTCACTACAAGATGTGCGAGCAAGGAAAGGAGCAGATATAGGAAGTGATCACAACCTTCTGGTAGCAAAAATAAAACTAAAATTAAGGAAAGCCAGAATTGGAGAACACAGAAAGATACATTTTGATACAAGAAAACTGATAGACCAGCAAACAAGAAATGAATTCTCAATAATACTTAAGAACCGCTTCAGTGTCCTACAAGACGAAGCAGAAATGTCCATATTAGAGTTCAATAAAACACTACAGGAAACAGCAAAAGAGGTGCTGGGATATCGGAAAAGGAGAAAAGAGGAATGGATAAGTGAGACCACATGGGAAAAGATAGAGCAAAGAAAAGAAATCAAGAAAAAATTACTGAACACCAAATCACAACGGCTTAAAGAACGAGTTTTAAGTAATTATGCACAAAAAGACAAAGAAGTGAAGGAATCATGCCGTCGAGATAAACGTCAGTATTATGACAACTTAGCAGAGACAGCAGAGAAAGCAGCATATACAAATGACATGAAAACCATATATAAAATCACAAAGCAGATGACAGGTAACTTCAATACAAGATGTGAAAGTGCAGTAAGAACACAAAATGGACAACTGGTCAGTGGAGAAAGAGAAAAAATTGAAAGATGGAGGGAACACTTTAACACCCTACTAAACAGAACACAAGCAGCACAAGCAATAGATATACCTGAAGCAAAAGCGGAACTAAACATCAATACAGGACCATAACAATAAATGAAGTAAAAGAGGCGATAAAGATGCTAAAATCAGACAGGGCACCAGGTGAAGATGAAGTGACTGCTGAGATGTTGAAAGCAGAAGAAACAGAAACACCAAAACAACTTTGCCGGATATTACAACAAATTTGGGATTTAGAAAAAGCCCCAGAGGAGTGGAAAACTGGTCTTATAGTAAAACTACCAAAGAAGGGTGACCTCAGAGATTGCGGGAACTGGAGAGGCATTACCCTACTGCCACTCACTAGTAAAGTATTTTGCAGAATAATCATCAACAGAATTGTACCAACACTTGAGGAAAAACTTCGGAAAGAGCAGGCAGGATTTAGGAAAGGAAGATCATGCATAGACCATATATTGTACTTAGACAAATATTAGAACAGGCAAATGAATGGCATAGCACAACATATGCATTATTCATAGATTTTGAGAAAGCCTTTGACAGTGTCAACAGAGATGCACTGTGGAAAATCCTAAGATGGCATGGCCTCCCCCATAAAATAGTTAATGTAATCAAAGCCCTATACGAGGGTTTTCAGTGCAAAGTTATCTGTGGAGAACATACCTCCAGCAGCTTTAGGGTACAAACAGGAGTGAAACAGGGATGTGTACTATCACCAACATTATTTATCTTGGCAGTAGACTGGTTAATGAAGGAGGCAACATCAGACAAACGCAGAGGATTACAATGGACCCTTAACACAGTGCTGGAGGACCTTGACTTTGCGGACGACATTTGTCTATTATCAAGCAGTCACAAAGATATGCAAGATAAAATAAACAAGTTAACCCAGAATGCAAACAACATAGGACTAAAGATCAACGTAGGAAAGACAAAGTTAATGAAGCAAAATGTGAACAACAGAAATGTACTCAGAGTAGATAACAAGTTAGTGGAGGAGGTCAACGAATTTGTATACCTTGGCAGCAGAGTAGTAGAAAATGGAGACAGCACAGAGGACATCAACAGCAGACTTACTAAAGCAAACCAGGCTTTTGCAATGCTACAGAATATATGGAAATCAAATAAACTAAGCATAAATATGAAAATCAGGATATTTAAGAGTAATGTTCTAAGTGTACTACTCTATGGAAGTGAATGCTGGAAAATCACCAAAACCATAGAAAACAAGTTAAATTCTTTCCAGACTAAATGTTTACGTAGAATTAAAAAAATATTTTGGCCAAACACCATAAGAAATAACATCTTATTGGCAGAAATGCAGATGAAACCACTGACAACAATTATTGAGGAAAGACGCTGGCGATGGTTGGGACATGTGCTCCGAATGACTGACAACTCACTACCAAAAATAGCACTAAGATGGACACCACAGGGGAGCAGAAGTAAGGGTAGACCAAAAGAGACATGGAGAAGAACAACAGAAAGGATGTTGAGCAATAGAGGGCTCACCTGGGCAAGAGCAGAAAAAAAGGCGAAAGACAGGCATTTGTGGAAAACCCTTGTGGAAGCCCCATGTGCCCTGGGCACTTAAGGTTCAGAGAGAGATATGGGTGTCTGAGTGGCGAAATGGTTAGTACACTGGTCTTTCATGGCAAAGGTCGGGAGTTCGAATCCGGCCGGAGGCTCCCAGTCATCCAGCTGTAGAAATGGTTACCAGACTTCTTCTGGAGTTGGGGAAGGAAAGGCAGCCATGCGTGATACGGACCATATCACCCTCTAGTGTGCTGACAGGTCAAGGAAAATATGGGCACTAACACCATATCCCTATGTGCCTCTAAGGCATGACAGGATTACCTGTACCTTTTACCTATATATATATATATATATATATATATATATATATATATATATATATATATATATATATATATATATATATATAAGTTACATGGACACAAAAGAGAACAAATATATCTATACTACAAGAACTTACTATTAAAGAAGGCTGGCTATTAAAGAGGATTAAACAGAGAAAACTTAAGTATTTTTGACACATTAAACGTCATGATAATCTAGAGAAGACCGTCTTGGAAGGGTACATAATGGCAAAAAGAAAGAGAGAAAGACCAAGGCAAAGATGGCTGCAAGACACATCGTTGATGATCCACAAATGGATGCATCAGCAGCAGGTCATCTTGCTCACAACCGAGAGGCCTGCAGGAGTACTGTTAGGGAGGCAAAGTTCCGCAAGGGACATGCAAATGAATGAATGAATGAATGAATGAATATAAGTTATGTATGTACGTTTTTCGTGTAATACAATATTTTTTTTCTATGTTATTTTCATTTTTTTTTCTACCAGCCAATCGGTGGTTAATTCTGGAATAGCACTGTACGTTTTTGATGATTTTACACAGGAGAACACTTATCTCATATTGTCGAGATGTAGAAGTTAGTAACAACATTCTTAAATAGAGCACCGGTATATTCAAATATATATACATAAAATATACACACATACATTCATTCATACAGATATATAGGCATACATACACATATACACATAAACACATAGTACACAACAAAATGTGCATACATACCTATATACCATTTGCATATATGCATACATACATATACACATTACATGCATGCATAATGCATACACTATGCATACATACTCGTACTTACACACATATATAAACAATACGACATGCATATACAAATAACAAAACAAAAACATATTTTTTTAAAAACAATCATTTCACTGAAGTATATCATAATAAAAGATCAGCACCAACATGGTGGTAAATTTTAGCACACATCGCGTCAGATATCTTCAGAATCACAGGATGACCTACATGTATGCCAGAAAATACAGCCAGTAACCGCCCGAAAACGGACTTTAAGTGACAGTCAAGCCAAACTATGAGACCACACGTTTACCACTATGCGTAAGTACGCACATATTTGTACAACCGGCCTGGATAGATTTAATATGTAATTTAGAATATCACAGTTGTCCCCAGTGGCCGCCATGTTTTCTCCTAGCAAGCACTCTTACATCTTACATCCTTCCCGTGCCGTTAAACGTGGTAGTTTGCCAAGATTTCCTTCTTATTTCCTGTTTTCGGCGAGCTTTTCAACCTCATCAAGGGATGTTATTCCCACTAAACTGGCTTCTCTTAACAATGTCCTCTTTAGAGTTTCACGTGGTCGGCCTCTTTTTCTTCTGCCTTTTATGTTCCACTTGATAGCTTGTTTTGGGATTCTCTGGTTGTTTCTTCTTAGCACATGACCGACATATGTCCATCTTCTTTTCCTGATCACCCATGAGACAGGTTGTTGTTCGCTCATCTGTCTTATTTCTGCGTTGTTCTTGAATTCGTTCCACTTTATACCGAGTATTTTCCTGGGGGATTTGTTCTCAAAAGAGTCTAATTTCTTGTCTATTTCTTTAGTCGTTTTCCAGCTTTCACATGTATGCATGAAGGTGGATATTACATTTGAATTGAGTAATCTTAACTTGGTTTTTGTGCTTATAACTTTTTAATGCCATATGTTCTCAAGATTCTTGAAGGTCAGTGCTGTTTTTGCAATTCGAATTCTAACTTCCTTTCTGGTGTCACCATCCTGGTCTATGTAGCTGCCGAGATATGCAAATTTGTTTACTTCTTCAACAGCTGTTCCTTTTATGTATATTTTTCCTTCATGGTTAATGAGAAGTAAACATTATGCGAATAATATTTATTTGCACATTTCTTTCTTTCTGCCTGTCTTTCTTTCATTCATTTCTTTCTTTCTTTCTTTCTTTCTCCAAAGAACTGCGCACTTACATAACGTTAAAAAAAAAGAAATAAATGAAGAATCTGGTGCATTATTATGTTAAGAGCATGGCCCATTTTGGTGGATGCTGAGACCTCATTATATATATATATATATATATATATATATATATATATATAAGTTTATACTATTGCAAAATTAACACTTTTCGGGTTACATTATCTGTCTGAATCTTAGTGTTAACTTTTGTTAATACTCATATGGTTAGCGATACAATTGCGGAAAGTCTACCTTGCGACAAGTAAGGGCTACTAACTTGTGCAGTAAACACACGCACAAAACTGGTTTCCGTGGTTCTCTCTCGAATTTCATTTTAGAATTTTAGAAATGGAAATTAGCTGAAATTACATTGTATATTTATTATCATGCATTTGGTTCTAAGGACTGCTATTGCCGGAGGTGGGGTGGAGAATTCGATCTCCACTCCAACGGCGCGCGTCTCAAACAGCCTCTGGCAGTCAAGTCCAGCTCCTGGCCTTCCCGTGGCAGAACTGTTTAAACTGACAGGAGAAGGGGCGAAGGGTAAATGAATGACACGTTTGGTAGCTCATCTACCGCTGTTGGCGAGATTCTTCAGCTGCCCTGCGTGGAGCGGTGCTCCTCCCGGCCAGTGAAGAAAAGTGAAAAAGGGGTTGCCGCGCGGCACCACTGCGGAAAAAGTGGTAGAAAGGATAAGGCAAAGCAAACGGTCAAACCAAGGCACCTCTGGTCTGGAGGTCTGCCACGTCCTGAGTGCAGTCATATCGGGTGGAATGCATGAACCAGCTTAACCCAGAGGTTAAGACACTGCTGGCGAGACTCTTCGAATGCCGCGCGTGGAATGAAGCTCCTCCCGGTCGAGGAAGAAAATGCGGAAAAAGAATAAAGGTTGCTGTGTGGTACTGATGTGAAAAGGTGAAGGAAAAGATAATGTGACATTTAATCGGTATGTCCAGTAGTATCGCTGCGAGAGCTACACATACCACGGCGCCTCTGCTCTAGAGGCCGACCACGTCCGAAATACACCTACACTGGTGAAATATGCCTAAACCGGCACACACCAGGGGTGGAACTTGATGGCTAGACATGTCATGCCACCTCCGCTCTAGAGATCGGTCACGCCTGATATACACCCATACTGGTGAATTTTGCCTAAACCGGCTCACACCAGGGGTGAATCTTGAAGGCTATGCATGTCACAGTACCTCTGCTCTAGAGGTCAGTCACGTCCCAAACACGCCCATACTGGGAGAATATGCCTAAACCGGCTCAACCCAGGGGTGGAAGTCACTAGTAGCGAGGATTCATCCTCCTGGACAAAAGCTCCATCCTGGTCACAACTAGGAAGGGTAGCGGCCACGACCAAAAAATGCTGAAGTCGGAGACACTGGACCAGGGCAGTCTAGATAGGCAACCACCTCTCACCCAGCGGGGGTGTTTGCGTATCCTAATCACGCTGAGGTTTTCCAGTGAGAAAGTCCAACCCTGGACTGGATGGGCAACCACCTCTCACTCGGCGGTGACACACGGGTATCTCAAAACACGTCGAGATTTTCCGGTGAGAAGGTCCAACTCTGGCCTGGGTGGGCTACCGCCTCTCACCCAGCGGGGATGCACTGATATCCTAAACACGTCGAGGTCTTCCGGTGAGAAAGTCCAACCCTAGACTAAACTGGTGCAATAAAAACCACGGTGTCACGCAATCCCGCTTCAGAGACCCACCAAGAATACAAGCTAAAGCCCTGTGATACTCTGAACCCCACACAGGAGACCACGGGACCTAACGAGGACCACAGGCGTAAATTCAGTAGGATCACAGTGCGGTCTTGGTGGTAGAAGCGACCGAAGAAGAAGAAGAAGATTATCATGCATTAAAAAAAGATTGTTTATATTTAATTAAGATTAAGTTACTTTATTCAGCTTGCTTTGATGCTTTGATGATGGACAGTGGGGGGACACACATGCAGGATTTTGTTTGTTTGAAATATAAACGAAATACGACATGTGCTCGTGACCTACTTGTCTGCACATGGACATCTTCGTATCTCTTTGTGCGCACATATTTTCACTTAAGGTATCTATTTAAATCAGTGTTTCTCAGCATTTGGGGGGGGGGGGGCATGCCTCGCCTTAACGCCTCAAATTGTCCGCCTCTAAAAATAGCAGTGTTGTCATTATGGATGAAAGCTTGCAAGCTACACACATTGCACTCCCTGCATTCATACTGTATGCGTGAGAACACAACCTATGCTGCAGAGATATAATGACAACTGTGCAGCTGTTTTTAAATTTTTCAAAGCTAGAATTGAGTTGTTACATGGGAAATCACTGTTTGGAAGCCAGCGTCTGTAGCATCACTCATTTCCGGTATGTGCAATCGTGTGAGTGACGTCCCCTAAATAACCGCTCTTCTGTTCGCTACCATATTAGGAGACTATAAAAGGTCACAACGAAGGTTTGGGTATCTAATCGAAACAGTCCGAAACACTTGAAAAAATTCTTGGCGGCGGCGGTGGTTTCAGTTTAAACAATGAATCCGAATCTTTAGACACGGGGTTTCGTTTTGGTGTGTTGGTGCTAGGATCTTGTGACTGAGCTGCAGTAAGTTGCTTCTGTATAATGACGACACAATCTTTGTTGGCGCTGGTAAGTTCGAGAAGCAGACGTGAAACAGAAACCGTCTATTTCTAACGTTTCTCATTTAATAATGTGCATATTTACAATAAAATCGGGGTTTGGAGTGCTAAATATTGTTTTATACTGTATAAAAAGTAGTTTTTCATAACTTTATTTGCTCTAGAACAATTAAACTCGGTTGTTTTCGTTTTATCCACCAGTTATTTCTTGCCGTTTTTTTTTTCCATTTTCAGTTTATGGTAGTATCTTGGATTCAGATTATGAAAATTGCGTAAACATGTCTAAAATAATTTGCATAGAAAGTGCTAGGCATAGTGTGGGAATGGCCGAATGATAGCCAGGGCGGCTATTGGGCTGAAAGCAATGAGTTGTATACATTAGATAAGGATGTCTTGCAGAGTATGTTCATCAACGTTGAGCCCCTTCATCAATGGAGAAGATCGAATCATGTGTAGACAGTCCGATAATAGTTATTTTAAACTATGTAACACTTATAGGTAGCATAAGACCCTGTTTGATCATAGGACCACTGTTCCTTGGGTGTGGGCAACATAGCACATACATCCCAGGAGTGGATCATCATTGTCTAGTACTTTCAGATGAATTTTTAAGTAGTTATAATAAAGTTAAAAAGTATTCCCTTTTTTAAGGTGTATTGTTTAGTAGCAGGTTCAGCGAGGTAAAATACCTAAAATAATCATCAGTTCTACGTGGTTAAGGGTAGCAACAACAAAAAGATTTCTGCTTCTGTGATTTAACCTAAGATCTTCAAGAAATAGTCATTACACATCAACTATGTCTAGAAAGAAATAGATGTATCTCCTTTAGATTATGTTCATATTAGTTTAAATTGGGTTTTTTTTTGTAAATACATTTTTTCTTTTATGAAAGTGTACTGAGTACCAATGCTTTCTATTTCATATATATTTTTAAGGGATTGAGTGTAAGGGTAACTTGGTAAAGATCAAATAACATTGGCATTATATTGGATGAAGAATAAGCTGCGCTAGCTTTATTCAGTTATGAGAGTAGAATAAGTGCCAGACTTCTCAGCAGGCTCCACTTCAGTTGGGGAACAACTTGACCTCTACCCATTACCCAGATTGTAGTATTGAAACAGCTTGTTATCTAGGACACCACATGAAGGCAGGATAGGGTCTTGACTAGTTGTTGGTAGCTGCACTTAATGTAAGTGTCAGTTCTCTCACACTTGTCCACATTCTGAGATGGTCATTTTATCTGAGAACAGAATAAACCAGATATATATATTCTCATTTTCAGTTTCAGTTTAGATTTGATAGACACACGTCGTTTACCATGAGCAAGAAAAATTCTTCACACAACAGTTTAACCTTGTATAACATGTATGATATTATGTCAGGTTTCCAGTTTGCTGATGATCTGTGACTTAAATACAAACAAATAATTAGTGTAGAAGTATGTGACTTAAATACACACAAATAATTAGTGTAGAAGTATGTGACTTAAATACACACAAATAATTGGTGTAGAAGTATACATAGCTAAGTATATAACTATACCCAAAGCCACTGCAGTAAAGCTGTGATAACAAAATGTATAAACTAGGAAAAAAGTTGGAACAGCTTTATTAATTAATATTACATACAGTTGTGTGCTTGTTAATTAATAAAGCTGTTCTTACTTTTTTCCTAGTTTATACATTTTGTGACTTAAATAGGCCTTTAACGTCTTTGTCTCGTCCCCTCTCTCGTATGCCTTTCAGTGTTGAAGAAACAAATAGACATCTTGATAGGGCATGGTGATGTGCTTCATATAATGTGGTGTTTAAGATTTCTGTAATTTCCTCCCTCCAGCTCTGGCTCCGGGTGGCTTCTCTCTCTGTTTCCTACAGTTCTTGGAATGAATGAGATCTGGGCTATACTGTCTAGTTGTGGCCGTGTAACGTGGCCAAACCATCTGACTTGTTTGTTTTTTGGTGTAGCATGTTACTGGTTTTTACTTCAGGACACGCCCTTTTGGTGTTGTTTCTGATTTTGTCTCTTCTTGTTACATTTAGTATTCTCATCAACGTCTCATTTCTGTGATAATGATTCTCTTTTTATTTTTATGTGTTTATGTCTGTGTGTGACACTGATAGCACACATTTGGTGGGAAGATTGTGTTGTACAGTGCTCTTTTTGCTTCAGATGTAGTGTGTTTGTTTTTCAGTAAAGTTGTCATTTGTCCAGTGACCTGATTTGCCTCATTGCATCTGTTTTCAGTTTTGGTATTGATTTACCCAGAGAATGTTAAAGTATCCCTAGGTATTTGTAATGCTTCACTTGTTTCAAAGGCTGGTTGCCCATAAAGATATTTGCTGGGCATTTTCTCTGACAGTAGTCATAACTTCTGTTTTTTTTTTTTTTTCAGCACTGATTTTCATATTGTGGTTTTTACATGCCCGTGCTAAGTTATCCATGTTCTTTTGTAGATCTTTCTCTGATGTGCTTGGTAATCAGAAAAAAGTTTATTTATAATCCACTCACAGAATATATTCTGTGAAGGCTGTTATGAATTTAAAGGCATTATTTGCAGAGCTGGACTATTGGGCAGTTCTGTGGTGGTATTTTTACTGTGTAAGTTAGCTTCTTTTGGAGATTTTGTCAGGTATATGTTATGAATAGTAAGGGAGACAGTACACAGCCCAGCCTCATTGCAGATTTTATGATGTTCCATTCGGAGTGTCCTGCATTTGTTCTAACTGTACTCTGACAGTCCTGTTATAGCTTTTTGTACAACTTGGACAGATATGCACCAACTCCATAATGTAGCAAGTTTTTAACATCCATCTACTTCAAAAATGACTGCTAAGACAAGACATGAACCACAGATTTTATTAGTAAAATGTATTAATAGAACAGAAATATAAATGAAAATGTGCTACCTTTTACTGTTCCTAAAGAGATTACATACCTTTCTGTTACTTTTCTAACACACATACATTCTCTTCCACATACTCAGGTCCCTGCTCTTGGTCGTGAGAATGTGAAAATGAAAGATCCTGACTATGTTGAAAGAGCAATCCGTACAATGATGAAGGACGCACACCACAAACTCCAGGTAAATGTTAAAGAAGTGCTGTTGAATAAAAAAAGACATCACTAGGATAAAGCTCATTACATCATAGAGTTACCTGTTATAGTTCATTCATTCATTCATTTGCATGTCCCTTGTGGAACTTTGCCTCCCTAACAGCACTCCTGTAGGCCTCTCGGTTGTAAGCAAGATGCCCTGCTGGTGTATCATCCATTTGCAGATATCAACGATGTCTTGCAGCCATCTTCGCCTTGATCTTCCTCTTTTTTCTTTTTCCCATTATGTCTCATTATGAGACAGTCTTCTCTAGATTATCATGACGTTTAATGTGTCCAAAATATTTAAGTTTTCTCTCTTTAATCCTTTTTACCTGTTATAGTACTGTTAAGATATTCAATTCTGCTAACTGTCTATGTCCCATAGCATTTGCATGCTGTAGGAGTGTGAAGTGTTAGTGCCTTCACATTTCTAGTCCACTACAGCATCTGAGGTAGGAATGTGAAATGTTAGTACCTTCACATTTCTAAGTCACTGCAGCTTCTGAGGTAGGGATGTGAAGTGTTAGTACCTTCACATTTCTAGGTCACTACAGCATCTGAGGTAGGGGTGTGAAGTGTTAGTACCTTCACATTTCTAAGTCACTGCAGCTTCTGAGGTAGGGATGTGAAGTGTTAGTACCTAACTACAAGTCCCATAATGTGATATATGTCATCATTTGCAAAAGATGCAGGATAACATATATTGATGAGACTGGCCTCAGATTAGGGGACTGCATGCAAAAACATCTGTACGACATCGCTCAGCATGCTTCGAAACCAGTCCCAAATCATTTCAATGGCCCCAACCACAGAGGCAAATCTGATTTTCTGGTAACAGCCATCAAACAATGTCACGCAGATGACACAAGCCGCCTGGTGCTTGAGAACCGCTGCATTCAAAATTATGGGACGCTAGAGCCACGTGGGTTAAACTCACAGTTTAGCTACACTTAACATTCTCTTCAATCATTATAGTACCTCTCCACTAAGTCCACCCCTTCTAACTTTTCAAACTTCCTCACAGCATCACTCTGCAACCCCTCTTCCCCAATCATCTGTTTCAACTTCTCCCAGCTAGGTCAATATTGTATCCCTCTCTCTCCCCTCCCCAGTTCCCCATCCACCACCCCCAGTTACAACCCACCGACCACATGTCACAGGTCTCTATTTAAACAGTCTCCACGTTCTACTAAATCCATTCCTGACACACACCGCTGGACAAATCGCATCTTACAATTTACAGCTAAGTACTCTATTAAAAAAAAATTTTTCTTTTAAAAAGAGTACTTAGCTGTAAATTGTAAGATGCGACTTGTCCGGCGGTGTGTGTCAGGAATGGATTTAGTAGAACGTGGAGACTGTTTAAATAGAGACCTGTGACATGTGGTCGGTGGGTTGTTACTGGGGGTGGTGGATGGGGAACCAGGGAGGGGAGAGAGAGTGATAGAATATTGACCTAGCTGGGAGAAGTTGAAACAGATGATTGGGGAAGAGGGGTTGCAGAGTGATGCTATGAGGAAGTTTGAAAAGTAAGAAGGGGTGGACTTAGTGGAGAGGTACTATAATGATTGAAGAGTGTTAAGTGTAGCTAAACTGCGAGTTTAACCCATGTGGCTCTAGTGTCCCATAATTTTGAATGCAGCGGTTCTCAAGCGCCAGGCGGCTTGTGTCATCTGCGTGACATTGTTTGATGGCTGTTACCAGAAAATCAGATTTGCCTCTGTGGTTGGGGCCATTGAAATGATTTGGGACTGGTTTCAAAGCATGCTGAGCGATGTCCTACAGATGTTTTTGCATGCAGTCCCCTAATCTGAGGCCAGTCTCACCAATATATGTTATCCTGCATCTTTTGCAAACGATGACATATATCACATTATGGGACTTGCATGTGAATCCCTCATGAAGAGTGAGGATAGTTTTGGGAAAGGTGATTGTTTTCATTTCCCAGACTACCAGGCAGGTAACGCAGTGGGGACAGTTACATTTTCTGGTGCCAACATATGTAAGGCTCTGCTTCAAGTGGCTGTGGACGAGGATGTCCTTCTGTTGGCATACAAACGTGAGCCAAACCTTAAGGACATCCTCGTCCACAGCCACTTAAAGTAACTGAATATTTTATTAATAGACAGCAAGACGCACATATAGTTAAAATGGAGTAACACTTTTTATTTTACTGTTTCTGATAATAACACTGAGAGATGGTTAAATTATTCTTTGTCATATTTTTTTTTAAATGTTTCCATCTTATCATCATCCTGTGTCACTCCCTAGGGAATTATGGCTGCAATAGATCCCCACCTGCCATTTCATACTTTCAAGTTGCACCTTGCCAAGTTGGCTGTGCTTCTTGACATTGTCCACACATTTTGTTTATTGTCTTCTTGCTGTTTTCTCTGCAACTTCTCCCTCATTATGGTTTTTCACTATATTTTTATGATTTTGGATGTGTCATTGTTTTAAAAAAAATAAGTATCAGATTCTTATATTTTTTAAAAATTATTTTTCCCTTGAATTTCATGTGGTCTGTGCTTGTCCTCATTTTCTGACCATAAATGAAATGTGCCACATTCTTCTGTACATCCACGTATTGGGAATTTCACTTTTCTTTTTCATTGTCATATTTATTGTCTGTGTAATGAGGGCTGTGGAGAATAAATAGCATTTAACAACTTTTGTTTCCATTATTGCATTATTTCTTTGTAGACAAGAATGGTTTTTTTTTTTTTTTTGCTCTGTTGAAAATGCATTTAGCTATTTCAGTTCTCCTGTTGCTTTCCATTTTCACATTTTGTATCAAATGTGTTAAAGTGTGTCTTTTTTTTTTTTCAATTTTTCTCAATTTTTATTACTGTAATAATGTTTTTCTTCTTCCTTGCTGATTGCAATGACTGCTCTTATTAACAAGTTCTTATTAATTTTTCCTTTGGATTTCATATGCATTTTTTTGTTTTTCAGTAATTTTTCTGCTTCTTATGTTTCCTTTCCTGCATTGCAAGTAGCAGTTTAGATCATTTTTATGTGCATTCCTCGGACATAGAAATTATTTTGTATGCTTCATCTGCCTAGATCAGTGTTTCCCAGGCTTGTCTGGGCTGCCACCCCCTTTCCTCCCACTTCATATCCTCAACACCCCCCCCCACACACACACACACACACACATGTACTGCTCATACAGTGACCTATTAAACAAGGATATGCATTACACAATTAAAATTTTCTTTTGCAAAACCAATTTATTTAACAATATGAAGGAGTTCATTTATAACTCATGTACTGCATTAGTTTCTCAGCTTTTAATGTGATGGATGAGTTTCATGTAAGGACACAAGTTTCTCAGTATCAGTCGATATCAGGTTGAAAAGTTCGAGGAAGGAAGGCATTATTGTCCCATCTGCTGCTTTGTTTCCACCCACTTTGAAAAATTCTGGCCTAGATGCTTCTTCTTAATGTTTTCCCTAGTATCTGTGTTAAATCACATCTGGCATTTCACTATATTTATGTAAATGTCAGATGTCCCAAGAATTTGCTAAGTCGTACTTCACCATGATCCAGCAATCCTTTACTTTTCTGTTATTTCTGTCTCTTACAGTGAAGACAAAAAGCTGCCCTCTGTTGAGAGCCTACATTTATATACTTTTTTTTTTTTTTGACAAAAACCTTTTTTTTTTTTTTTAGGTTGTGGCTGATTTTGACCGCACCTTATCGAAATATGCAGAAAATGGGAAAATCTGCAGTACAACACACAGTGAGTAGATATTCTTTCTCTTAATGTATGTTATAGCACTTCAGTAATTTACTTTTTATGTCCATTAATTAGATGACAGTGATATTTTGGGTGGGAAAAGCTACATTTGCTTTCTTTATCTCTTGACATATGTATAAGAAAATGAGCTGTCACCATACTAGCTGTTACAGTGCTGTGACAAACTTGTACATCATTTGCAAAACTGTTGTGGCAATGCTTGTTTGTAGAGTATATTTAGTGTAAATGTAATGGCGTCTCGACTGGCTAAGGTTCACCAGCCTATACTGGGTAGCAGTGCCTATTTCTGTAATAGAAGAGTCAGTGCAGTTTTTAACTAGCTTTGATCATTATAGACATCTGGAGTATGGTTAATTTTAGCTTGAGTTTAAAAATACTAATTATCAAAGATGTGTTGAGTAGTATGGGAATCAAATATATGTAGGAATGTCTATATAGTAATGAAATACAGACACAAGAACGCATAACAAAAGTGTTCTATGTTAGCAGAATTATGCAGCCAGGCTAGCCTAGAAGTTCTAGGTTTGAGTTCAAATCTAAAGGTTGCTACCAGAACCTGGATAAAATTGGCTATAGAGCTCAAGATTTAGTATGACGTAGAAGAAGTTATGTCTGTGTATGGCTACATAGACCTGTGTTATATGTCCACTGATTCGGTGACTGCCACCTGTTTCAGATTTCTATGAGTGTCAGTCCATTTTCTTCTTTTCTATCATTTTACTTGTTGCAAAAGGAAGTGTAAAAGACAATGTTGGAGGGATAGTGCATATATCAGTGCCAGCAAACAGCTTCTGACCACAGATCTTTTCTACTTCCATCAAGTAATTCTAGGAGTATGTTACTGCTAAACCTCATCCTAGTCTAGTCAGTGATGGTGGCACTACCTAAGAAAAACCACTGTAGATGACAGTCCATTCAGCTTTTTGCCTGTATTGATGGTATGACTGCAGTTTCAGATGTAGAAGGCTGGGATTTGTTGTTTACAGGGAGATCACTAGCTAACCTTCCTGTTAACGTAGGGTCACATAGCTGACCTACTTTCTACATACCAGCAGATCTACTACATTTTTGTTGCCCCATTTTAGTTTGCCAACATTTTTTTGGGCATTGTGGTGTGAGACTATACACTGGTGACACCTGGTTTTCAGTCTTGCTTGTTCATGACTTTATGTTCATGTATTCACACTTTTATGATTGTTTTGGTATTTGTGTTCACTCCATGAGTTTGAGTGTGTGTGTTGTTTTTTTTTTTGTGTTTTGGCACAGTCATTGTGCATAGGATTGTTATGTGAATGTCTTGTTTTCTTTCACAATACTGACAGCTCTGTGTATAGTGTACATTGGTGTGCCCCATCTTTTCTTCTGTTTTGTTCTGTTTTTGGACTGTTCATCTGTTTAGATCATTTCTGATTTAGGCTGCAACTTGTTACAGGTATTTAAATGTAAGAATGTGCCTCATGTTTGTCCAGTGCGCATTAAATAGAAACACAATACCAGGTTAAACAGTTTCACACATCTGTGCTCCTAAATGAATGTATTTGTCAGCACTAGGTATACACTGAAATGAATACTCTGTAATGTTTGTATAGTCATTTGTATGAGCTTAAAGCTGCTGGTTATATCAGGTGAAGGTCAGTCCCATGAATAAGGGATTTCATCCTAGTTTTGCAGTGGAGGAAAAAGGGACTTTACCTGAGTCAGCAGTGAGGGGTGGGGGAGGTAAAGGACTTCATCAAATAGTGCACAGTAGGTGAATAAGGGACTTATCAAAGTCCATGGTAAGTGAATAAAAGACTTATCAAAGTCCACAGTGGGTGAATAAAGGACTCGTGTTTTTTTTCAAGTTTGACTGAAGGCTATGTAATCAAATTCTTATCTAGAGTTTGTTTTCCTAATCCAAGCATCACTTTCTTATTTTGTTAACTAGATGTGCTGGAGGAGAGCAGATACATGCCTGAATTTTACAAAGAAGAAGTAAGCATAATGGTTGTATGTCATCATCAGCTAGTCACACATGAGTCATCACAGCTAGTCACACATGAGTCATCACAGCTAGTCAAATATGAGTCATCACACCTAGTCACACATGAGTCATCACAGCTAGTCACATATGAGTCATCACACCTAGTCACACATGAGTCATCACAGCTAGTCACACATGAGTCATCACAGCTAGTCACACATGAGTCCATCACAGCTAGTCACATATGAGTCATCACACCTAGTCACACATGAGTCATCATGGCTAAATATTTATCATATTCCTTGTATAAAGATTCATTTGGACTGCAAATTTCTTTGAACCTTTCTTTTCCATCATCTGTGATTTCTCCGTGTGCTGCAGTGGTGTAGTGGTTAGTGTACTTATCCGCCTATCAGATGGTCCCTGGTTCAGTTTTTCACTCAGGCAGAATTTTTTCAGACCAGCTGACACAAGGGTCAACTCAGCTTTAAAAAAAAAAATGGATACCTGGGGATTCCCTAGAAAAATAAAGGCAGCTGGCATCCCTACCTCAGATGCTGTAGTGACCTAGAAATGTAAGGCACTAACACTTCACACTCCACCCCCCCCCCCACCCCCATGATATGCAAATGCCACAGGGCATAGATTTTTAGATGATTTCTCCAAGCAGATGCTACAGGTGGCTGTTTAAATTTTTTTTTAAAAAGATATGTTTTTCATTACTCTTAAACAGCCAAAAATTAATGCAGTAAAGTTAGCTATTATTTTTTAAAATGATTTTACTTGATAGATTTTAGGTGACAGAGTACAGAACAAGGAAAATAAATAAAACTGAAAGCTGAAAACAATAAGGTAGCTTCTAGAAGGTGCAAATAAACTTGATATGTATGTAAACTTGTCCTGTTGTGTATAAATTGGTTAGAAACAGCATACCCAATCACTAGCCTTTATTATACTGTTTATTTATTTTTTAAATGGGGAAATAAATGTTAAAGATTTTGTTGTAGACTGTTGTCAGGAAGTATATGCCAGAGTCAAGTGTTAACATGTCATTTGTGGAACTGTTAATATGTCGTGTAGAACTTGTGTCATGGATATTTCATTTGGATTTGATAACAAATTCAGTTTTTTAGGTCAAGAGCAAACATGCAGACTGTCAAGTTATGGTTCAGGAAACATGATTGATCTTTTAACATGTTTTAGTCACCAGAATATTCTCATCACTGTTTGATTTTTTAATCAGAATGTTTTTCATCAAATCATGGAAATGCTTTCACCCATTGTATGTTACTACAGCAGATGTGTTGTCTGAGATGCCCTAGAACTGTGTTTCCCAATCTAGGGCATATGCCCCTCAGGTTGGCAATTTGAATATTTTGAGAGGCAGTAGGAATATATTTATATTATACTTTTTCAGAACTTTCAGAACTTGGTTCACTATTGTGCTACAGGGGGAGGGGGGGTGGGGTTGAAAGGGTATCAAAATCTTTGAGGTGTTGAGATGGAGCATGATTAAAAAAAGAGTTTGGGAAACACTGCTCTGGAGTCTTGTATGCAGGTGCTGTTTGCAGGTGAACCTGTGTTCCACTTTTAACATTAACTCTATGTGCTTCACCATAACAGGCTCGTAAGCTCAAGGACACATACTTGCCCATTGAATTTGACCACTCAAAGAGTGTGGAAGAGAAAATTCCCAAGATGATAGAGTGGTAGGTGAAGCATCATTTTTTGTCTTTTCATTTGATTGTTTATAGGCTGGTGTATCACATCTGTAACAATTCAGGACAGTAACACAGTTTGTGATGCTTATACTACAGAGATTAACACCCCCCCCCACACACACACACACACACACACATACAGAGGCAGCTGAAGTATATATCAATGAGGAAGAATATCTTGGATCACTGCTAACTAATAACAGAGATACAATGAGAGAAATTAAAAAGAAAATAAAAGAAGAAATTGTGGAGAGGAACAATACCAAAAAAAAAAGGTTTTTAAGGCCATACATCTTTCTCATTGGAACATATGCTTGTGTAACCTTACACTTAACAGCTGAGAAACACAAATGCCTTTGAATGTAAATACTATAGAAGAATCCTTCAAATATTATGGACACAAAAAGACAACAAATATATCCATACTATAATAACTTAATATTGAAGAAGATTGGTTAGTAAAGAAAATTGAAAAGGGAAAAACTTAAGTATTTTGGACATTAAATGTCATGAGGGTTTGGAGAAGACAGTCTTGGAAGGGTACATAATGGGGGGAAAAAAAAAAGAGAGGAAGACCAAGGCATAGGTGGGAGCAAGACGTCATTGATAATCTGCAAATGGATGCATCAGCAGCAGGGCATCTTGCTTACAACCAAGAGGCCTACAGTAAAGCTAACAGCTTCATTCACTCATTCGCACATCCCTTGCAGAATTTTGCCTCCTTTAACAAGGAGGCAAAATTCTGCAAGGGATGTGCGAATGAGTGAATGAATACTACAGAGAACATCCTGGATTTTTGGCTTGTACAAACTGATCTGTTACGAGGCAGTGTCTGCAGGACAGCCAGCAGAACCTGGAGTAAACTGCAGATTTCATCCTTGTGACATGGCCGCAGACTTAGAAGATCTAGAGCTTAATGCTGAAGAAGATGAACATACATTATAGGTTGTGTAAAATTAAAGACAAAACAAGAAGACTGTGGAAACCAAGGGGAAAAAGCTGATGATCAGGTGAAATTAAATTTTTTTTTTAAGGAATAGCCATGGTGTGAGACAGCAAAAAAAAAAAAAAAACTGAGGAAAGTTGGAGAAGCTTGACTTATGACAGTGCATCTGTTCAGTCAGTCATTTGCATGTCCCTTGCGGAACTTTGCCTCCCTAACAGCACTCCTGTAGGCCTCTTGGTTGTAAGCAAGATTCCCTGCTGCTGGTGCATCTGTTTGCAGATCATCAACGATGTTTTGCAACCATCTTCACTTTGATCTTCCTCTCTTTATTTTTCCCATTACATATCCTTCCAAGACGGTCTTCTCTAGATTATCATGATGTTTAGTATGTCCAAAATATATGTTTTCTTTGCTTAATCCTCTTTACTAGCCAGCCTTCTTCAATATTTAGTTCTTGTAGTATATCAACAAATATATCTATACTACAAGAGCTTAATATTGAAGAAGGCTGGCTAGTAAAGAGGATTAAAGAGAGAAAACTTAAATATTTTGGCCACATTAAACGTCATGATAATTTAGAGAAGACCGTATTGGAAGGATACATAATGGGAAAAAGAAAAAGAGGAAGACCGAAACGAAGATGGCTGCAGGACATCGTTGATGATCTGGAAATGGATGCAGCAGCAGCAGGCCATCTTGCTCACAACTGAGAGGCCTACAGGAGTGCTGTTTGGGAGGCAAAGTTCCGCAAGGGACATGCAAAGGAATGAATGAATGAGTATGGATATATTTGTTCTTTTTTGTGTCCGTGATATATTAAGAACTCTTCTGTAGCATTTACATTAAAAGGCATTTATGTATTTCTCACCTGTTATGTTAAGTGTCCAGGTCTCATAGGCATGTGTTGCGATGGGAAATATTCATACCCTTAAAAATCTTATTTTTGTAGTTCTGTCTGTTCCTCCTCATAGCTTCTTTAGTTGTTTTACTTTTTGAAGACTGATCTGTATTATTTGTTAATTTTAAAATATTAAAAAGAGCGATTTTGAAGTGCATCTGATGGACTTCTCATTTTCAGTATATTCAATGATGTTTTTGAGCTCATCATTTCATTTCTGATATTTTCAATGTCTGTTAGCTAAAACTATCATTGAATATGATAGTTTTACTTCTTATACAATGAATTGGTGGCAATTCTCACTTGTAATGTGACTGTAATTAACACATTTCTCATATGATGATTGTATGTTGGTGGTCACATGTGATGTTACTGTCATTAACTCATTTCTCATACAATGATTTTGTGTTGTTTCTCACATTCAGTATCCAGAATTTATTTAGCCAGATCTGTAAAATGGTAAAATTAGTTTCACCTCTCGCTGTAGAAGAAATGTACCTGTTACCTCTGTGAGGTTGTTACATCAGTGAAGTTTCAGCAGTTGTTCTGTAAGTAATCATGTATTTGTGCCTGCCTTTCCATGGGGTACATTGACTGCTATAGATCTCCTGCCTGCTCCGTCTTTCATTTTGTTCCTGGCTATGCTGTTTCCTGTCAGCTTGTTGTTATTATTATCATCATTGCCATCCATTTGCTTAATTGTCTTTGGTTTTCTATCCAGTATGATTTTCAGTATACGAGATAATCATAAAGTCTATTTCTGATTAAGAAAAATAATATCTCAAAAACTATGCAAAATTGAAACATGAACATTGTGGTATTTTGTGGGTGAGTTTTTTTTTTTTTTTTTATTAGAAACATTTCAACCTCAGGTAGTTTTCCTAAAAAAGTGGTGCACTGCCGTACTGGGGTTTGGTTCATCAGTTTTTCAAAACTTTTCAGACTAGTAGATTAGGAGGGATGCTCCAACACTATGGCCATCATATTTACCAAACGTTATATCTCTTTGACTTTTTTTTTTTTGTGTGGAGGTACACTAAAGACAGTGTGCCACAGTGGTGGCACTTGCCTACATGACATAGGCACTGAGGACAATGTAGCACAGTGGTGGCACTTGCCTACATGACATAGGCACTGAGGACAATGTAGCACAGTGGTGGCACTTGCCTACATGACATAGGCACTGAGGACAATGTAGCACAGTGGTGGCACTTGCCTACATGACATAGACACTAAGGACAATGTAGCACAGTAGTGGCACTTGCCTATATGACATAGGCACTGAGGACAATGTAGCACAGTGGTGGCACTTGCCCACATGACATAGGCACTGAGGACAATGTAGCACAGTGGTGGCACTTGCCTACATGACATAGGCACTAAGGACAATGTAGCACAGTAGTGGCACTTGCCTATATGACATAGGCACTGAGGACAATGTAGCACAGTGGTGGCACTTGCCTACATGACATAGGCACTGAGGACAATGTAGCACAGTGGTGGCACTTGCCTACATGACATAGGCACTGAGGACAAAGTGTGCAGTTCACTAGTTCCTAATACTAAAACTTTGAAAGCAAGAACAATGAATATTTTAGTGACAATGACCACATAGATGTTGGATAACACATGGCAAGAAATTGAGTATTGCTCAAACATTCTCTGGGCAACAAATGGAGCATATGTTCAAGTGCATGAATAAAGTTGTTAAAAAAAAAAAAGAAAGAAACTTGAGATAGGTAAAGTTTTGAAAAAAAAAAACATATATCTGTCTAGCATATTTTTTTTTGTAATAAATGTTTGAAATCATGAAAGACTTCAAGCTCACCCTGTATTTTTATACCATTTTAATCACCCACAAACTTTTGTCTTCTTCTGATGTTTTCTGTTATTTATCTTTTCATTATTTTCTTGGTCCGGTGATCTGTAATGTAATGAAACATTTTAATGTAGATAAAATTTGGTCATGCTGAATTAAATAGATTATATTTGCAGTCATGAAAGAATTGTTGCAGAGAAAAATATAAATCATGAGCAACTGTGCAGATAGAGTGTTTTGTTACAGGTGGACAAAAGGCCACGAGTTGGTGACAGCATGCCATCTCACTCGTGAACTTATACGTCATATTGTTGCTGAATCTTTCGCTCGTTTGAGGTGAGATACTTCTGTTTCAGGCTACATCTGGATGTCATTTTTTTTGTTTTGTTTTGTGTCGTCAGTTATTATTTTTAAATAGTCTTGTTGTTATTTTATTGAACTGAATTTTGACAACTTTTAGCAGAAGGTTGCTCAACTCCAATCTCTCTTTCTCTCATACACATACTCTCTCTCTCTCTCTCTCTCTCTCTCTCTCTCTGTGCATGAACCAAAGAATTTTTATCAAATCTTGATTAAAAGAATAATGAAAAGTTAATTTTCATTAGTGAAAAGGAAATGGACATGCATATCTGCCACACATTAGAAATTAGTGGATAGGAAACCAGAAGATGTATGACGTGGTGGTTATTTTGAGCAACACGCTACAACCTGACCCTAAAGACAGCATAGCAACCTAAACCATAGAGATCAATGTATAGCTTTGAGACTGCAGACAGGGCACAACGCTTTCAGTGCACTCACTACAACACATAAGTAGATGAAGTTATGAGCATTGCGTACTTGCTGCTCTGTGGTTTTTGGTTTTTTCTTTTTTTGACTTAAAGCTTATTTATGCACATATTTAAATAATAAATATTTTGTCTGTTGTCATTTGTAAACTGTGCATATTTGCATGTTTTGTGTTATAATTAGGAGGGGAGGGGGAGAGAGTGAGTGAGAAGCAGAATAAAATAAATAACTTTTACTTAAAACTGCAACCTTTATGGAACTAACAGGTTTCTTTGAATTGTTTTCATCACTTTCTGAATAGTGCCCTCTTGATTAATGCAGGTTTTATATAATTGCTTATATATTTCAATTTTTTAATATATTCTGCTTCATTTCTGCTACATTCCAAGCATGAAAGTTGATATGGGAAAGTCTTAAGAAAAACAGACATGACACGTAGACAAGAGAGAAAGTAAACTCACAATAGACTAAATGGAAACTGAACCTTCTGACTGTGGTAGAGTGAACATTTATCTAGTTGTAAGAGGACAGCACAGAACCTGTCAGCCTAGTCATAAGAGGACAGCACAGAACCTATCAGCCTAGCCATAAGAGGACAGCACAGAACCTACCAGCCTAGCCATAAGAGGACAGCACAGAACCTATCAGCCTAGCCATAAGAGGACAACACAGCCTATCAGCCTAGCCATAAGAGGACAGCACAGAACCTATCAGCCTAGTCATAAGAGGACAGCACAGAACCTATCAGCCACAAAATATCTCCAAATAAGGAATGCTGTGTTAATAAGTTTGTTATGCATCTATCTTATAATAAGAGATTAAAATATCCTTTGTGCATCTGTCTTTGTAATGTCATCTACGAAGTTCTTTATGAATCTTGTAATAGTCGGTTATGAAGTCTGTTACACTTATCTTGCTAGAAGTCATTTACCAAGTCCATCATGCTTCTGTCTTGCCATAAGGTCTGTCATGCTTCTGTCTTGTCATAAGTCATTTACCAATTTTGTTATACTTCTGTCTTGCCACAAGTCAATTGCCAAGTCTGTTATACTTCTGTCTTGCCACAAGTCAGTTGCCAAGTCTGTTATACTTCTGTCTTGCCACAAGTCAATTGCCAAGTCTGTTGTACTTCTGTCTTGCCACAAGTCAATTGCCAAGTCTGTTGTACTTCTGTCTTGCCACAAGTCAATTGCCAAGTCTGTTGTACTTCTGTCTTGCCACAAGTCAATTGCCATGTCTGTTGTACTTCTGTCTTGCCACAAGTCAATTGCCAAGTCTGTTATACTTCTGTCTTGCCACAAGTCATTTACCAAGTCTATTATACTTCTGTCTTGCCACAAGTCAATTGCCAAGTCTGTTATACTTCTGTCTTGCCACAAGTCATTTACCAAGTCTATTATACTTCTGTCTTAAGGAAAGTTTCATGGGTGAGTACTTTCCATGCTGTTCTCTTGTGACTGTACAGTTGTTTGTCCAGTTTTATTCTGAATTTTGGCTGTCTTTCTTTTCAGCCATTTCCTTCTTCAATATATAGATGCTTTGTCAGTATATTTTGGTTTTCCTTCTATTTTACTTTCACACTTTTCATAATCATAAACGTTGCCAGTCATTGATTGTTAATTTATGCAAATTATTATTATGGTTAAGTGCCTTGCAAACATCTTAAGAAGCATTTTATACCTACAGTTTTCATAAATATTTCTGATCATGCCTCCCAGGAATGGCTGCAAATGGTTCTTTGATCAGCTTCACAATCTGGACATACCTATCCTGATTTTCTCTGCTGGCATTGGGGACATTATTCATGAGACCATTCTGCAACAGGCCACTTTTCATACCAACATGAAGATTGTTTCTAACTTCCTTCAGTATGATGAGCAGGTTTGTGCATGTCCTACCATCCCTTTATTGATGCTTTAATGTACTGTTAAGAGTACCAGTGGTGTGATTAAAAAAAAAGGGTTACTAAGTTGATAAAAAGTATTAAGAATTGAGGTCAGTGGAGAAGTATGGCCACCAACACCTGCTGGCAGAGCATGGCAGTGAATTTATCTTCGCTGATGTCTTTGTGTCTCTTCATTGGCATTAAGACTTATTCTTTCTTGGTCAAACGATTCTTGTTTCTTGAGACTAAATATATTTGAAAGTGAGCACAGGAGCAGCACAACTAATAGTGAGCTTTTTTCACAAGACTTCAGGAATGAATTGCAGACTGATTTCATTTTGTCTCAGTCAACTCAGTTTGGAAGATAGGAAAATGAGGTGTGTTGGGCAGTAAAATGTATAAAATATCTGCCTGAAAAGTAAGACACATCAAGTGGCTGCAGTAAACAGCATGCTATCACATGCTAAACAGAAAGGAACAAGTCACCATTTTCCGTTTCTGAACTGGACACAGCCAACTCCGAAGTCATATGTATACAAAGTTTAAGGTTGGTACTACTAATCTGTGTAAACATGCCCAGGTGCCCCTAACTGTGGAACATATCCTCCAAAACTGCACCAACAGTGAGACACTGATAAGTAATTACTGGCCTAGTGAAACCACTAAAGAAGATAAGTTCTTCAGTTCCATACATGAGTTAACAAAAAAAAACAGTGAAATGTATCCAAGATACAGGACTGCAGATGTAGACAGAAAATGTGTATGAAGAAGAAAAAGCAAACAGCATTTGAAAGTCTTGCTGTAAAGTTTGTGTTTTTTGGTAATAATTTATCAAAGTACAATGAGTAATTTTATCTTACTTACAGATACTGTTGATGACCCCTCTGATTAGAGTTTTAACTCTTTCCTGGCTCAGGAAGAAATGCAGATGTTCAGCTGGGTGCCGGATTAAACGCGCGGGTCTTGATATGTATAGGGGATATAGTTGAAAAACTGAATGAAACACAGTATATACATGTACTTATTATGTTTCAAAATGTAACTAAATGTATGAAGATTTCATAAATGCAGAGTTTTTTAGGAAAAAAGAAGTAATGTCATGTTTTTAGACAATGATTGTGTCCAACTTACCATCGGAAAGGCCTAGAGGTACTATATGTACCATCTGAGATGCGTAGATCTACCTGTTGACATCGTATTGTGATTCATTGTTGCATTATCGGTAGAATAATGTCTGAAATAACCTTCTAACTACTTCTCCAGTCGTTTAATATGTCTAGATCTACTTGGGACCATTCAAGAACAGCGGTCTTGTCACAGGGCATGTCCATACCCCTATCTATCCCTATCTACATCACCAAAAATTGAAATTTCTCACAGAAACCTTCCTTTTTCTCCCTCATAACTAGGCACTCTTCGGCCATTTTGAAAAAGGTCACAGGGCGTGCGCATTAAATGTTTACAATCTAAACAGACTAAACGTTACAACCGATGCTGAAGCAACTAAGGGCACTATGTGAGAAACCAGAACTGTCGCTTAAGTGACGAAAGGCCTGGGATGAGTTAAAAGCTGGTATCATAATGAGTATCATACTTCCTTCTAACTGCTGTAATTGACCTTAGTGACCTTAGTTCAGCAAGTCAGGACACAGACTTTCTCTCTTCTGCTGTCACCATTTGGGGTCATCAACGGGAGTTGCACATGAAACAAAATGAATCATTTCTATGTTGATATAATTATTACATTATAAAAACTTTCAGAGCAAGGCTTTCAGATGCTGTTTATAACATTGTTCTACTATATATATTTATTTAGTTATTTAAGTATAAAAGTGCATACAGATTTTTGGACCACCCTGTAAAAGATAAGCAACATTAGTGACCAGTTATTGTCATTGAACGTTTGTATGACAATTTATTGTATGACAGATTATTGTTCGTGAAGTTAAGTGTCAGACAGTTTGTAATTGTGTAACATGTCTAGCAGCATATATATTCTTGTATGCAGTGCCCATAGGTATTTATGTAAAAGCAAGTGCTGTTTACTGGTATAACAATGTTTTAGTTCATTTATATTGTTCATTATTATTGTTATTATTGAATGTTCTATTATCATCACATCTCACCTTGGTACATCACACGTCGAAGTTTCACATACATGGCAATAGAAGATTTCTCATGAACATTTCACTGATTCATTTTAATTTGACAAATAATATCAATATGATCAATACGTATAGCTGATAACTCACTTGTAATAATAGGCATAGGCAAGATTATACACATTTCATTATTTTCATCATAGTAGCACGAAATCTCACAAAATCACAATATCATAATTCTCAAAATTCTACAAGCAGTATTTAAGCAGCGTTCACAATATTCAGTAATACAAAAGCTCTTGGTAACAATTACTGTACGATCTCTTGCTACACTAGTTCAATCTAACACTGTGTCTCTATCTCTACATTTCTCTTGCTGAATGCCTCTTCCCCTCCTCTCTGCGTCTCTCTCTCTTTCTCCTCCTCTCTCTGCCTCCTGAAACCTCCTCTGCTCTCCGCCGGCCCTCCTGAATCCTCCTCCCTTCTTTATATTCGTAAGTTCTGACCACGCCAAAACCGGTCGCAACTGGCGTCTTCGCTTTCTTCTCCGTCGTCTAATTGTTACCTCCCATTAACAAGTCCACCATCTCTTTCATGTTCCCTGCTTCGGGACCTAGTCCGTTCTCTGTTCAGTCGTTTGATCTACTGGTCAATTGTTCCCCCTGGGCTACTGCATGTGCGCGCGAAGTCGCACCTCTAGAACTGGACCACTCTCACGATCTATCAGATCTATCGATACGGTTTTACCTTTGATCAGGTCTTTGAAGTACCGAGTATCCGTTCCTTGCTCCTCTAACTATACCTTCTTTGTCCCCCAATACATTCTTTATTCCTGATCATGTCAATAATAATAATAATAATAATAATTATAATAACTATAATCATTACTTACAAGGCTATGCTACATACCTCCCCTCGTTTAAGTCATATTGTTAACATTATGACTCAAAAAAAAAACTAGCAAAGTGCCTTGTAAGTAATGAGCTACCAAAATGTATTTCCATGTGGACCACAGTACCAACAAAAATCACTTTGCGGTCACCTCCCCTTGTTTAAGTCAGAATGTTAACTGTCAGCTATATCGACTGCTTTAAGCAATTACATGGTAGTTACATTCTCTCAATAACTCTGAACCATCATAGAAAAATATGTAAAATAATAGTTACATCTTGTTACACATGCCCATAAAACATAAATTCATTCTTCTTCTTTAGATTATACATATTCTGCATCAAAGTGTATTCCCATACATACTCAAGAAAAATAAAAACATACATTCTTTCAAATGACCAAAAATACTGTCATTACATTTGAGGCCCAACCTCAAAACGAATCACTTATTGCCCTCATGATGAATTTTCAGTCGACAAACCTCCCGTTTCTCATCATCAGCGGCAACCATAGGATATCTCATACACATTCCCTGATACATACTCAGTGTGAAATGTGATGTACTGGTTCCTGAAAGACCAGAATACTCCCATCGTATTCTCACGAAATTTGTTCCACTGACTTCAATTATTTTACCCCCCAAGTACTCCTCTATCATGATAACTCTTGGGTCTCCATCCCTCTATGCCAACCATTTTTAGTGCTGAGGGTATCCTCGTATTGATAATCACAACACAACCTTCTCGGTTCCACTAAACAATCTGGCAACACCCAAACATCTCACCCTACTCTTCTTAATACAAATGAAAAGTTTGTTTCCATATGTCAAAAAAAATGTGTAGGCACTTCATTCATCATACAAAAATATGCAATATTACATTATTATTCACCATACAAAAGATACATAGAGTGTTATACTACTAACACTCTCAATTTCTGAGCATTTCAACATTAAAAATACCCTAGTAGCAATGCAAAAAAATTCACATCATCAATGCCAAATCCATTATGGATATATATCATGAGCACCAACAATTTATGTAACCTTAACATTAGGTGAATCTGTAACACAGTATGCATTCTAATAATCTTGAACCTGCATACTCAGAATACTGGAACCTTAAAATAACGTCATTAATATTTTATCATTAGCGCCTTCTATTTCGTCTCATTCCTTTACCTCTGTATTTACTTTCTCTGTTTCCTGTAGCGTAATTATTTAACTTCTCATAGACCCATTCATCATTAACAACTGTCTTATCCTGATTTGAATTACGGTTTGATATTCCATGCTGATAAAACAAATGTCCCTCCTCATCATAACCAAAACCTTCTAGTGGCAAACGTTTGTCATTTTCTGGAATATTTGGATTTGCAAGGATGGTCTCCCGAGTAATCGGAGGTCTCCTGATACTAGCAATAATCTTTGGTGTTTCATTTGAGTGTTGCTTAACTCGAGTTTCATAGCAATTACGCGGTTTGTTTGACCTAATCTTCCCAAGTTCTGCGTCTACATCACATCCACCCTTTATTAATGCTGCCCTTATCTCTGCTGCTGTTATAGTCCATCCTACTGTTTCTTTACTACTATCTTTTTCCTGTCCTTTATTTGATGTTATTTGAACGCTGCCTACTAGTTTGTTATCATTTGAAACTGTATTTTCTCTCTCACCATATTTTGCTTTACATTTTTCTTCTATAAAATCATAATTGTATGTGAGATCTGCCTTACGGTGAACGTTATTAATCTGCACAAACATCTCTGATGTGGACTGAGGAGGTGTATTAGAATTCCACAATTTCTCCATCGTTCTATCTACTTCCTCATTGTCATTTACTCTAGTTAAAAATGCCTGTTTTTCAATACTCTTGATCCAGCCTTTGAGTCTGTCTGACTGGCCGTCAAAGATTTCTATGTCCTGTCTGGCGGTCTGATCTGATACTAAAGAGTTTAAGTCTCCGATTGTCGTATTCAACTGTGAAAACATATGTGTCACCTTTTCCATATGTTTTGCCATATCCCTGCAGTACGTTTTATTTTGTTATAATGTGTCCAAATAACATCTATATTATTCTCAATGAAACAACCAATAATGTCTAATGACAAAAATATACTAACAAGGTTATATAAATCAAACAAATACACACTGTAATTACAATTGCAGTCTAACTAATATAGAACCTAACTGTCTCCTGTTCCTGGTCGAACAAACTGTCCCTCTGTCGCTGATGTTGATGTTCCTCGTGAATGTCTCTTTAATGTTCTCTAATTAACACTGTTAAACAATTGTTCTTCGCGTATGTCACATCAGTTCAACACAGTCTTGCACGTGATCGCTAGTAGTCAATACTTCGCACTGTGGCCGCTTCTACACCCGGTCGTCTCCTCCCAAATGTCAGGAATAGGCACGGGCACCATTATAACAATGTTTTAGTTCATTTATATTGTTCATTATTATTGTTATTATTGAATGTTCTATTATCATCACATCTCACCTTGGTACATCACACGTCGAAGTTTCACATACATGGCAATAGAAGATTTCTCATGAACATTTCACTGATTCATTTTAATTTGACAAATAATATCAATATGATCAATACGTATAGCTGATAACTCACTTGTAATAATAGGCATAGGCAAGATTATACACATTTCATTATTTTCATCATAGTAGCACGAAATCTCACAAAATCACAATATCATAATTCTCAAAATTCTACAAGCAGTATTTAAGCAGCGTTCACAATATTCAGTAATACAAAAGCTCTTGGTAACAATTACTGTACGATCTCTTGCTACACTAGTTCAATCTAACACTGTGTCTCTATCTCTACATTTCTCTTGCTGAATGCCTCTTCCCCTCCTCTCTGCGTCTCTCTCTCTTTCTCCTCCTCTCTCTGCCTCCTGAAACCTCCTCTGCTCTCCGCCGGCCCTCCTGAATCCTCCTCCCTTCTTTATATTCGTAAGTTCTGACCACGCCAAAACCGGTCGCAACTGGCGTCTTCGCTTTCTTCTCCGTCGTCTAATTGTTACCTCCCATTAACAAGTCCACCATCTCTTTCATGTTCCCTGCTTCGGGACCTAGTCCGTTCTCTGTTCAGTCGTTTGATCTACTGGTCAATTGTTCCCCCTGGGCTACTGCATGTGCGCGCGAAGTCGCACCTCTAGAACTGGACCACTCTCACGATCTATCAGATCTATCGATACGGTTTTACCTTTGATCAGGTCTTTGAAGTACCGAGTATCCGTTCCTCGCTCCTCTAACTATACCTTCTTTGTCCCCCAATACATTCTTTATTCCTGATCATGTCAATAATAATAATAATAATAATAATAATTATAATAACTATAATCATTACTTACAAGGCTATGCTACACTGGTACATGAGTGAGACTCGGATAAATGAAGTAACTTACTGTTTTTAATAAGCCATAAGATTTTTGTCTCGTTATAACCCTCTTGACAAATGAATAGTGCTCAGTTCTTTTCTGTTCAGATCAAATATTTGTGTAATCATCAAAACAGTCTATTTTTAGCATGTGCTTCATATTAAAATCATGGATTCCCAGCTGTGAAACAAAACAGCATGACTCCATTTAAATTATTTTTACATGTATTTGTATAGCCATGTGTACAGCCTGTGTGGTGTGTTGTCTCATTTCAGGGGAATGTAGTTGGATTTGCTAATGATGAAATCATCCACACCTTCAACAAGAATGAGAACACCTTCCATTCCAGTGATTACTTCTACAACATCAGGCACAGGGAAAATCTGCTCCTCATGGGGGATTCTGTCGGAGACCTTGGCATGGCTGAGGGTGCTGATCATGTGGAGTGTGCACTGAAGATAGGCTTTCTGAACTTTAAGGTGGGCTTCGAACCTCAGGATTTCTGGTGCTAATGTCCAGATTCTAAAACGGTGAAAAAGAAGACGCTGCTAGACCTGGTTGAAGCAGAAGCTTTGAGTGTGTTGTACACATCTGTGACTTTGCCTTCATAACAGGGTTCCACATTTAGTGTGATCTAAAATTTTAATGTGGGAGAAGAAGAAGAAGAAATTGTACTAACAGAGGGTTCAGAAAAACAGGTTTTATGAGTATTAAATTAGAATATGCGTGATTTATGGTGGTGGGTTGGAGCATTTGGCCAAAAGTCACATCTCCATTAAAAAAAAAAAAAAGATTAGTGTTTGGAACAGAGTAGCCTCAAGATTGAATGAAGGCAAACTATTTCAGCAGCAGTGAGCCTTAATGGTTTGGAAAGCTGAGGAAGAAAAGAAGAAGAAGAAGGATTTCTTAGTGCTCGACTCGAGCTGTGGAGTCTCATTAATTTCAACTTTTGCATTTTTCCATAAAAGCCTAGTACGTTATCTGTGTGTGAAAAACATGTCTGAGATAGGATATAAATTGTATGTTCTTGCCGGTTATATTTGCTGGAGTTTGCCAGTGTACTTTTCTTTTTTTTTTTATCCTGACCCTAGTCAGCCAAATCCTAGTCTCTTTTACGTGGGACATAAATATCATAATTTTCTTCTATAACCAGACAGCCACGTACACCATGTATTCTCACAACCACTTTCCCATACACAAACATCAAGCACCCATGTTGACAGTTGCCACTTGTTGAAACATTACAGGAACCAGTCTACAGCCAAGTTTATTAACACAACCTGGTTTATCATTATCAGTATGCCTCCTTCTCATGCCCATTTTTTTTTCATGAACATGTGTATTTTAACTGTCTCGCAACTGTTGAGTCACCCGCACCCTGTCAATCATTCAGCTGTTAACTTTCTCCGTTATGTATCTGCAGGTGGAGGAGAACCTGGCAACATATCTGGAAAGCTTTGATGTTGTTGTAATAGAAGACGAAGGCATGGATGTGGTCAATGAGATAGTGGCTGCAGTGTTGGGGATACTGACATGACCTTTAGCTTACGTAGTTTCATAAAATGGCATTGTTCTGCTCCAGTGCTTTCAATGTGCTGATGTGTGTAGGCTTGTCGCTGATTGTTCTATGTGTAGATCTGTTGCTGATTGTTCTGTAATGAGATTGCTGAACTTGATAACGAGGCTGTGAAAAGTTTGAAGTCTAAACTAGCCTAGGATTTTTTTTTTTTTATGTGCTAGAGATTTCCATTTTTCTTTCCTTTTGTGATTGCCAGTGATATCATTGTCAGTGGAGTTACTGTGTGACCACCTATTGTCAGTGAAGTTATGTGTGACCACCGATTGTCAGTGAAGTTACTGTGTGGCCACCCATTGTCCGTGAAGTTATGTGTGACCACCAATTGTCAGTGAAGTTATGTGTGACCACCAATTGTCATTGAAGTTACTGTGCGGCCACCAATTGTCATTGAAGTTACTGTGCGGCCACCCATTATCAGTGAAGTTACTGTGCAGCCACCAATTGTCAGTGAAGTTACTGTGCGGCCACCCATTGTCAGTGAAGTTACTGTGTGGTCACCCATTGTTAGTGAAGTTACTGTGTGGTCACCCATTGTTAGTGAAGTTACTGTGCGGCCACCAATTGTCAGTGAAGTTATGTGTGACCACTCATTGTCAATGAAGTTAATTGTGACTGACAGATTATGTTATGCATGTGGGAGTGAGTATGTGTATGTGTTTACTACATAATGGAAGATGAAGTAACAGAAGATTATAAATACATAAAAGTATGATTGGATCTCAGGTTCTGTGAGTAATACTTGTATTCATTTTGTAGAGAATTTAGAAAACTTTTGACAGTTTCCTGTCATCATATTTGTTTATAACATTTGGCCAGTCCTTTTTAATTTCATAATTATAATAGACACTGTCCCTACTAGTTTCATGTATTTTTGTAATATCAGTTTTAGCTCATAGAATTAATTTTCACTTACATTTACTTACAATCATGTGAGCACAAGTATATTGGTGTGCCTCACTTTGCAGGCAGACATTGTAGATTTTTTTTGTGGGATTTTCTTAAGTATTATATACTAAATGTTTATATTTTAATCTGAGCTGGAATAGAGAAAATGGTGCAAGAGTTAAGGTAAATTTGCTTTGGTTTTCCTTGAGATGTCTTTTTTTTTTTTTTTGTATTTTCACCTCCTTTTTTCTTTTTTTCTTTGAGTTTTACAGTGGTTTCCGGGTTCTTTAACAGTGCAGCACTCTGTTAATTGTTTTCAAACTTTCATTTATAAGAAGAAAGCTGACACAGAATCCTACCACTCCTGAATGTTGTTTGTAATAAAGAAGTTTGTCTTATAAGAAAAACTGTAACATGTTTGTGTCTGGGGAAGGAGACTTCAGCATCTTCTTTCTGAAGAAAGGCAACAGCAGTTGAAGATAGATAACAATAATGATCATAGATTTCTTATTTGAAATGGAATGAGGGCACTTTAGCAGTCTGTGCATAAGTAATAGAACAATACTTTTGAAATGAGTGCTGTGCATATCAGTACTAATTGGCCAGATCAACTCTTTGACCACAGCCTACAAAGAAGACCACAGCCAGCATCTACTAACTTTATTAGGTGACAGAACTGTAGTGGGCTGTCAACTTGAGAAATATGTGAAAGAACTGGGCCCCAGGTATTGCTGCATAAGCTTCTCTGACAGATATCTGATAATTAATTCAGTCTGAAGCTAGATAATAAAGTTCTTCTGGTTGCTGTACGTGTTAACTAAGTGTTGAGACAACCAACTTGCTTGTGGTGTGATAAAGAAAATCATTTAGAAAAGTATAATTCTGTACATTTATCATCACACTGTGACATCCTTCATTCCATGCATGAGATTGTTGACTGTTTTTCACTTTATGGCTTTAACACATCCTTTGTGATATTGTCAGCTGCAGGCATATTTTTGTTATATTGACCTCTTTTTCAAGAATTGGAGTGGCCAGATTGACAGCAGTGTAACTTCTCAGACTCAGTGCAGCAAGTTTCTGTTCCAAGTTTTGTCATCTTTCGCTAAACAGAGCCGTAAAATCAGGTATCCTCCACACTGTATTGAGGAAAATTGCCTTCATAATGGTTCTGACTGCTGATATAGAGTCCTTGCACTCATACTGAGAGCTTGGTAGATCAGTCAGTGTACAGTCTTTGGACAGGTGTTAGTAGATGCTGTACATGATCACCTTATTCAGATATTTTTCTTCCAGTCTTCCTTTTTTTTTTTTTTCCTTGAGTTTTCTAGTGATTGCCAGGCTCTCAGATTGTCTCATGTTTGAAATATCTTCCCAGCATCAGCATTTCTCAGGTATTTACAATTACTGACCCAGAAATGATTACTGCAATTTAAGATTATTGAGTGAAAAATGATCATTGAGAGCAAGATATTTTAACCAGAAATGATTAATGATTATTATAAGTTGAGCTGTTTGGTGTAGAAATGATTGTCACAAGTTGAAATATTTGATCCAGAAAATGATTGTTGGAAGTTAAGTTACAAGTGTTAATAGTTGATAAAAAGAGTCCAGATTTACATTACAAAAAAAGTGTTTTAAGTTTACCTGTAGTCTTGGTATAAACATAACTGTTCTTGGGAGCTACATCAAATGGTTTCCCCGTTGGCTTCTATCAGTTTGCGTACGGACACACCGCTGGCCTTTGGACTCCCTGTCCTACCCGCAAGGCAGCGGGAGCGAGAGGTTTTAATGCGCCTCTTACCTGCCTGGTATGCCCTTCACTGACCACATGAGGCATCTACCACCCCACCCCGCTCTTTGAGACTACCGCCAGTTGGTCTGTGCCTGCTTATTTAGATAAACCCTTATTCACAGGGATCCTCAGTATCTGGAGGACTTTCACCATCCGCCACCTGTAGAAATGTGGTTTATTAGAAGAATGTTATGAATTCCCTGGACAGCAAAAATAACTAATGGAGAATGTATGAGAAGAACTGGAGAGACAAACAAAAAAAAATCTTGTCAAAAAAATAAGAGAGAGACAGTGTACTTTCATAGGACATGCAATGAGAAGAGGGGGCATTGAAAATATTATAACAGGAAAAATAGAGGGAAGAAGAGCCAGGGGAAAACCAAGAGAAATGATACTGGACAGTCTGACGAGATGGTGAGAGAGGAGATCACCAACTGAGCTGATGGCCTGCATGGAGGATCGTGTACTCTGGAGAAGCATAAAGCCAACGCCAGTCGAGATGGCACCTGATAATGATGATGATGATGTAGGCTTGATGGGCATGTGGAGATTCGTTAAATATAAAGCAGTGCCTCTCAGTTCTGGGCATTGTTATGGAGGAAAATTTTTGCTGACACAAGTTATTGGAACATAGCTCTGTTTATTCTTCTGTCCAGCTGTGATGATGGTAGCAAATTGCTACAGCTCCTCTGATTTTCCTGGGCATGCAGAGAGAAGATGAATGATGGCACTTGTGATTAAGGCATAACCTTCACCTCAGGGTAAACCCTCACCTATCTCAATGGCCAGGATGTTGCCCAGCAGTTTCCAGGAATGTCACTCCATGCAAGGAGATGGGGTGTTAATCATTCGTGGTTCACCAGCCCAGGTGTCTGCCAACAGATATTTAGGTCATACCAGACACCAGTAAACTAACATAGTCTCCCATGATTCACCAGCCCAGATGTTCACTGACACCAGCAAGATGACATGTTCTGCCATAGTTCACTGGCCAGTATGTCCGCCAACACCAGTAGACTAACATCATCATTCTCTCACAAGCTCACTGATGTAATGTAGGCAATAAATAACATGGACAGCAGCAAAAAAATAACATCCTGCGTCTCAATTTTAATGTATACAGACACATACAGATTGATCATCAATAACTTGAGAAGTTAACTGTAACCTGTGATAGTTCTCAGGAGAGAGATAACAAGTATTAACTTCTTGAAGTAGAGATGATCCTTTAGGGGTCCTTTGTTTAGAATTTGAAATGCTTTGTTCTTGACCATGTCTCTGTAGAACTATGCAGTGTTGTTTTTTTCCCAGCTGATGCTACTGTGATATAGAATCATATTGGAAGGAGTTTGCATTCAGTGACTTGAAGATCATAAAAAAAGATCTGAGATAAAAGTTTCCTGGCTGACCTCAGGACCATGGAGACCATGATGAGCTCTGCAAGAGGAAGACAACAGGTTGAAGAAAGACATCAGTGTCTTATGAGGATCACCACAGAAAAAAAAAAAAAGATAGAACATGGTCTTGTCTAGTTCTGGTTTATTGTCCCTGATGACCATTTCAACATTCTTGCACCACCATCTTTAGTCCAGATATTCCTTACAAAAATTATTGTCCCAAGTGGTGTATGTTGTTTTATGTTTTCGAAGCACAGACCACTTAACTCAGTTACTGCTAATATGTTCCCTTTAAGGTGTGTTTACTGCTAAATCAAGAGCTAGACATTTGTTGTGATCAGTATTTACACTCTGACATATCATGTATGAAATTATGAAACATCTAACAGATGTGAAACATTTTGCAAAGGTTACTCCGCCAACTAACATGACATATTGGCTAGATATATGTTTTCCTTTGGTTTTTTTTTTTTTTTGTAAATCATTATCTTAAATCCTGAATTTAGATATGTGTTAGCAACACTGGGATAAATGCTGGACTTAGTTTTACCAACTTTGTGGAGAAGTTAGCTGTTAATATTTCTTCTAGAGTTTTTTTTTATTGAATAAAACCTTGAATAAATGGATTCTTTTGGAGATGGTCATGTTTTCTGAATGGCTGCTATAACATATCCTCTGTTGTCCTGGTGACAGGGATCTTATAGGGGTATGACAGCATGTGCGTTCTGGTCATCATCTGACCATCTTTTCTGCCCCTCACTCCGGCCCACTTTCCTCACTCTTTCTATCTTTTTGCAGAACTGGAGCGTACACCTGTGTCTACCTGTATTACTTGAATCAGTTTCACCACACTTGTCCTGTCATTTCTTATGCCGCTGGCATACAAATAGTTTGGCTTTTTTATTTATATACAAGTGTGTATATAAGTTAAAGTGACCAGATTTTTCGCAAGCTAAAGCAGGGCACAACCCTGGCAAAATAAAATTTGCTCTTTAACCTTTACTCTCTACATAGGTCAAACTCAAACTGCAGAAAGTCTTAAATAGCTGTATGCTCGCTTCAGTCATTTTTACATCCATAGCTAGTGTTTTGTTTTAAAGTTCGCAGAAAAAAAATTTTAAAAGCTCAGTATAAAGGAGTCGTAGCTTATCGTCACACCAGCAGTAATTAGTAATCATCACATCCGCTCTGCAGCAGATGATGTACTTGGTACCATCTCCTCTGAAGTCGTGGTGCAATATTTCTGTAAGGAATGTATTTTTCTTAGTAGATCCGGGCGCCGCGTGGGCGTGTCGTGGAGTTTCTGGCCTGGATTTCCTGCGCCCTCAAAGCTGCATTTAACCACAAGCACAGCTTTCAGTGTTTGAACACAAAGTTGTGTTTTCTGGCTTGTCCGTATCGTATTCACGTATGAGAAGATTCTTTCAGTGGGTGTGTTAGTCCCAGACTTTTTTGGTAATTCACCAGACGCAACAGAGTTAGCTGGGAAATGGGAAAACACTTCCACCCACCAGACATCAGTTTTTGCTTGCTTGGAGTTCCAGTTAGAAGTTTGTTTTTTTTTCTGCTGAAGCAAATCTGTACTCACGGAAAAAGTAAGTGTGCAATGCTTTAAAAAAGCACCATGAACGTGCTCAGGTGATGACTGAAATAAAATGTGGCACACATTATGTTTGATTATCCAGTAACAGATAAACTGATACTTCAGGCAGTCACATGTCACAAAAAAATTGAAAAAAACTCACCTAATGTGGCTCACCACCCCAAGAAAAGAAAATCAGGGTTTCAATATCGTGTGTGTCCTCCTCGGGCAGTTATCACTGCTTGACACCGCCTTCTCATCGAACCAATGACAAGTTGTATCGATTGTTGAGGCATGTTATTCCATTCATCTTGCAACGTTTGGACTAATTCTTGGCAGTTTCCAGGACGATTATGTCGTCTTCGCAACCTGCGGTCCAGTTCATCCCAAATGTGCTTGATAGGTGACAGGTCCGGTGAAACTTCTGGCCGTGGCAAGACAGTAATCTGATGCTGCTGAAAGTGATCCCTGACCACACGTGCAACATGTGGACGAGCGTTATCCTGCTGCAGTATCACGCCTTGTTCATTAGCAACCAGAAAAGACATTACGTGGCGTGTAATAATTTCGTCTCTTTATCGTAAACCTGTAAGAATTACCATTGAGGAAGACTAGGTTTGTTCAGCCAGCATAGGAAATTCCTCCCCAAACCATTACACTGCATTACATAGTTATTTGCAAAGCGTTCTCCTCTTCGCCTGTACACTAAAGAACGCCCACCATGGCCCTGCAGACATAATCTGGACTCATCAGTGAATAGGATCCGTCTCCATTGATGATAGGGCCATGCCACGTGGTGCCTGGCCCAGTTCAAGCGGGTTTGTCTGTGGCGAACTGTCAATACTGGTCTAACTGCAGGTCTATGAGGTAATGGAACCTGGAATTATTGCTGGCAGTCCGTTGCCTGGAGAAACCTGTTACGAAGGTGTATGAGGTGGATATAGCGGTCTTGTGCAAGGGTGGTAACTCGTGGTCTACCGCTTCTATGGCGGTCAGCAACGGAACCATTTTGGTTTAAACGACTTTGAAGGCGTGGTATTGTGTTTCTGTGAACATTAAAATTTTGAGATACTGCTGCTACTGTTGATCCAGCAATTAACATCCCAACAGCTATTTCTTGCTGATGTTCGTTCAATCTTGGCATAATGAAAAAAAGATTTTTATATTGGAATTCCACTACTCCTTTCTTCAACGATTACCTGAAGCGATCTCTGAGAACAGAATTACACACTTACCCTCATTTTATCCGTGATCAGTAACTAATCATGGATCACATGCACGTGATTTCACTGGAGCTGTGGTTATCTCCCCATGAATGGTGCGATCAGATTCGTGCAGCACGGAGAAGTGGACAACACTCAGACAAAACTTCGTGCCAAATTTAATTTCATTTCATTCATGACAACGTTATTGGTGCGCTTGACACCACTGCACACTTACTTTTTTTCCGTGAGTAATACAAACATTTTCTATTTCATCAAACAGTTCGTTGTCGTTGATTTCAAGATCTGGAAATTCTGAACCAAGGAGCTGCTGTTCGTTTGAACATTTTCCCAAAAAGGTGGATGTCTCAAAGCCACCCAACTGAAGCCACTCAAATATTGAAATTGGTTCGCTCTTTCCTATAGATATTCAACACAACTGCCATAGAAATTGGTGATAATATTCATCACATCCGTTGAGATAAAGAAAAATAGGATTTCAACGCAGGAAAGCGCTTAATGATTCTCTCCCCTGCTGGCATTATTGAAAGCCATCTGGTTTTTCCGTATCCTAGAATCCGTTGGTACTCAACCATTGCAAAGTCACATAATTCCTTCAGTTCTTCCACACGAACTGTGTAAATATAAGAGTATGAATACATTTTCACAACAACAGTTTCAACATCAATAGGAAGGCAATCTGCTGCCGTTTGCATCGCGCTGTAGACTGTGTGAGCTGCGCAGCCAATCCCCGCAAGTTTTTCTCCCGTCGAAGATGTTAATTTCGTAAATACGTTGTTTTGTCCTTTTCTTTGAAAACCACCGAAGCTTGTGGTGGCGTTGTCAGCGCAGAAACCCACACGTTTTGTAGTGAGATCATTTTGTTTCAACACGTTAAGTAGAAACTCACAAATCATGTCTGATGTTTCGCCAGAGGTTGACTGCAGATCTAACAACTTCAGCTTCGACATCCAGTGACAGCAACCTCACAAGCAGTGGGGGCACCTTTATATCTTTGTGATATGAGGAATCTGTCATTATTGTCACAAATTTTGCAATCCTCATTTTTGTCTTAAATTTGGTCAATGACAAATGTAAAAAGGACGTTTGTTATTATGGCCTCACATTTTGTGCGCCTGCACGTAAACCTAGGCTCAAGCACATGTTGAATCAATTTGTTGGTGCAAGTCATTGAGAGAAAACTGTGATTGTGACGTAAGGTGTGACATGTACCTTCTGCAGCTGCTAACTTAGCTTCCATGCTCCCAAGCCTTGCTGGTCGGAAATAGTTTGTCGAGGGACGGGCGGATAGTGCTGCTGAGGAAATAGTTTGTCACGGGACGGGCGGATAGTGCTGCTGAGGAAATAGTTTGTCGAGGGACGGGCGGATAGTGCTGCTGAGGAAATAGTTTGTCACGGGACGGGCGGATAGTGCTGCTGAGGAAATAGTTTGTCACGGGACGGGCGGATAGTGCTGCTGAGGAAATAGTTTGTCACGGGACGGGCGGATAGTGCTGCTGAGGAAATAGTTTGTCGAGGGACGGGCGGATAGTGCTGCTGAGGAAATAGTTTGTCGAGGGACGGGCGGATAGTGCTGCTGAGGAAATAGTTTGTCGAGGGACGGGCGGATAGTGCTGCTGAGGAAATAGTTTGTCACGGGACGGGCGGATAGTGCTGCTGAGGAAATAGTTTGTCGAGGGACGGGCGGATAGTGCTGCTGAGGAAATAGTTTGTCACGGGACGGGCGGATAGTGCTGCTGAGGAAATAGTTTGTCACGGGACGGGCGGATAGTGCTGCTGAGGAAATAGTTTGTCGAGGGACGGGCGGATAGTGCTGCTGAGGAAATAGTTTGTCGAGGGACGGGCGGATAGTGCTGCTGAGGAAATAGTTTGTCGAGGGACGGGCGGATAGTGCTGCTGAGGAAATAGTTTGTCACGGGACGGGCGGATAGTGCTGCTGAGGAAATAGTTTGTCACGGGACGGGCGGATAGTGTTGTTGACACAATTACCTTATGCCAATCACTCTTCAGATGTTTTGTGATATCCGATCTGCCACCGTGCGAAATTGAAAATTCAGATTTGCAAGCGTCACATCTAAAATGGGAGTCATTTGTCGGTTATCGTCTTCTTTATGAAGGGGAAATCACTCTCTAATTGTTGATTCAGTTTACACGCTCGCTTAGACATCGTCGTAGTACAGTACTACTAATTATCATCATCATCAGGTGCCGTGATGACTGGCGTTGGCTATTATGCCTCTCCAGAGTACACGATCCTTCATGCAGGCCATCAGCTCAGTTGGTAATCTCTTCTCACACCATCCCGTCAGACTGTCCAGTATCATTTCTCTTGGTTTTCCTCTGGATATTATTCCCTCTGTTTTTCATGGTATTATAATATTTTCAATGCCCCCTCATCTCATTGTATGTCCTATGAGAGTATATTGTCGCTCTTATTTTTCTGGACAAGATATTTTTGTCTCTCCAGCTCTTCTCATACATTCTTCAATAGTTATTTTTGCTGTCCAGGGGATTCGCAACATTCTTCTAATAAACCACATTTCTGCTGCTTCCAATGATTTTTGTGCAGACCTGCCTATTGTCCATGATTCACTTCCATATAACAAGATAGGTTCAATATAGCATTTTAGTACTCGTTTTCTAACATTCATTGATAAGGATGTGTTGGCTAATATGTTTCTCATTCTCTAAAATGCAGTCTTTGCTTGGCCTATTCTGTTCCTAATTTCTGTTTTGCATTTCCCATCTGAAGTTATTACTTCTTATCTTATATCCTTCCCGTGCCGTTAAACGTCACATAGGGCTCGCAAAGTAGTTCGCCAATTTTTCCTGTCTTCGGCGAGTCTTTCAACCTCATCAAAGGATTTTATGCCTGTTAATTTGGCCTCTCTTAACAATGTCCTCTTCAGAGTTTCACGCGGTCTGCCTCTTTTTCTTTGGCTTGTTGTGTTCCAGTTATTACTGCTCCAAGGTATTTGAATTTCTGCACGTGCTTTAGAATAGTTCCGTTTAATTTACTGCTAGTTAACGTGACAAAAATTCAAAGCACCCTCTCAGGTGTTCTGTCGATATAAAACTGATGCTGGCTCAAACATTTTGCGCCCTCAAACTTCCACTAACTCTGCGATTGGTTAATTTAGTCACGAGGAAGATAACTATACTCTGATTGGTTCAACGTTTCTAGAACAGGTGAAGATCATTTTCTGAGCAAATTTCTATCAAGATAAAAGTAAAATAAAATAAATGCTTTTGATAAATTCCGTCACGCGCCGCCATTTCAAAATTAATGGATTTTTGTTTATAGATTTGATTAAACTTTAAATTTAGCAGGTTCACACTTTGTGTGCCCCGCCAAGACTTTCGGCCAAGGCGGGACGCCAATCTAAAAAGCGGGACTGTCCGTATGGTCGCCTTAAATATACACAAAGCTGTGATAACAAAATGTTAAGACTATTTAAAACAAAAGTAGGAACAGCTTTATTAATTAACGAAGTGACAGTTGTAATATTTCAGTTTTGCACTTTAATCATACACAAAAACACAAACAAAAAAAAATATATATATATATAGGAAAAGAAGAGAAACGTAAGAGATTATAAATATACATTTATATTTTCTCTGCTTTTCCTACCTTTTATTGTTTTATGTCTTTGTATGGTTCAAAATATGTAAACCGAAACCTCACAGATGTGTGCTCGTGAATTGATAACGCTGTTCCTGCTTTTAAAAAAAAACATACTCGTAACATTTCATTTATCTTCAGAATTAAAGATTAGTCATAGTTTAGGCAACCCATTACTCACGAAATACTACGGTACCAGAGTCCCCCCCCCCCCCCCCCAATGTCTTCCTCAGTTGTAAAGATGTTTGTGGACCTCTTGTACGATCTTCTAAAGCTGAAGGAGACGACTCACTTTAGATGAGCGGTTCTCAGACCCTTTTGCTGCATGGCCCACATTTAAAAGTCAAACATTTCTGCGGCCCACTAATAAAGTGCTATATATTTCCAAGGTGTAAATCTAATTTTATAAAGTATTATGTAATATTTTCTCTACATGTTTAACTGCATATTCATTGCTACACAAAAGTTCTTTTCATTTACCTTAAAGATGGCACTGTTTTCGGTTGGACAGCATGTCTATTCTGGCTGGAATAAAACAATTGCTGAGAATTATATTTCACTTCTGCTCTCTCGCAGAATCTACACCGACTGTTCTCTAAAAGTACGTTGTAAAACTTGCACATTTCAGCAACACATCAGAAAGACGCCGGTATCGCACTTCAAAAGCGATGCCGTCTTTTTATGAACGTCACATTTCTGTTTGATGCTGGAAGAACGATGTCTGGACCACCTTTTCTCTAATAGCTGCACTGCGAACATACTAATAAAGAGACCTACAATTCTGCGGTTTGCAACCTTGTAGTCTGCCCCTGTGCGATTGAGTGAAAAATGCGGAATCATTTTTTATTGTATCAATTTTTTTTTTTTTTTGGCTGCTTTGAGACTTAAGCGCGGCCCACAATACTCCCTGTCACGGCCCACCTTTGGGCCGCGGCCCATAGGTTGAGAACCACTGCTTTAGACATACGCTGGGTACACTACTTCCAGCCAGAGACAAAGCGAGGCAGCAAGGAGTGGCAACTTTCTCCGTCGTCGAAACCAGAAAAGTTCCACACAACTCTGTCAGCTAACAAAAAAAATCGATGTTCACGCTCTTCTGGGACTATGGAGACCCAGTCATCATATACCCGGAGGAACCATCATCAACAGTGAAGCATACTGTGATCTTGGTTCTGCTAGAGAACCACTTGAAACCTTCAGTTGTGTCAAAATGTCGCGGTTTGCTCAGTCCTGGTGTGCTGCTACAGCGTGATCACTTTCGGCTTCATACAGCACGTGCAGCAGCTCAACAAATTACGAATCTGCGTTTTTGAGTGTCTTCCGCATTCTACATATTCATCCAACCTCGCACCGCGTAGTTCTCATGCGTTTGGACCCCTCGGGGAGGCACCAGGTGGGAAGAAGTTCAGTACGAGCAATGTGATAAAAGAGGCATGCATACTTGGTTATGGGATCAGCCAGAAGTTTTTGGTGTTTGTTTTTCCCCCTGGATGAATCCAAGCATCAGTTGAAGCAGTAGCAGATTTGGGCTGAACGTGGTGTGGACTATGTTGAAAAGTGATAAGGAGTTTTCAATCATATTTGTACATTTTATGTTAATAAAAAATTATATGGCGGTTACTTTTTGGCTCAGTCTCGTACATTTCACAGTGAGGTATCAGAATTTGCAAAAACTGTTTTACTATGAGTTATCAGTCAGTGAGGATGCCAGTATCAGTCAGTGAGGATGCCAGTATCAGTCAGTGAGGATGCCAGTATCAGTCAGTGAGGGCGCCAGTATCAGCCAGTGAGGGCGCCAGTATCAGCCAGTGAGGGCGCCAGTATCAGCCAGTGAGGGCGCCAGTGTATCACACTTTGTCATCAGTCAGCAAAAGGTGTCTGCATTAAAGCTGGTTATCAGTCGGTGAAGATATTTGTCACAGTGAGCTGTCACAGTAGGTCCTAAAGTAGCTTATCTGAGTCAGCCAACAAGTTTCCTTTGAAAGCAGGTTATAGCTTTCCTCTTCAGCCCGGCTATAGTAGGGATCAGCGTGTTCCCCGTGGTAGCCTGCTTGTTCTGTTTAAAAAAAAAAAAAACTCTCCATGCAGTTTAATGTTTGCCGGGAACATTGGGTTACAAAGAAACTCAAAATTTTGCAGTTACAGGGACATAATCAGTCTCAAAGTTTGTAATTACAGGGAAATAATCAACTCCAAAGTTTGTAGTTACGAGACATGAATTATATTCACTGTCAACAAATTTATTCCGAATAGTAACCAGGGGCATGCTGGTAATTGTTGGCCTCTTGGCACACACACGCACGCGTGCATGCGCACACATTGTCACGCAATTAATTCTTGCTCTACTTCTTTATTTAGATAACTGAGTACCACTAAGTTTTCGGGTGTCTGAGTGGCGAAGTGGTTAGGGCACTGGTCTCTCATGGCGAAGATCGGGGGTTTGAATCCGGCCGGAGGCACCCCGGTCACCCAGCTGTAGAAATGGGTACCCGACTTCTTCTGGAGTTGGGGAAGGAAAGGCAGCCAGGCCTGATACTGACCCTATCACCCTCTAGTGTACTGACATGTCAATGAAAATATGGGCACTAATACCATATCTCTATGTACCTCTAAGGCATGACAGGATTACCTTTACCGTTACTAAGTTTTCATCTACTCTTTCGTCACATGCATCTGATATTTAGGACCTTCGCCACACTATGTTACAAACTCAACCACATTTTTCTGTTCCATCCATCATTTTCTCGGCTTGATAATCGTAATCATTGTCTCTCTCTCTCTCTCTCTCTCTCTAATATTTTCATCTTGCATTCTTACATATTATTTTTTCATGTAGTCTGTATATTTACATTTCATATAGCTTCATTTTGCATGCGTGCGTATGTGTGTTTGTTTGTTTTCATGTAAGTTTGTATACCTTATTAAATCGAGGTAAAATCCCAGTGTCCGTGCTGTTAAGACACATTGAAGAATACGGTGTTAGGCTTGCATTTTCCATGACCTTCGGCACATGAAAATGTGATGTGGTCAGTATCACGCCTGGCCACTTTACCTTCCCAGATTTCTCTGGTACCCATTTTTAGAAGCTGAGTGGGCCTTTGTAGTGTGTACCAGAAAAAGCACACTACTGGAACTGAACCCGGTACCACTGGATTAGTAAGCCGAGCGCCTAACCACTCAGCTAACCAGGCCGCCCTTTTTTTTTTTTTTTATTAAATCGAGGGCAGAATGTAAGACGGGCCTGCATGGCCAATTCTTCACCCTTTTAAAATAAAGATCTTTCATTCATTCTCTCTCCTCTCTCTTTCCCCACCTCCCCCCCCCCTCTTTACTGTCAACCACCAAGATTGGCATCACGTCCCACAAGTCCTCATCTAAACATTCACACTACTTCACCACGTGCACTCTCGTGTGTAGATTCTTGCAAGTCACAGCTAAGCGCTTTCCTTTTTGCTTTTCTATTCTTTTTTTTTTTTTCATTTGCTGCATATCATTCAAGTGAATTTCTATTTTCTCTTCCTTTCCTATTTCTCTGTCCTGTACGTTTTAGTGTGATTAAATTGTAAATCGAAGCGTTACAACTGTGCGGCTCATTAATTAATAAAGCTGTTTCTATTTTTCTGTTAAATAGTCTTAACATTTTGTGTCTTTTTACTGCCGTGGCTTTGTGTGTATATTTATGTATTTAGTGTTATGTATACAAGGTCCGACAATTAAGTAATGAGACTGATTTTATTATGGCCAAGACAAAAATGCCATCTATGAAGCAAAGCATGGAATCCAAAGATCTATGATCTGGCAACTTTTCATCGCCACCCGATAAGCAGACGACAAACACGCCGCCATTTTGTTGACCTAGTTAGAAGTGCATTCTCACGTAATCAGCATAGAGCAAAAAGCTAACATTAAATTCTGTTTAAAACTCGGAAAAAGTGCCATTGAGAAAGTTGAATTGATGAGACAAGTTTATGGTGATAATTGTTTATCTTGTGCACAGATATTCAGGTGGTATTCACGATTCAAAAGTGGTGTGGAAACGATTACAAATGCAACTAGACATGAACGCACAATTTCTGTTCTTAATGATGAACTCATTGCAAAAGTCAGAGAACAGATACAAGAAGATCGTTGTTTGACTGTGATGATGATGGGAGATGAATTTGTTGTTAACCGATAGACCATTCGTAAAATTTTAGTGGAAGATTTGGGGAAGAAAAAAGTTGCTTGCTGGTTTCTACCATTCGTTGTCTGATGACCAAAAACATCAGCGTGTTGAGTACGCAAAAGACATCATCAAAACGTGTCGCAGAAATAAACATTTCTTAAATTTGATTGTTGCAGAGGATGAAACATGGATTTTCCGCCATGATCCCACAACTAAGCGCCAAAATGCTCAGTGAAAGTCATCATCATCACCAAAAGGCAAAAAATTCTTCAAAAGTCGAAAGTAAAGACAATGTTGGTGTGCTTCTACGACAGCAAAGGAGTTATTCACAAAGAATTTATTCCAGAGGGGCAGACTGTCACTGCCAAAGTTTATTCAAGTATTTTGAAATGCCTGTTGAAAAGGATTCTCTGAGTATTCAACACCTGGCAGTTATTTCCTTCTTCACGATAATGCACCGGCTTACCAGGCGGTAGTTGTACATGAATTTTTGGCTCAAAAAACAAGTGTGTGTTCTCAACATCCACCATATTTCCCAGATTTGTCTCCCTGTGATTATTTTCTATTTCCAAAATTAAAGTTACCATTGAAAGGGCGCTTCTTTGACGATACTGATGACATACAAAGTGCCGTAACATCGAATTTAAGGGTCATACCAACAGAAGAACTGCAGAGGTCGTTCCAGTGTTTGTTAGATCGTGCCACTTGCTGTATCAATGCACAAGGGGCTTACTTTGAATAAAATACAGGTTATATCTTCAACTGCTGTTTATTTCATTTTTTTAAATGGAGTTAGTCTCATTACTTAATTGTTGGACCTTGTAGGTGTACTCAAAAAGTATTTCAGGTGCGCTATAAGCAGAGCCCGCAGTAGTAGGCCACTCCCACTTACAGAAACACAACTGAGGTAAATACCTGACTGAAAACTGCACATAAAGACACCACTTTATCAAGAAAACAGAATAAAATAATCAATCTAAAAAATAAAAAGGCCTGCATGTTTATAGTTTATGGTCTGGGCCATCATCATTGCAGTCCAGACATGCCCACAGGTGCTCAAACAGCACCCCCCCCCTCCCACACACACACACACACATACACAATATGTCCTCTGGCTGATAGTGCTTGTCCTGTGTTGGCTGACCAGTTGTCTCACACATCCTGTATGCCTCTCGTCCCTGGCCGTGCCGGTCTGTATCCCCAGCTCTTTATAATCTGAGCAGCGATGGGGATTCACTGCCCTGAAAGGTTCTAAAGACTGTTATTGCCGGAGGTGGGATGGATAATTCGATCTCCACTCCTACAGCGTGCGTTTCAAACAGCCTCTGGCAGTCAAGTCCAGCTCTTGGCCTTCCCGTGGCAGAACTGTTTAAACTGACAGGAGAAGGGGCGAGGGCGAATATCTGGCGCCTGAAAACCAGATACTTAGGGTAGATGAGTGGCACGTTTGGTAGCTCATCTACCGCTGTTGGCGAGATTATTCAGCTGCCGTGCGTGGAGCGGTGCTCCTCCTGGCCAATGAAGAAAGGTGCAAATGGGATTGCCACGCGGCACCACTGCGGAAAAGGTGGTAGAAAGGATAAAGCGAAGCAAACAGTCAAATCACGGCACCTCTGGTCTGGAGGTCGGTCACGTCCTGAGTGCAGTCATATCGGGTGAAATGCATGAACCGGCTTGTCCCAGAGGTTAAGACAATGCTGGCGAGACTCTTCGAATGCCGCGCGTGGAGTGAAGCTCCTCCCGGTCAAGGAAGAAAATGCAAAAAAAAGAAGATGCGGTGCCGATGGGAAAGGTGGTGCAAAGGATAAAGTGAAATTTAATCGGTATGTCCATTAGTATCGCTACGAGAGCTATACATACCACGGCGCCTCTGCTCTAGAGGCCGGTCACGTCCGAAATACACCTACATTGGTGAAATATGCCTAAACCGGCAAACACCAGGGGTGGAACTTGATGGCTAGACATGTCATGCCACCTCTGCTCTAGAGGTCGGTCACGCCCGATATACACCCATACTGGTGAATTATGCCTAAACCGGCTCACACCAGGGGTGAATCTTGAAGGCTACGCATGTCACAGTACCTCTGCTCTAGAGGTCGGTCACGTCCCAAACACGCCCATACTGGGATAATGTGCCTAAACCTGCTCAACCCAGGGGTGGAAGTTACTAGTGGCGAGGATTCGTCCTCCAGGACAAAAGCTCCATCCTGGTCACAACTAGGAAGGGTAGCGGCCACGACCGCAAAATGCTGAAGTCGGAGACACTGGACCAGGGCAGTCTAGATAGGCAACCACCTCTCACCCGGCGGGGATGTTTGCATATCCTAATCACGCTGAGGTTTTCCGGTGAGAAAGACCAACTCTGGACTGGATGGGCAACCACCTCTCGCCCGGCGGTGATACACGGGTATCTCAAAACACGTCGAGGTTTTCCAGTGAGAAGGTCCAACTCTGGCCTGGGTGGGCTACCGCCTCTCACCCAGCGGGGATGCACTGATATCCTAAACACGTCGAGGTCTTCCGGTGAGAAAGTCCAACTCTAGACTAAACTGGTGCAACGAAAACCATGGTGTCACGGAATCCGCTTCAGAGACCCACCAAGAATATAGGCTAAAGCCCTGCGATACTCTGAACCCCGTGTGGTCCTCTCGGGGATCTCGTGTGGTCCTTTCGGGGACCACACAGGAGACCACGGGACCTAACGAGGACCACAGGCGTAAATTCAGTAGGATCACAGTGCGGTTTTGGTGGTATGAGCGAACGAAGAAGAAGAAGAAAACTGCCCTGGAAGTCCTCCACCCAGCCTATCTCTCTGAGCTTGTTAACAATATCATGACTCCATGCCTTAACATATAATACAACTTAGTCAAGTCTAGAGCAGGGCATGTAGTGTAGTTTTATTGAAGATGACTAGCTCCTGAGGCCAGATTTTGAGAACCTCTTGTCTAGTTAATGCACAGCTCGCAGGCAGGCCTAGAACAAGACTATGCATAAGTTTCTAGACTCGCACACAAACTAGTTGTCGCCGCCAGAACACGCTAACATCACCAAGCAAGGCCCACGGAGAGTGTATCTCTATCAGTCTGGAGTACGAATATCTGAAGAGAGGTTGTTCACCGCCGGCAACCCAGTGTTCATACAGAGATCGTGATTACTTTTTTTTTTTAAACAACCCAATAAATACCCATGGACATTTTAAAAAATGATAAAAATTCATGTCACGATGTTATGCCAGGAAATGATGCAATGTATAGACATTTTGAGCTTTCGCGGCAGTTAAAAATGATAAACTTTTGACTACAAAACAGAACTATATGACTATAATTATTTCAATTTTTTTAAACACTTTGCAATGGCTCATAGTAGGTTAGGAGTTGAAAAGAGCTATTATTATTATAATTATTATTATTAGTAGTATCTAAGTGTGCTACTCTGTGGAACTGAATGCTGGAAAATCACACACAAAAAACTACAGAGTACAAGCTGAATTATTTTCAGACTAAATGTTTACGAAAAATATTTTGGCCAAACCCAGTAAGAAATAACATATTGTTGGCAGAAACGCAGATGAAGCCACTGACAGCAATTATTGAGGAAAGACGCTGGCGATGGTTGGGACATGTGCTCCGGCTGACTGACGACTCACTCCAAAAACACCACTAAGATGGACACCACAGGGGGAACAGAAGTAAAGATAGACGGAAAGAAGCATGGAGAAAAACAACAGAGAAGATGTTGAGCAACAGGAGGGCTCACTTGGGCAATAGCGGGAAAAAAGGCAAAGGACAGGCATTTGTGGAAAATCCTTGCGGAAGCTCCATGTACCTTGAGCACTTAGGGTTCAGACATTATTATTGTTGTTATTATTATTACTGTACGCACAACTTATTGTTAACACTAATCTTTTTATACAGATTTCCTTGAGATCTGAAAATTTATTTCAAGGTTTCTTCCACAATGAAAAGGTTGAGAAACGCTGGTCTGGGTCGTACAGAACTTACTATCCTCTTTCCGTGCCTCATGAAGAAACACGGACGTTCCGTTTGATGCCGGAGTAAAAGCGGGGATCTTGATATGTATCGGGGGGGGGGGGGGTATAGTTGGAAAGGTGAATGAAATACAGTATTTCCGTGACAAGTGTACTTACTGTGTTTCAAAAGAACTAAAAAATGTATGAATATTTCATAAATGCAGAGTTTTTAGGAAAAAAGAAGTTTTTAGGCAATAACTGTGTCCTACTTACCACTGGACAGGTATAGATGTACAGTACGTACCATATGAAATGCCTAGAACTACTTGTCGGCCTCGTCTTGTGATCATATGGGCCATTTTCACTAAAATAATGTCTGAAATAACCTTCTAACTACTTCTCCAGTCATCTAATGTCTAGATCTACTTGAGATACATTCAAGAACAATGGTTTGGTCACAGGGCATGTCCATACCCCTATCTACATCACCAAAAATTGAAATTTCTCTCTCAACAACTTTGTTTTTTTCGCTCGACACTAAGCACTCTTCCACCATGATGAAAGGGATCACTGGACATGCGCAAATAAAACGCGTACAATTAAAAAGCTACACCTTTTTTTTTTAGAAACAAAACAGATATTAAAAAAAAATAGTCACACGGCACGGAACACATATACCGGAAGTGACCAATTTTAGTCATTAGGCACGGGAAGAGCTAGTAAGCCCAGCACCAAAATGGTGTGTGTGTGTGTGTGTTTGTGTGTGTGTGTTTGTGTGTGTGTGTTCTTGGTGTAGTTGGATGTGTCAGCAGTTTATAGAAGCTGAAGAGGCTTCTCGCGTGTCTGACATTTTCTTACTCAAAGCTGTTCTTGGAAACAGGCTGTCATAAATCATGCTGTCAAAACAGCCTGTTAGGAATCAGCGCGGCAGAGGGGCTTATTGGGACAGTTTGACACTGATAATGGATATCGCTCCACCTTCTAGTATATTACCCAACTCTCAGTTTCCACGGAGAAAAATAAAAAGAAATCAGTTTATGATCATTATCATCGATCGTCACCATTATCATCCACAGATGGGTAGATAACAGAGTGACCCCATAGCAATCTTAACAAAAACAACAAGTGTTAACATTAAAAAAAAATGTGTTGTACCAGATAATCGACAGGATGTGCTAAGAGCCAAAGTGTTGTAGACAATCGATACTTGTCAAGCCTGCGATATGCGTGCGCATCACCGCCTAGACTGTCTGGTACAGCACAGCGCTTGCCTGTGTGCTGGGCATTTCTTGTCGATCAACAGCACAGCATCCGTTGCATTCCTGGGGCTTGCGCATCTGGGCATTGAGCCATTCATGTCACCATGTTTTGCTTAATTCTCTTGTTGTTTCGTGCCTATAAATGACCTCATTCGGACTAATCGATCTGTATGTCGAGTTGTTGAGATTGATTGATTGATCGCAAGTTATCACAAACCCTGCCCTGCTTATTTGTGGTGTTCTCTTAGTCTGCCTCCCCTCCCCCCGCTGATAGAGTAAACTGAGAGCCCATTCCGAGACTTGGAGCCGGCTCGATGCTTTAAGATCATTATGGCGTCAGCTGTCTGGAACTTTATTCGCAGTTCCGCTGGTAACAGAAAGAAGACTGGCCGCATTAGCTTCTGTTATTCATTTACATGTTTCTAGTTATCTGTCAACTACTTTTATTTCATTTTACAGTATATCACAACGACGCATTTACAAAATATTCAAACAATACAATACAAAAAAATGAGGTAGCTATAGCAAGATCGGTTACGGCCGAAACGTTAGAATAGACCAAAGTGTTGGAAGATTGTTTAAAAATGTATGAGATTAAAAAAAAAAACGGAACAAACAATCAACATTTCACTTCAAATAACAGACAAGACCAAAGCAACAGCGTGAACACAGTGCAAAAAGATCACTTACTTCTCATAAAAACCACCAGAGTATCTTAGTTAAAAAAAGTAATGTTATGTATCAGACAACTTGTGATGAATATAAACTACAAGTGTACCATCCTTTTCTTCTTTATTGCTCCTTTCTGATGTAGTTTACAGATTTCCCCAGCTTTTGGTGGTGGGCAAGTAGTTAATATTCTGAGCTAAATCCGGATTTGCTATCAAATTCCATATTTTAAGCCTTGGAGTGTTTATCCATATCTGTGTCAGCCTGACATTTTAAACTTTGAACAAAAAAAAAAGGGGGAGAATTCTTAAATACTGCATTCATTGTTTTCATTTTTATTTATTTTTTTAAAATCATTTGTGAACTGTGAGCAAACAAAAAAAAATTCTTAATACATCCATGTACATATCAGTACACACTTAAGACAATGCACCAGCTTTATCAAATGATTACACATGTGTAATGTCACACTGAGATAATGTAATCAAAGAAGCACAAGGACATATATCTGTTTACCATATTGGATTTATAAGCAGATTCACAAAGGCTCAGCCACAGCATCAAAACCACATACAGCAAAATAAATGAAACTGCCCAGCAAACAAAAGTTGTACTTTCCTCATGTCTATACCAATAAAAACAAACATAACGACCTAATGCAGGGATTCTCAAGAAAAAAAAAGGGGGTGCAAGGCATCACGATTCTGCGGGACATAAAATACAGATGGTCCTCAACTTACGACATACTTGAGTTTAGGACAATCGGCAGCCACAACTGCCGACTTCTTATGCTTGTTTTGTATTAGAATAAGTTGAAATGCCACAATGTATTTTATGATAACATTTTAATTCTTTGATATGTAACATTTTGTAACCTCTTGAAGCAAACAAATAACAGATTTGTATAGAAACTGATGTTAAATAGCTTTTAATATTGAAAATAAATAGAAAACAGTGTTGGTAGACGAGGTATTAAAATTGCAATCCATCTTGCTTACAACTGGCTCTTCAGAACACAACCCCATTGAAAGTTAGGGACCATCTGTATTTGGTTACAGTTTTACATGATGTGAAAATGTTCACTGTTGTTCAAAATAATAAAGAGAATTTGAGTATATTTTGCATAAAAATTCCGCATTTGTGCCAATTAAAACAAAAGATTATGCAGTACAGAAGCACATTTAATATGGGTGTCAAATATGAAGTCTACATTCTCTTTGCATGTTACTTATTGTATTAACAAATTGTATGATACAAATAAGTATTGGAGAAATGTTTCAGTTGTCTTTAATATTGGTTGATATGTACATGTGTGTTTATGAGCATGTGCATATGTAGGCCTTAAATATTCTTGATTGTATTTTAGCTGTAATGAAATTGTATTTCATCCTAATATTTATAATAGGAACTCTTTTTTCCTCAGAATCTGCACAGAATGGGTGAAGTTTTTTTTTTTGTTTTTTTTTTGCAATTTCCTATAGATCTACAGAAAACTTTAGAAGATTATTTTTTTTTTATATTTCCTACAGATCTACAGAAAGCTTTAGAAGATTTTTTTTTTCTATTTCTTATAGATCTACAGAAAACTTTAGAAGATTAATTTTGGATTTAGAGAGGTATTCACAGAAAATGTATAAAATTTATTTCAGAGTTTTTTTAAATTTGCACCAAGCATTACAAGATTATTTCAGTTTTCTTTAAATTTGCACCAAGCATTACAAGAATATTTCAGAGTTGCTTCAAAATATGAACTGAACACTGTATGTTTATATGAGAGCACAGACTTCTAGAAGATTATATTACAGGGTTTCTCAAACCACGTTAACAGCACTGAAAAGTTCTCAAAACAAAACTTTTTTTTTTTTTTTAAATATGGGAAGAGCACCAAAAGATTATTTCAGATGTTCCTTGAAATAAGCAGAGAATAATAGAAAATCATTTCTGAGCTTCTGACGTGAGAAAATGGTTGAAAAACATTGGTACAATACTATTAGATACATAGACAAAAATACTGTTGAACATTTAAGTGATCTTTCTCACAAAAAAAAAAAACCAAAATAAGCCAGAATATATTTAAACTTATGCATATACTCAAATTATTATACAAAAGAAAGTTTAAGTAAGATGCAAATTACACAAGCATAAGATAACATTACATAAACAATGTTGGATTCCTACATTAAACTAGATATTTTCATTAACCCAGTTACCAAAATTTCAAAACTGGAATGATTTACTAATAAAAAATAAGCTCCAAAATATCAGTATTGCAATTACCATGACAAACTGGCATAGAAAATTGCTACAACACACTGCACTGATTACCCAAAGTGAGAGACAAAAGATCAATAAAGCTACGCACAAAACGCTAATCATCAATGAACACATACATTGTTCAGTCCTGATTTATAAATAAAATTATATATTAACTTCCTCAAAGAAGGTCACAAAGGATTCTGTAATGAAAGCTTAAGATTTATTCAAGTTTAAAGCAAAAAAAAAAAAAAAATCCTCTTTATCTTTTTTCCAGTGTCAGGTCACACTAAATCAAGAGTGTCCAGTTGGCGGCCACCAAGGTTATTGTGAAAATGTAATTTATTTGATTAAAATTAATATAATCAGAATATTTAATTTAAAAGTGTATTTGTATAAATGATTTTTGTCTTCAAAACATGCACAAACATTTTTTAAAGTCCAGAAAAGTTTATTATAAATACTATCGGTTCACCTTTACTTCACAGCTGTTACTTTTACTCAGATAAAAGGGATGGCAGCTGCAGTAAAACTAGTTCTAATAATAAAGGTAGATAGAGGTGTATGGTGCAGTTTTACCTTTATTACTTTTACTTGGTTTTCTGCATGTTGGCAAAAACTGCGTGATTTAGATGCGGCCTGCAATTCGATTTCCACCTAATATCGCAGTTCTTGAGGCCGCTGAAGTTGGACACCTCAACGCTAATTATAAATCCTGATGCCAGGATGAGTACTGCAGAATTTTCCGGTTTCTGGTGACAAATTTAATCAAGATCTCCTAAATCCTCATGTTATTCCTTATAAAATCGTTATTGTACCAAAGATACTTATTCAGCTTGGCAGCGATCAACATTTTCTCCAACATGTTCTACTAGAGTGGTGGAGATTGATGAGATGTCTGCTCCTTAGAACTTATCTTATATCTTATCTTATATCCTTTCCGTGCCGTTAGACATCACATAGGGCTCACAAAGTAGTTCGCCAATTTTTCCTGTCTTCGGTGAGTCTTTCAACCTCCTTAGAACTGCTTTCAGAATTAAAGAAGGCCACTGAGATAGTTCCTGATTTGACCTGACGCCTGTATTAACATGATCTTCACCTTAGCATCAGCTACCATCACCTCAGAGCCACTACTAAAGAAATATAACAACAATAACTGCTTTATATGGCTCAAGACCACTTAACCAGTTTTGACAAATGAGAAATGAATCTATAAAAATCAGCTTTGACTTTCCAGAAAAAATCTGCAGCAAATTTTTATTGCTGTGTTTATCCACATTGTTCCCAGTGTAATGTTCCACATTTTATAGTTTTGTAATAAATGTTTCATATACATCAAACTTCTTGTGTCACAGAAAATGTGGAAGGAATACATATGTATCAGCCCCTGAGCAAGCAGCAGAATGCACTTTACAGACATCTGGTAAGCAGACATGTTCCTCTATTACCAAGATTGTTGGTCCAGAAAGATACATGCCAGCTCCTCATAATGATCCACACAAAAATAGCATTTATTGATAGACAGTTTAGCGAGGTACAGATTGACATGGCATCTGTAAAAGTGCAGCTAAATCTGATTCCTGGCCTTTCAGTTCAACAGGGAGGCATCAAGTCATCTTCTTGTGTGTGCCCCCAACAAATTAAAGACAGCAGTAATAGCTTATCATTATCATCACCTAACATCTGGAACATCATCATGATTAGACAAAACAGTGAAGCACTCAGTCACATAGTATATAAAAGAAGAACATTCAGTCTAGAAGCACTGCAAAGAGTAGATGTGGACTGAAGCATGACACAGCCACTTAAAAGAGCTTTATATTTTCACAATCCATCAGCTATGCTTTCACTTATGAGCATGTTTTATAAAACAAATATAATAAAAGCATTACGCTAAGTAGTTTCTGTGTGATCTGAATTAACTCTTAGACTACCAAACAAAATCCACAACGCATAAACACTTTTTTGTTATATATCATCATAAGGGACATGTTTTATTAGGAAGTGGTGTGATTCTTAGTGTTAATTGCTGTTTATAAACTTCCACCTATGGAACAAGAATATGAATGTAGTTTTTTTTTTCTTTAAATAAGTTTACTGTTTTTAAAAGCTGTTTCAAATGCTCATGGTGGTCTAAAAGTTTAAAACACTACTCCTTCCAGTATGTAACAGTGATTCTCAAAAATTTACCACAAGACCACAGCTGCACTGTGACCAAGATCTATACCAAAGATTCCAAACTCTTTTTTCTTCTTTAAATCTGTGTATATCTATGATTCCTGTTCCATGCCACCGTAGTTCAAATGGACTTTGACGTTAGTGCTCATATATTCCTTAACTGATTGGTCAGCTAAAGACTGATATGGTCAGTATCAAGTCTGGCAACTTTTTCTTCCCCAGCTTCAACAAGTGTCAAGTACCAGATTCAATAATGAGGTTGACTGGATTGCCTTGGGACAGGCTTCAGCCTCAAAAATAGAACAACCATCATTGAGAACTGGATGCACTAACCACTTCATTATTCAAATTCCCATATGACATTAACTCAGACTGCTTACTTGCAGAGAAACTGCAGTATTTTGTGATTCTCTCTGATGGGCTAAAATATACAACTGAATGAGTTATCATGAACAGTTTACTAAAAGCATTACGGAAACAGAAAATGTGTCAGTTTTACAAATATTTCAAACTATCACATTTAATTTCACTATTTCTCCTTCAAACTAAGACAATGTTTAAAAAATAAATTCTCCAAAACAAACACAAAAAAACTATGTCATACAGCTGATGCTTCAGTAAAGTTTGTATGAGAATATTTCTCTTCTCCTATTTTAAAGACCAGCTGATGTCTTATTCATTGTCCGCCATATTTATTACTAACAAGAGTTACAATCTTTGCATATTTTTCTTGTTAAATGCTCTTACTTGTCATAAGATTATCCTGGTGGATGTTTTTTTTTTAACACTGATAAGTGAGTGTAGACCACTGGTTGTCCACTGTGGTTGTGGTTCCATTTATGTCACCCCTGTTTACATATTTGGAAACCACTGTCTTTAAAAAAATGCTAGAAAATATAAAAACTAACAATCCTCCTTGTCTATATTTTTTTACATAATAAAAGGCAACAACTTGAAAATAAAGTGCCAAAATGTGACAAGCCATGGGCCACAAATTTAAATTATCACAAACATATGTGTACATCAAGCAAAAATACTCATTTCAAATTTTCCCAGAAGTTCCTTTTTTTTATTTCCATGGAAACTTGTCCCCATCTGGATCATTCTCTACAAGGCCTCGGCCATCATCTGAAACTAGATCTCCAGTTTTTGGGTCCAGAAAAATTAGTGATGGAATTCCAGTAACTCCATATTTGTCAGATAGTTGTTCCTGAAAAATTAACCACAAACATGTAAACATACATGATAAATGTGTTAAATGGACTTCAGAGAGTTAATCATCTCACAGAGAGTGAATAACATATGAGGACTGTTTTACTGGAATGCATCTTACAATCATTAAATGATATATTCCCATAAAAAGTCTTATCTAAATGCATACATATTCTTTTAAAAATGTCACACCATATATGTACTTGCATATATATTTTGCTATATTTTACATGTATACATACACATATGTACAGCATGCAGTCCTAAGGTACAATAAAACATATACTTGTACACATTTTTTAAAAACTGAGGAAGGTGGGATAGGACACATGCAGAGTAATAGTACGACTATAGTGAACTGCCTTCTCGTCCACTAACTGTGGATTTGTGACCTATTATTTATACCCTCCCAGCTGACCCAGATGTATAAACTGGCCCTGGTGCTGAGTAACATTAAGGTTATTTGCCTGCAGGTAGAGGGGCACCAGACTGTGCAGATGTGAGTGACTGAAGGGAACATAGGATATCATATGAAAAGTGAGTATGCATTGGAGTCCACATTGGGTGAACGGAAAAAAAAAATGGTTGGAATGTTAGCCAGGTGGAGTAGAATATGAGAACATTTCATGCCACTTAGGACTGGAGAAGCTACGTAACTGTTCATTTGTTATTGTTCAAGTATGCACCAGACATGGCAGGAGACTGTGTGTATGTTTGTTTAAAAAAAGTTGGTACCTGTTAGAGAGACAGAATCTAAGCTACGGAATTTCTGTGTCATGACCTCATTTCTTTCCAGGTGTCACGATCCCTTGTGTCTACTGAACAGTTACTAATGACTAGGCCTACAAAACACCTTTTTGTTGGAGGTGCTAGCTGACTCAGTTCGTTAGTACACTGTTCTCTCGTGGCTAGACGGCTGCTCATCCTACTGGAGTCCGTGTCCAAATCCCAGGTAATTCTCTTGTGATTTTTCTTTCTCTCACGTCTCACTAAAGTGCTTTGTCTACAATTTTTTCAAGGTCTAATCCTACAAAACTGTGTTCCATACTTTACCATAAAAAGTCTTGTTGTTGCCTATTTATAAAAAAATTGTCTATGTAATTGTTTTGCTCTTTACAATAGACAGTTTTCTATTATTTTAACAATAACATATAATGCGACATGCAAGAACGCCAAAGACTGTCAGCACAATGAAATAGTCAATTTTAATAATAATGCACTGACAATCTGGCATGTATGGTAATCACAGTAATGTGACATTTATCGTCAATAGCAGTGCATGAGTAAAAATTGCTTTACAATTATTTCAGAAAAAAAAATATTTAAAAGTGATAACGCAGCATAAAAGATGCCTGTTCCTGAACTTGACACAAAGTTTTTATATTAAACAGGCATTAATCCTCTAAAGTCAGTGTTATTTAAATAAGGAACTGAACGTAAACAAATTGGATAAGTTAAAACCATGAATATTACACATTTTTAAGGTTCATTTTCCACATTCAATATCAGTTCATCCTCTGTGCTCATTTGACATGTCTGGATGTGGGAGAAAAAGGACAAAGTCTAGATCAGTGTTTCCCAGGCTTGTTCAAGCTGCTGCCCCCTTTTCTCTCTCACACACCCCCCCCCCCCTCCTGTTGTGTACTATTCGTACAATGGCCTATTAAACTAGGATATTGATTGTACAACTAAAAACTTCAGCAAGCAGACTATTTATTTAAAGATATGAAGGAGTAAATATATAACTCACCTACTCCATTATTTTCTCAAATTTTAATGTGATTGATTCGTTTCATGTAGTGACACAAGTTTTTCGATATCAGGTTGAAAAGTGCTAAGAAGGAAGGTATTAATGGCCCCCGTCTGCTGCTTCGTTTTCCATCAGTCCCCCTACTGCCCCTCTGCAGCACCCACAGGGGGGCGTTAACATCCACTTTGGGAAATACTGGTCTAGATTCTCATTTTTTTTGTCTAAGATTTCGTCAATGAACAAAGAAATAAGACTGAATGCTAGAGAAAAAGCCAAGCAACTAAAAATTCCTAGCATTCAGTTTTATATCTTAATCTTTAAACTCTTGAATTCTATGTCAAAGTTTTCATCAAGTCATTTCAAAAATAAATTTTTATTACTAATTATATACAGAAAAAAATATTTAGGCTATTTATCATTTCATGTATTAAAGGATCTTTCATAAATTTGACTTAGTGGACAGTGTACAACATTTATCAAAACAGGCAAAATAAAGCTGTAAATAAAACTGGATCCAACACTCAGGTTTTAGCTTATTTTAAAAGATGGATAGAAAAAAAAAACAACAACAAATCCTATCAAAATATCATAGACATTTGTGTTGCGTTCAAAATAATAAGTCTCAGATGAATGAATTACTAAATCTGCAATTAATTTGCCTACATGATAAATACTAACTTCTTTATGCCCACACTAACTTCTTTCTGCCCACACTAATTAAAATATAAATTAATTGCATGCATGATAAATTAAGTTTTGTATCTTTAGCCTTTATGCAGAAGTAAGAGATAAACTTTGTTTCTGTCTAGTGTTGTGAGTTAGCAAGAACAAATGCAAGAAAATGGTGAACCAAAGAGGCTGATGTCAACAAAGCATGAAGTTTTGTTTTTTTTATCACTCTTCAATCTGGGAGATCATGGTGAAGCTGACAGACATTAGCTTGTATGAAACTTACTGAACATCATTTTGCTGTATAGCTTCACCCATGATTGATTTTATCAACTGACCACAACAGCAGCAGCAGCAGCAGACAATGTGTTCCAAGGTCCGGTTTCCTTACATTTGCATCTTTTAGTTTTCAGTTTTGGTTCCTGCTGCCTGCTCAGATGAACACTGTAGCCTTAAGCTGCTCTCCATGCGTCTTGGTCTTTCAAGAATTCTTCTCAGTCCTCTTGGCCAATGTCAAAAAATGGATGCGTCTGTCTGCACTTGAGTGCGAATAGCCAAAGAGTCGGGGACTGTCTATCTGCACTCTGACAATGGCACATGTCTTCTGCGCATGTTATTCTGACCTACAGTGACCACTCATTTTGAGCAAATTTTACAAAATTAGGTCAAACCAATATGTCCACATAAATCAGGAAGTAAATTTTACAAAGCTAGGTCAAACCAATCTTAAATAATGGCAGCAAGTTGTGGACTATAAACAAAAAAGTAGAGAAACTATTAGAAGAGACAGAGAGGTGGCTTTTGAGAAACATGATGAGCATAAGAACAAATTAAAATGTTCCAAATGAACAAAGAAAATTTATCACAACTTAAGAAAATAACAATCATGGTTCTTTTGGCACATACAAAGAAAATGAAAGCTAGAACATACAGGCATTAATGGTGTTATGAGGTTTAAGGGCCATGAGACATGTGTAATCACAATGTTGTAGTGTGTGGATAAAGGGCCACAAGACTACTGCAGGTCAATGTAGGAGAATATAGGTCAAAGCGTGAGTGTAAATACCCAAATTGCCGGGGTGTATAAAAGTGGAAAAAAGTAGGAGCAGCTTTATTACTTAACGATTACAAAGTTGTGACGTTTCGGTGTGAGCCTTAATCATACAAAAACATACAGGACGAAGAAATAGAGAGAGGAGATAAAGTATAGATTCACATGAATACTGTTTAAAAAAAAAAAAAATTTTTTTTAAGGAGTACTTAGCTGTAAATTGCAAGGTGTGGCTGTCCGGCGGTGTGTGTCAGGAATGGATCTGGTAGGATGTGGAAATTGTTTAAATAGAGACCTGTGACATGTGGTCGGTGGGTTGTAACTGGGGGTGGTGGATGGGGAACCGAGGAGGGGAGAGAGAGTGACGCACTACTGGCCTAGCTAGGAGAAATTGAAACAGATGATTGGGGAAGAGGGGTTGCAGAGTGATGCTGTGAGGAAGTTTGAAAAGTAAGAAGGGGTGGATTTAGTGGAGAGGTACTATAATGATTGAAGAAGATGATGTTACGTGTAACTAAACAGCAAGTTTAACCCATGTGGTTCCAGCCTCCCATAATTTTGAATGCAGCGGTTCTCAAGTGCCAGGCGGCTTGTGTCATCTGCGTGACATTGTTTAATGACTGTTACCAGAAAATCAGATTTGCCTCTGTGGTTGGGGCCATTGAAATGATTTGGGACTGGTTTCGAAGCATGCTGGGCGATGTCGTACAGATGTTTTTGCATGCGGTCCCCTAATCTGAGGCCAGTCTCACCGATATATGTTATCCTGCATCTTTTGCAAACGATGACATATATCACATTTCGGGACTCGCATGTGAATCCCTCATGAAGAGTGAGGATAGTTTTGGGAAAGGTGATTGTTTTCGTTTCCCAAACTACAGGGCAGGTAACGCAGCGGGGGCGGTTACATTTTCTGGTGCCAACATATGTAAGGCTCTGCTTCAAGTGGCTGTGGACGAGGATGTCCTTAAGGTTTGGCTCACATTTGTATGCTAATAGGGGTGGATCAGAGAAAATGTCACGAGTGTCGGAGTCGAGTTGGATTATCGGCAGATGACGATAAAGAATTTTCTTAACCATCAAATTGCCGGGGAGCGCCTATCGGCACTCAAGTGCAAATATTCAAACCACCAGCGAGTGTTTATCTGCATTCTGACAACAACACATGTCTTCTTCACTAGTGTACAAATAGCTTCAACATAAAAGATATCTCATGCATGGTTTACATGTTAGTTTTGGTTCATCTTATGGTCTCCTTCCTTCTTGATGTTGACCATATGATATTTGACCGGGGATATGGATGTCATAAATACTTGCCATTTTAGTTTTTTTATGCTGAGTGTTATGTAATATCATGGATGGAAGCTGCAGAATCTCATTGTTGGTTACTTTGTCTTATCACTTGATGTTCATTATCTTGGGATGGCAATGAAGATGGAAATTGCAAAGTTTGTATTTTTTTTCATGAATATGTTATCCATGTTTCACATCCATACAGAAGAATATTCAGCATACAGGTCTGAAAACAATTATTGAGGAAAGATGCTGGCGATGGTTGGGACATGTGCTCCGAATGACTGACAACTCACTACCAAAAGTAGCACTAAGATGGACACCACAGGGGAACAGAAGTAAGGGTAGACCAAAAGAGACATGGAGAAGAACAACAGAAAGGATGTTGAGCAATAGAGGGCTCACCTGGGCAAGAGCAGAAAAAAAGGCGAAGGACAGGCATTTGTGGAAAACCCTTGCGGAAGCCCCATGTGCCCTGGGCACTTAAGGTTCAGAGAGAGAGAGAGAGAGAGAGAGGTCTGAAAAATCAGAAGTTTGTCTTCAATATTAAGTTATTCCTTGTACTTTTCTTGAATTTGCTGATGCAATAGCTTCCTTTGCTATTTTAAACTGAGCATGCTTTTTCTTACTCTTCTTCTTCTTCTTCCTCTTCTGCTTCTTCTTCTTCTTCTTCAGACATCTTTCAGACATCTATCTGTACACTTTTCAAGTAATTGGAGGTCATCTAGAGGGCGTGGACATCCTCACACAGTTTTGTTTGGAATGGTATGGTAACTGGCCATATTTACTTTCTCTGTTGCCCACATATTGGGAACTTCTGCAGTATGTGATTTGCTGCCATTTTATTGGTGCCACATGCACATTTGTCAGTTGCTTCTATCGTGAATTTGTTGTACTGATGGTATCTTAGCCTGTTGTGCCCGGCACGTAGCCTTAGGACGATGACTTGTTCTTCTCTGTTTAGCTGGTAGTAGGAATTGTTTATGTGGTGGTCTGAGTGCTCTTTCTCCCATTTCTTCTTGTGGCTGAGATTTACCAGCGTTTTGGCCTCCTCAAATGATGTGCTGGTGTCTGCAAATTAAATTAATATTCTGTCTTCCTGTACTGTGAACATGAGCTGTTTGTGGTCAAGACCCTGTACTGTGAACATGAGCTGTTTGTGGTCAAGACCCTGTACTGTGAACATGAGCTGTTTGTGGTCAAGACCCTGTACTGTGAACATGAGCTGTTTGTGGTCAAGACCCTGTACTGTGAACATGAGCTGTTTGTGGTCAAGACCCTGTACTGTGAACATGAGCTGTTTGTGGTCAAGACCCTGTACTGTGAACATGAGCTGTTTGTGGTCAAGACCCTGTACTGTGAACATGAGCTGTTTGTGGTCAAGATCCTGGAACACAGTCAGATGCAGTGTGGGCTAGTGTGTGGCTTTCTTGGGCTCCTGCAGGAGTCTAGAACAGGCTTCTTGGTAAGCTTCATCAGAATGATAGATATATTGATCTCTACCTTGTTCACTAGGCCACATTAATGCAACACACCACACAGACAAGACAGACAAGACAGAAAGTTGCAAGAGATTATCTGAGAGTTGAACATTATGCTTCACTAAGCCAAGAAGACATTAAAAAAATATGCCTACTTAATTTGATAAGAAAAATTAAGAAGAGTTGATATCTCCAGTTCTACAGAACATTAAATGTTAATTTTCCTGTGGCAGTGGTTCCCAAACTATGGTCTGTGGACCACTTGTTATTTGCAGCAGACTATCAGGCTGTTCGCAGCTGCATTATAAATTTGGTATTAAGTGTCATCTTCTGAATAAAAACAAGGGTTTATGGCATTGTGATACCACATGCAAGCCGCTGGTCTTCTGCAACTTTTATGTAGGTGGAAAAGTGTCCTTGGAATTAAAAAATGTTGAGAGCCACTGATGAATGGCAGACAGTAATGTACTGTTTCTAGTACATCAATCCATGTAACTGTAGATCAACAAATCTGTCACTACCTACTTAGCCTTGAGAAACCTAATGAAGCAGCATCAACCTCTCATGGTCTTCAGCCAGCCTCTGTATGGTGCCCTAGCTGTGTTGCACGCCACCAATATTAGCTTGAACAGTTTTTCACGGGGCTGTCTTTGGTTGATATTTTTTTTTCTACTTTCCCTAAGATGTTCATTACATGGCTGCTCTAGCACTAACAGTGTGATCTTTTCAGAGTACATGACCAGTCTCTACTTCCAGCATCTTCCTTTGTTATGATTATGCTCACTGATAAGGCATTGTTTTGAGTGATCTTACTGTTATTACTACTTGTGATAATTATTTCTGTTTATGATAAGTTTTGTTTCTAACACTGCAAATAAGAGTAGCTATAAAAAAAAAATTACAGTGATGCACACAAGAATATAAAACAGTGTTTCCCAACCCTTTTTTGGATCATGCCTCACCTCAGCACCTCAAAGATTTTAATTCCTCCCCCCCTCCACCTCCAAGACCCATCCCACAGCATAATAGTCAACCAAGTTCTGAAAAGGTATCATGTAAACTGCCCCCTCCCCTTCCAAAAATATTCAATTTGCCCCCCTGTGGGGTATATGCAGCATGGTGTGAAACACTGAAATAAAACATTCATTAAAAAAGAAACACACAAAATTTGTCATACAGATAAGTAAATGCAGTAAAGTAGACAATAAGACTTACAGATTTATTTGCATTCTTGTCCTGTAAATAGACAGACAGGTAGACAGATTTATGAAATAATGCAAGAAAAAAAAATGAAAAAAGGTACAAAAAAGAACTGAACCGCGTTTACATTTAAATATATTTCTTAACTTTTGCCTATCTAACCTTTAAAAATAAAGGTATGCTTCATAGCTCAATTTATATGCAGCTTTTTTTTTTAACTACATCATTTCAGTCATTACTGGTTCTTCTTGCTGTGATACATTTTTAGAAGTATATATTAAATATTGCAACATAAATTAAATATTGCACCTTCTGTGACTTTAAAACCAATTTTTGAAAAAAATGAATATCTCATCTTAGAAAGTTTTGACACATAATTACAACACCAAAGTTAGTTTGTGTAAGAAATATTCAGACAAAGACAGAAAAGTTTTTAAAAAAAAACAGTAGGTACAAGCTATTACTCTGTAAAGATAACAACCACACAATGTTGTGGCCTGCACCTATATCAGATAACAACAACAGAAACGAGGAGAAAAAATATAGTACAGACATCTTGAAAGAAGAAAAGAATATTTTAGAACTAAAGAAAGTAATGACTTGGCTTTATAAACTTTTGAAATGATAGGAGTCCTGGTAAATAAAAATGTACAAACATTTTTTTACATTACTTAATTAATTTCTAAATAATTTTTTCCAGAAAATCATTTAAAACAAAGAAGGAGAGAAAACAACAAATAGTAAATAATGAAAGAAAGGTTGGTTTTTTTTTTTTAACCTGCCAGGCAACATTTCTGAGATGTGAACATTTTTGTAAAAAAAAAACAACAAAAACCAATCATTTCCAGTGTTTTACCAAAAAATAAAAAGATGATATTTTTATCAATTGCAGCAGTTTAAAATTATGAACTCCCCAGCTACAGAACAATATATAACTGTAGTTATTTATTTTTAATTTTCTCAAAAGGTCATTTAATCAGGTTGCGTCAGATTCTTCTTATCTTATATCCTTCCCATGCCGTTAAACGTCACACAGGGCTCGCACTGTGGTTCGCCAAGTTTTCCTGTTTTCTGTAAACTTTTCAACCTCATCAAGGGATTTTATGCCTACTAATTTGGTCTCTCTTAACAATGTCCTCTTTAGAGTTTCACATGGTCAAGCTCTTTTTCTTGCCCTGTTGTGTTCCACTTGACAGATTGTTTTGGGATTATCTGACTGTGTCAGATTAAGAGATATGAAATCAAAATGAACAAAATCTATAAGAAACAAAATTTCACAGAAACAGTAAACAATATACAAAACATTATTAAGCACATTACAGGAGATGAGATCAAGGCTAGAATACAAGCTGGAAACAAGACATATTTTGCCCTTAGACAGCTGTTACAATAAAAAACTCTTAATAATCAGGAGTTTAAGAAAAGCAAATAAAAATCATATATTGTTTAATATAATGACAGCATACATATTCATATTGGATAAGATGGATTAGTTATAAAGAAACTAAAGAACAAAATCTTCTTCTTCTTCCCTGTAAATAATGAACTGACACTAAAGGTTAATATTCCACAGAACCACTGCATATATGACATGAAAAGAACAAAAGTTTCAGCATCTAATAAAGTTAATGACCTTTAAACTGACCTTCAGGTCACTTTCATATGGAAATCGCAGCCATGGCATACATTTATGGTACTCCCTGCAAGCTTCTTCATCTTTGTCTAAACTGATAAAAATGATCTCCAGTTTCTTGCCAGCATCCTTCACCTTCTTGTAGCACTCTGCCAATAATGGAGTGAAGTTCTGGCAAGGAGGACACCACTGGGCAGAGAAATAGATGCCTGAGGAATTTTTAAAGAAATTAAACATTTGGAATCGACAAATATATGTGAGCTGGGACGAGTCAGTTACCATTAATAAGAGTCAAAGAGATCCTCCTTTTCAACTGCCTTTTCTTTTCCTATTATTTATAGCAAGTCTTGTTCTTTTATTTCTGTTTTGTCTGATGAAGGCACAAGCAGAAATATCACGTTGTTGTTTTGTTATAGGCAGAAGCATCTCAAAGAATTTTTACCATTGGTCTTTTACCATTGCACAGATTTAATATACTTAATTACTTTGTTAGTAAATAATTTAAATATTAAAAGTTTCACTACATCACAAAGAAATACATTACCCACAACATCAGACGCATATACATCCCCTACTATATCAAACAGTCACCCATTACATCATATTCAAAAACAGCACAGACGAACACATCACCAACTACATCAAACACAAACACATTATAACCACATAACAGTAAAATATATCGGCAATCGCGTCAGCCACAAATTGATGATTCACTGTATTAGATAAAAACACATCATTCTCTACATCAAACATATCACCAACTACATCAAACACAAACATACCACTACACTAGAAAATCTTTGCTAGCACAAAGACCAGACGTGGCAAAACGAGCAGTCATCGATTATTTCAGATATGCATGCAATGCTAGATTCTTCAAGATAAATGGATGGATGGATGGATGGATGGATGGATGGATGGATGCATGGATGGATGGATGGATGATGAGTGCATATACAGACAAAAAAATATAGATGTATGAACAAAGAGTCAGAGATAGGCAGACAGAAGGACAAACATGCACGCAGTTAGATGGCCAAATAAGTTGACAGATAGACAAGTGGATCAGTAGGTAGGTAAGTAAGTAGGTGAGTAGACAGACAAACTGACTGACAGATACCAGGCGTAATATTGTTGAGTCAGAGACTGTATGCGAGACAGTATGAGTGAGCAGTGACAGCATGTACAAAGTCTGGGATATGTGTACGCTGTACAACAGTACATACCTAAAAGATCATTTTCCTCCAACGAACTAACAGCCACTCTGCTGTCATTCTGTCCTATAACTTCTGCCCCTAGCAATGTCTCAAGATGAGCCATGTTCCACGTCCCTAAACTAAATATACAAACGTTGAACAGCGGCGGAGAAGGAAAAAAAACAGGGCGTATTTTCCTCTCTGCTTGCCTTCACCGGCGTACAACACACAAGCACGGCTTCTTTCACTGCATTATAATGCGGAATGCGCGGCCTCAACTCACGTTCCGGGTTGGTCGTAATGGGGATTATTTTGTTTGTTACTGTGGCAAAAGACAACAAATAATATCAGACTACAATTAACATTAACATTTGGGCCATAGCAGAACTTCGAGGCGTTTATAACTGGTCGCACGAACTGTGCAGACAAGGTGGCCTGATCATTTAGAGTATGAATTTTGAAAACAAATCTTCTATGGGGGATCGTAAGATCGATAGCCGTGCCCAGCCAGACCAGAAACACAGACGTGGAGAAGGATTTAAATGAAAGAAGGTCAGACAGAAGATCAATGCCCTGTTCTGTGCGACCTGACATGTTTTCCTTGCTTCGTTGCTAGTGACCACGTGACCTAGGAAATATTTGAGCTTTGTTACTTCTTATATTTCCTTCCACATCTGATCTTCCTGGAAATGTGAACTTACGTTTTAAGCATCCGATGCCATAAGGATATCACTAAAGTCTTCCAAGAATCTGAAAGAACAAGCAGAAAAAAATGAGACTAAAGATAAACCCGGAGAAGAGTGTTTACTTGAGAATAGCAAGATCAAAAGATGAATACGAGAATCGCATCCAAACAGAAAGTATAAAGATTTAAAAAAACAGCTTCCTATAAACGCCTAAGAACAATATTCAATAGCTCCAGCATTATAGGAGATGAGATAAAATTCAATAGCTCCAGCATTATAGGAGATGAGATAAAATTCAATAGCTCCAGCATTATAGGAGATGAGATAAAATTCAATAGCTCCAGCATTATAGGAGATGAGATAAAATTCAATAGCTCCAGCATTATAGGAGATGAGATAAAATTCAATAGCTCCAGCATTATAGGAGATGAGATAAAATTCAATAGCTCCAGCATTATAGGAGATGAGATAAAATTCAATAGCTCCAGCATTATAGGAGATGAGATAAAGGGCAAAATACAAGCTGGAAACAAGACATATTTTTTTTGCCCTTAAACAATTGTATCAATGAAAAATTCTGTTCCACATCACCAAACTAGATAGCGCCAGGTGACACAGAGAGATTACACTAGTTGTACTATGTATACCAGAAACACTGAGCACAACTAAACAAGATGAAAACCAAACAGAAACTGAGAACAGAATTCTGATAAGAATTTATGAACCAATAAGAGATCCTATAACGCATCAGTGGAAGATAAGGAACAAAGAAATGTACAGATTGTTTGCTCACCGTTTATAACAGCCATTATAAAAAAAACAGACTGAGGTGACTCGGTCATATAGAGAGAATGGAGTAGGACAGACAGACAAAGATAGCCTATACAGAAGTGATGAAACGGGATAGACCAAGAGGTAGACCTAGACATCAATGACGAGACAACCTATAAGAAGATATACGAACACTTGGAATCAACATTTGGCAAGAATATATCACGAACAGAGAGGAATGGAGACGTATATTTCTGTAGCAATGAGCCTCAATGGCTCGTAAAAGCTGTCGAAATCAGCAGCTGTTCAAAGAAGAAGTTATAGTGATTTGGAAGCACATGCATTGAAATGTGAGTTTTCTGCACTTTCAGCTAATATGGGGGAGTTGAATCATTCCTTATGAAGGGGTGAACTAGAGTAACAGCTCTTATCAACAAGACGTAGGATGTGAGTCTTAGCCAGTTCTAGTTCTTAGAGTCATCACTTTAACGCGGCATCTTTGATGTTTTTGAACTATAAACTAGGAATGCGTTTCTTGGATTGTCACAGGTTATCAAACTAACAACTTTGGTCCCCTGTTGATAGATTCAGTTCAAGGAAATTCAGGTTGGCTCTCTTAAGGCAACAGCGGTTCAAATCCCTGCAGATGTCACAGATCCATCGAATGACCTTTATTTTTTGTACCCGGCCATGCAGGTGTCAGGGTAAATGAAAGAGGAGATCACCTGGTCGACTCATCTGTCACAGAGGAAGGGCAGGCAATGGATTGAGCAGACATCATCACTGCCATAAAGGACAAAGCAAAAGCTCCAGGTGGATTGTCAACCAACTCAGGACGGATGTCGTTAGTTACTGTACGCCAAAGGAGATACAACAGAGGAGATCGGAGCACATATAGATGATTCTAGAGTGCATGGATGATGGTCCTTCTTTCCCAACAAATAAACAAATGAACAACTAAACAACTAACCAGTCAACCACTAACTAAATAATTGACTGATTGACTGCTTGACTAACTAAGCAACCAACCAACTGACTGACTGTTTGCCTGGCTGACTAACTAAATGACTGACTGAATGACTGACAGACAGGCTGATTAACTAACTACCAAGCGAACTAATTAACTAACTACCAAGCTAGATTACTAACTAGCAAGCTAACTAACTAACTAGTAAGCTAACTAACTAACTAGCAAGCTAACTAACTAACTAGTAAGCTAACGAACTAACTAGCAAGTTAACTAACTAACTAGTAAGCTAACTAACTAGCAAGCTAACTAACTAACTAGTAAGCTAACTAACTAACTAGCAAGCTAACTAACTAACTAGTAAGCTAACTAACTAACTAGCAAGCTAACTAACTAACTAGCAAGCTAACTAACTAACTAGTAAGCTAACTAACTAACTAGTAAGCTAACTAACTAACTAGCAAGCTAACTAACTAACTAGCAAGCTAACTAACTAACTAGTAAGCTAACTAACTAACTAGCAAGCTAACTAACTAGCAAGCTAACTAACTAACTAGTAAGCTAACTAACTAACTAGCAAGCTAACTAACTAACTAGCAAGCTAACTAACTAACTAGTAAGCTAACTAACTAACTAGTAAGCTAACTAACTAACTAGTAAGCTAACTAGCAAGCTAACTAACTAACTAGTAAGCTAACTAACTAACTAGTAAGCTAACTAACTAACTAGTAAGCTAACTAACTAACAAGCTAACTAACTGAATAGCTAACTAGTAAGCTAAGTACTAAGTAACTGACTAACTAGCAAGCTAACTAACTAGCAAGCTGACTAACTAACTGAATAACTAACTAGTAAGCTAACTACTAAGTAACTAACTAACTAGCAAGCAAATTAACTAACCGACTAATGACTAACTAACTGGAAAGTTAAGCAACTAACTAGCTAACTAATAACTTCATTCATTCATTTGCATGTCCCTTGTGGAACTTTGCCTCCCTAACAGCACTCCTGTAGGCCTCTCGGTTGTGAGCAAGATGGCCTGCTGCTGATGTATCCATTTGCTGATCATCAACGATGTCTTGCAGCCATCTTCGCCTTGGTCTTCCTCTCTTTCTTTTTCCAATTATGTACCTTTTCAAGACGGTCTTCTCTAAGTTATCATGACGTTTAATGTGTCCAAAATATTTAAGTTTTCTCTCTTTAATCATCTTTACTAGCCAGCCTTCTTCAATATTAAGTTCTTGTGACTAACTGTGTAATGACTAACTGACTAAATTAACTAATTAACTAACTAGCTAACTAACTAATTAGCTAAATAACTGACTAACTATTTAACTACGGAAAGGCTGAGAAAGGGCAACATAGAAACTACTTCTGTATCCAGTAAAATGGTTATGCATGGCATTAACAACATCATCCTCTGGTGTACTCACTGGTCAAGTTAAATAGCAGCATTAATGCTATATCCTCCATGTGAATTATAGCACAGAACCGGTTGAGGACATCTGTATCGTTGACGATCATGCTTGTCTACAACCCTGTGTCCGAGCCCTGAGTATAAGCTGTTGTCGGGTTCTCTGTGCCATCTTGTTAGTCCGTCCAGCATTCTCTCTCTCTCTCTCTCTCTCTCTCTCTCTCTCTCTCTCTCTCTCTCTCTCTCTCTCTCTCCTGTTGTTACAATGTATTCTAGAATCTGTCCTCTGAATATGGGGGTTGTTTTTTTCCCCTGACTTTTGTTCTTGTTTTTCTCATCTCTCCAGCCTCTCTGAATCTCCTCATTTGATTTTTTTTTTCACTGTCGATGGTATGCTTAGAATCCTCCCAAGGAACCACATTTCCATTTCAGTGACTTCCAGACGGCGTTGTACTTCATTAGTGGGTGACCATGCCCCAAATCGGTACAGTTAAATTGGCTCAGTGTACCACTAGTGGACACTACGTGCACTAATATCATATTCACTCTGCCTTCAGGAGTGGACAAGGGCCGGACCTTAGCAAGTGCAGGTCTTCTCCCTCCTATTTATCTTTCTTCTTCTCCCTCCTATTTATCTTTCTTCTTCTCTCGCCTATTTATCTTTCTTCTTCTCCCTCCTATTTATCTTTCTTCTTCTTCCTCCTATTTACCTTTCTTCTTCTCTCACCTATTTATCTTTCTTTTTCTCCCTCCTATTTACCTTTCTTCTTCTCCCTCCTATTTACCTTTCTTCTTCTGTCACCTATTTATCTTTCTTCTTCTCCCTCCTATTTATTTTTCTTCTTCTCCCTCCTATCTATCTTTCTTCTTCTCCCTCCTATTTACCTTTCTTCTTCTCCCTCCTATTTATCATTCTTCTTCTCCCTCCTATTTATCATTCTTCTTCTCCCTCCTATTTATCTTTCTTCTTCTCCCTCCTATTTACCTTTCTTCTTCTCCCTCCTATTTACCTTTCTTCTTCTCCCTCCTATTTACCTTTCTTCTTCTCCCTCCACCCCCCCCCCCAGGCCAATCATTCTTACACTAAATTGATTTAAAACTAAAATACAAAAATACAACCTGGAGAGCATCTAATATGAATATACATAAGTAATAATAAGAATAACACATACATAAAATATATAAGTCTTTAACACACGATGAAGAATAAAAAAAAAAGTAAAGCCAGTTTGAAAAGTACGCGGTGCCACAACGGATAGAATCTGACGCAGTACAATACTTTCGCATTGGATGATGGGTAGTTCGAACACGCACAGAGCATCGCTTTAGCCCTAGTCTACTCGAAGCCAAGGTAAAATAAATGTGGACGCCCCACTGCTGAGTTACATCATTGTTAAACAATGTGTCGTGGTGAGATTTATTTAGGCAGAGCGAATGAAACTTGTTGACATTCACCGCTGAGTGTTTGCTCAGTACAGAAGTGAAAACAGCGTGACTCGGTGGAAAGTTAACGAATGAGAAGAAAGATTTACTCGTAAAACTGGAAGAACAAAGCTCGCTGGTTAAGAAGGTCGGACATCAAAATGACGCACATGTGTGCCTTAGTCGACATGGCGCAAGTCGTGCTCAGGGAAGACCGGCGGATTACGTTGTCAGCCGTTGCTGCACACTTGGATATCAGATATGGATCCTCATATCCCATGCTGTATGATGACGTGGAGTACCATAAATACTGATCAAGAAAGCGCTACAGATATGGATTCAGTATCAGCCGAAAAGCTTCTTCTCCTAAGGAATGAAGAATCTAATGGAACGATCTTGAACTAAAGGAACTCTATGAAGAAGTGATAATACCGTTATGTTCATATGCTCACAGTAACAAAGTGATAATACCGTTATGTTCATATGCTCACAGTAACAAAGTGATAATACCGTTATGTTCATATGCTCACAGTAACAAAGTGATAATACCGTTATGTTCATATGCTCACAGTAACAAAGTGATAATACCGTTATGTTCATATGCTCACAGTAACAGTGTAAAAGAGAATGTTGCATTTATTTATTCATTTATTATTATCCCTCGTATTTCGAGATTCAATTTTCTTATTTTTTCTTCTGAAAACTTTCAGTTTAAAAATTCAGAGCTGAAACTTCTTGCTTCTTCACTTGTAACTAATTAATGTGTAACTAATTAAACTGCGAGAGTGTTTTTCTTATCAAAATATAAATTTTTCATTAATTTCGTTCTGAGATACTTCTTGGTGGCGACTTTGGTGTGACAGGAATTGTTCAGAATGTTCTCAGAACAATAAATTCTGATAGAAAGATTTTATGTTCTTGGTTTAAAATAATTCAAATAGTTTTCAAGGCTGGCACGTTATGTAATCAGCAGTCTCATTGCCTCTATTGTTTAAACATGAATATAACTATACATATCTTAGGGGTTGTTTTTTTTTTTGGTCTCTATTCAGGCATTGTCAGTTTTTTAAAGTGCATTTTTAAAAGATTTGCTATATGCACTGTTATTTCCTTTCTCGAATATTCATCGAAGTTTGTTCAGTTCAGTCAGTCATTTGCATGTCCCTTGTGGAACTTTGGCTCCCTAATAGCACTCCTGTAGGCCTCTCAGCTGTGAGCAAGATGTCCAGCTGCTGGTTTATCCTTTTACAGATTATCAATGATGTCGTGCAGCCATCTTCGCCTTGGTCTTCCTCTCTTTGTTTTTCCCATTATATACCCTTCCAAGACTCTAAAATTCAATTCTCTAAATTCTCATGACGTTTAATGTGTCCAAAATATTGAGGTGTTCTCTGTTTAATCCTCTTTACTAGCCAACTTTCTTCAAGATTAAGTTCTTGTAGTATGGATATATTTGCTCATTTTTGTGTCCATGATATTTGAAGAACTCTTCTGTAGCATTTACATTCAAAGGCATTTATGTGTTTCTCAGCTGTTGTGTTAAGTGTCCAGGTCTCGTCGCATTTTGTTACAGATTCAAAAAGTTTATGTGTATCAGTGTATGAAGGCGTGCTGAAAAGTTATCGGCCCGATCAAGAAAGGAATGAGCTACGGCCATCAAACTTGCACATTTTCATTATTCCACATATTCACCCCGAATTTCGACACACCTGGTACATCGTTTCTTAAATTTCTTTAACTCGAGGTCATTGAAATACCGCTGTGTTGCAGCTATCATCTCCGAATTATTCGACACTTTTCTTCTTTGAAACAGTTCTTAAGCCTAAAAAACAGGAAAAAGATAGAATAAGATCTGGCGAGTAAGGTGGATGATATATGTACTCGAACACTAAATTTTGCAAGAATCCAAAATCTTGTGGGTCCTGCGAGCAAGTGCATTGTTCTGCAAAAAAATAATTAATTAAAAAAAAAACAAAGAAAAACACATTCCCTCAGTTTTTCTGCCCGTTTTTCTTTCATCTTTTCATTGGTACAAGTTATATTCTGCATTAACCGTTTGATCCTTCGGAAAATAGTCAATCATCAAAATATCTTAGTCAGTCATCAAAATATCTTAGTCGGTCATCGAAATATCTTAGTCGGTCATCAAAATATCTTAGTAAATCATCAAAATATCTTAGTCAATCATCAAAATATCTTAGTCGGTCATCAAAATATCTTAGTCAATCATCAAAATATCTTAGTCGGTCATCAAAATATCTTAGTCAATCATCAAAATATCTTCCTTATTTAAAAAAAAATCACAACTTTTCCTGGTGACTTTTGGACCTTGAATCTCTTCGGTGGAGTAAGTATGTATGTATGTATGTGTGTGTGTATGTCTGTATGTATGTGTGTATATATGTATGTATGTATGTATGTATATTTTTATGTGTGTATGTATGTATGTATATATATATGTATGTATGTATGCATGTTTTTATGCATGTATGTATGTTTTATGTATGTATGTATGTGTTTATGTATGTATGTATGTATGTATGTATGTATATATGTGCCCGTACACCTTTGCATATGACATTAAATGTTCCTTTGTCTTCTACAAATCCAAATTGCTCATCCCCTAATTTACTTCCGTATTCTGTGTCTATTTTTTCTTACAGTAATTCTCTATAGTAGATCTGTGATATGGCAGTAAAAGGTTTATTGCTCTCAAGTCTTCACACTTTTTAGCTCCTGACTTCTCTGGTAAAGCTATGAAAGTGGATCTTAATAGTTCATTAGGTATATACCCAGTGTTGTAGATGTCATTCAACAGTGTTATTATTACTTTTACACCGAACTTTTCAAGGGCTTCTAATTTCTCTTCAGATATTTTATCAGCTTCTCCAACAGAAATAATTTTAGAAGTACTTAAAGGCTTATTTCTACGATTCGCTGGCTTTCCCACTAAAGCAATTGATAAAGTAAAACATGACGAAATCATGAAAATGTGGAAGATGGTAAAGATGCGGAAAAAAAACGTGTATTGGAATCAAGAAGTAACTGTCAGGGTAGCAAATATTATATAATAAAGCTTGGAGTTAGGTACGATTGTGTCATCTCACCAGATTTGATCTAACTGTACAGTGAAAATGTAATATGATAAGTTTTTAAAAAGGTAAACCGAATTTGTTGAGATTACGAAGTGTATAATCTACGACACACAGATGATACAATACTAACAGGAATGATAACAGCCTACAGAAATTATTAGATTAGTGACAGAAAGTGAGAAGAAAGGACTCAGCCCTTTTTTTTAGCACGAAAATAGAAACAATGGTTATAATAAGAAAGAAGAACTTAGTGTGCAAGGAGCAACAATGCCATTAAGAGAATACATTTAAATATCTGAGCCATCGAGTAACAATACCAGTGAAATGTACTTCAGAAATCAAGAACAGAACATGCCAGGCCGAAACAGCTTTCAACCAAATGAGAGGCATCTAGGTCAATACACCTCTGTCACTAAACATCAGAGAGTTCTAAAATGCTACATTGAACCCATCCCACTCTATGGAAGTGAGTCATGTACAATCAACAGATCGATGCAAAGATCACTAGAGGCAACAGAGATGTGGTTCCTTAGAAGAGTAGTAGGAATACCAAGGACAGCTAAGATGACAAACAGGGAATGTCTAAGAAAAGCAAATGTAGAAAGGAACTTAATTAAATCCATAAGAAAAACGACAGTCATCATTCATAGGACACATAATGAGAAAGGAAAGGTTTGAACCCCCCCCCCCCCCTTTCCACAGACACACCGACAACAGGAAAGATAAACTAAAAAAACGTATCTTTAAAGTGAATAAGTAAATGACCCAGCACCACGTGTAAGTAAACATTCATTTGATATCTCAGGTATTTCGAGAAGAACATAGTAATTCATGCACTGCTCCAAATGTGAGTAATAGGCGTTGGAGCTGTATCTTGACTCGATTATTTTGTTATGATTAGTGTGTACCTTCTGCTTGTGAGAACTGGGTGGTTTACTCTTTTTGCTAGTGTCGATTGAACCGAGTAGTTCACTCTTGTTGCAAGAACCGAGTAGTTTACTCTTGTTGTTAGTGCTTTTAGAACTGAGTAGTTTACTATTGTTGATAGAACCGAGTAGTTCACTCTTGTTGCTAGTGTTGCTAGAACCGAGTAGTTTACCCTTGTTGGTAGTGCTGCTAGAACCGAGTAGTTTACTCTTGTTGCTACTGCTGATCGAACCGAGTAGTTTACCCTTGTTGCTAGTGTTGCTAGAACCCGGTAGTTTACTCTTATTGCTAGTGGTGCGAGAATTTAGTAGTTTACTCTTGTTCCTAGTGAAGCTGAAACTGAGTGCATTATTATTGTTCCTACTGCTGCTGGAACTGAGTACTTTACTTTTGTTCCTAGTGCTGCTAGAACTGAGTACTTTACTTTTGTTCCTAGTGCTGCTAGAACTGAGAAGTTTGCTATTATTACTTTTACACCGAACTTTTCAAGGGCTTCTAATTTCTCTTCAGATATTTTATCAGCTTCTCCAACAGAAATAATTTTAGAAGTACTTAAAGGCTTATTTCTACGATTCGCTGGCTTTCCCACTAAAGCAATTGATAAAGTAAAACATGACGAAATCATGAAAATGTGGAAGATGGTAAAGATGCGGAAAAAAAACGTGTATTGGAATCAAGAAGTAACTGTCAGGGTAGCAAATATTATATAATAAAGCTTGGAGTTAGGTACGATTGTGTCATCTCACCAGATTTGATCTAACTGTACAGTGAAAATGTAATATGATAAGTTTTTAAAAAGGTAAACCGAATTTGTTGAGATTACGAAGTGTATAATCTACGACACACAGATGATACAATACTAACAGGAATGATAACAGCCTACAGAAATTATTAGATTAGTGACAGAAAGTGAGAAGAAAGGACTCAGCCCTTTTTTTTAGCACGAAAATAGAAACAATGGTTATAATAAGAAAGAAGAACTTAGTGTGCAAGGAGCAACAATGCCATTAAGAGAATACATTTAAATATCTGAGCCATCGAGTAACAATACCAGTGAAATGTACTTCAGAAATCAAGAACAGAACATGCCAGGCCGAAACAGCTTTCAACCAAATGAGAGGCATCTAGGTCAATACACCTCTGTCACTAAACATCAGAGAGTTCTAAAATGCTACATTGAACCCATCCCACTCTATGGAAGTGAGTCATGTACAATCAACAGATCGATGCAAAGATCACTAGAGGCAACAGAGATGTGGTTCCTTAGAAGAGTAGTAGGAATACCAAGGACAGCTAAGATGACAAACAGGGAATGTCTAAGAAAAGCAAATGTAGAAAGGAACTTAATTAAATCCATAAGAAAAACGACAGTCATCATTCATAGGACACATAATGAGAAAGGAAAGGTTTGAACCCCCCCCCCCCCCTTTCCACAGACACACCGACAACAGGAAAGATAAACTAAAAAAACGTATCTTTAAAGTGAATAAGTAAATGACCCAGCACCACGTGTAAGTAAACATTCATTTGATATCTCAGGTATTTCGAGAAGAACATAGTAATTCATGCACTGCTCCAAATGTGAGTAATAGGCGTTGGAGCTGTATCTTGACTCGATTATTTTGTTATGATTAGTGTGTACCTTCTGCTTGTGAGAACTGGGTGGTTTACTCTTTTTGCTAGTGTCGATTGAACCGAGTAGTTCACTCTTGTTGCAAGAACCGAGTAGTTTACTCTTGTTGTTAGTGCTTTTAGAACTGAGTAGTTTACTATTGTTGATAGAACCGAGTAGTTCACTCTTGTTGCTAGTGTTGCTAGAACCGAGTAGTTTACCCTTGTTGGTAGTGCTGCTAGAACCGAGTAGTTTACTCTTGTTGCTACTGCTGATCGAACCGAGTAGTTTACCCTTGTTGCTAGTGTTGCTAGAACCCGGTAGTTTACTCTTATTGCTAGTGGTGCGAGAATTTAGTAGTTTACTCTTGTTCCTAGTGAAGCTGAAACTGAGTGCATTATTATTGTTCCTACTGCTGCTGGAACTGAGTACTTTACTTTTGTTCCTAGTGCTGCTAGAACTGAGTACTTTACTTTTGTTCCTAGTGCTGCTAGAACTGAGAAGTTTGCTCTTGTTCCTTGTACTGCTAGAACTGAGAAGTTTTCTCTTGTTCCTTGTACTGCTAGAACTGAGAAGTTTTCTCTTGTTCCTTGTACTGCTAGAACTGAGAAGTTTTCTCTTGTTCCTTGTACTGCTAGAACTGAGAAGTTTGCTCTTGTTATTATTACTTTTACACCGAACTTTTCAAGGGCTTCTAATTTCTCTTCAGATATTTTATCAGCTTCTCCAACAGAAATAATTTTAGAAGTACTTAAAGGCTTATTTCTACGATTCGCTGGCTTTCCCACTAAAGCAATTGATAAAGTAAAACATGACGAAATCATGAAAATGTGGAAGATGGTAAAGATGCGGAAAAAAAACGTGTATTGGAATCAAGAAGTAACTGTCAGGGTAGCAAATATTATATAATAAAGCTTGGAGTTAGGTACGATTGTGTCATCTCACCAGATTTGATCTAACTGTACAGTGAAAATGTAATATGATAAGTTTTTAAAAAGGTAAACCGAATTTGTTGAGATTACGAAGTGTATAATCTACGACACACAGATGATACAATACTAACAGGAATGATAACAGCCTACAGAAATTATTAGATTAGTGACAGAAAGTGAGAAGAAAGGACTCAGCCCTTTTTTTTAGCACGAAAATAGAAACAATGGTTATAATAAGAAAGAAGAACTTAGTGTGCAAGGAGCAACAATGCCATTAAGAGAATACATTTAAATATCTGAGCCATCGAGTAACAATACCAGTGAAATGTACTTCAGAAATCAAGAACAGAACATGCCAGGCCGAAACAGCTTTCAACCAAATGAGAGGCATCTAGGTCAATACACCTCTGTCACTAAACATCAGAGAGTTCTAAAATGCTACATTGAACCCATCCCACTCTATGGAAGTGAGTCATGTACAATCAACAGATCGATGCAAAGATCACTAGAGGCAACAGAGATGTGGTTCCTTAGAAGAGTAGTAGGAATACCAAGGACAGCTAAGATGACAAACAGGGAATGTCTAAGAAAAGCAAATGTAGAAAGGAACTTAATTAAATCCATAAGAAAAACGACAGTCATCATTCATAGGACACATAATGAGAAAGGAAAGGTTTGAACCCCCCCCCCCCCCTTTCCACAGACACACCGACAACAGGAAAGATAAACTAAAAAAACGTATCTTTAAAGTGAATAAGTAAATGACCCAGCACCACGTGTAAGTAAACATTCATTTGATATCTCAGGTATTTCGAGAAGAACATAGTAATTCATGCACTGCTCCAAATGTGAGTAATAGGCGTTGGAGCTGTATCTTGACTCGATTATTTTGTTATGATTAGTGTGTACCTTCTGCTTGTGAGAACTGGGTGGTTTACTCTTTTTGCTAGTGTCGATTGAACCGAGTAGTTCACTCTTGTTGCAAGAACCGAGTAGTTTACTCTTGTTGTTAGTGCTTTTAGAACTGAGTAGTTTACTATTGTTGATAGAACCGAGTAGTTCACTCTTGTTGCTAGTGTTGCTAGAACCGAGTAGTTTACCCTTGTTGGTAGTGCTGCTAGAACCGAGTAGTTTACTCTTGTTGCTACTGCTGATCGAACCGAGTAGTTTACCCTTGTTGCTAGTGTTGCTAGAACCCGGTAGTTTACTCTTATTGCTAGTGGTGCGAGAATTTAGTAGTTTACTCTTGTTCCTAGTGAAGCTGAAACTGAGTGCATTATTATTGTTCCTACTGCTGCTGGAACTGAGTACTTTACTTTTGTTCCTAGTGCTGCTAGAACTGAGTACTTTACTTTTGTTCCTAGTGCTGCTAGAACTGAGAAGTTTGCTCTTGTTCCTTGTACTGCTAGAACTGAGAAGTTTTCTCTTGTTCCTTGTACTGCTAGAACTGACAACTTTTCCTGGTGACTTTTGGACCTTGAATCTCTTCGGTGGAGTAAGTATGTATGTATGTATGTATGTATGTATGTATGTATGTATGTATGTATGTATGTATGTATGTATGTATGTATGTATGTATGTATGTATGTATGTATGTATGTATGTATGTATGTATGTATGTATGTATGTATGTATGTATGTATGTATGTATGTATGTATGTGTTTATGTATGTATGTATGTATGTATGTATGTATGTATGTGCCCGTACACCTTTGCATATGACATTAAATGTTCCTTTGTCTTCTACAAATCCAAATTGCTCATCCCCTAATTTACTTCCGTATTCTGTGTCTATTTTTTCTTACAGTAATTCTCTATAGTAGATCTGTGATATGGCAGTAAAAGGTTTATTGCTCTCAAGTCTTCACACTTTTTAGCTCCTGACTTCTCTGGTAAAGCTATGAAAGTGGATCTTAATAGTTCATTAGGTATATACCCAGTGTTGTAGATGTCATTCAACAGTGTTATTACTTTTACACCGAACTTTTCAAGGGCTTCTAATTTCTCTTCAGATATTTTATCAGCTTCTCCAACAGAAATAATTTTAGAAGTACTTAAAGGCTTATTTCTACGATTCGCTGGCTTTCCCACTAAAGCAATTGATAAAGTAAAACATGACGAAATCATGAAAATGTGGAAGATGGTAAAGATGCGGAAAAAAAACGTGTATTGGAATCAAGAAGTAACTGTCAGGGTAGCAAATATTATATAATAAAGCTTGGAGTTAGGTACGATTGTGTCATCTCACCAGATTTGATCTAACTGTACAGTGAAAATGTAATATGATAAGTTTTTAAAAAGGTAAACCGAATTTGTTGAGATTACGAAGTGTATAATCTACGACACACAGATGATACAATACTAACAGGAATGATAACAGCCTACAGAAATTATTAGATTAGTGACAGAAAGTGAGAAGAAAGGACTCAGCCCTTTTTTTTAGCACGAAAATAGAAACAATGGTTATAATAAGAAAGAAGAACTTAGTGTGCAAGGAGCAACAATGCCATTAAGAGAATACATTTAAATATCTGAGCCATCGAGTAACAATACCAGTGAAATGTACTTCAGAAATCAAGAACAGAACATGCCAGGCCGAAACAGCTTTCAACCAAATGAGAGGCATCTAGGTCAATACACCTCTGTCACTAAACATCAGAGAGTTCTAAAATGCTACATTGAACCCATCCCACTCTATGGAAGTGAGTCATGTACAATCAACAGATCGATGCAAAGATCACTAGAGGCAACAGAGATGTGGTTCCTTAGAAGAGTAGTAGGAATACCAAGGACAGCTAAGATGACAAACAGGGAATGTCTAAGAAAAGCAAATGTAGAAAGGAACTTAATTAAATCCATAAGAAAAACGACAGTCATCATTCATAGGACACATAATGAGAAAGGAAAGGTTTGAACCCCCCCCCCCCCCTTTCCACAGACACACCGACAACAGGAAAGATAAACTAAAAAAACGTATCTTTAAAGTGAATAAGTAAATGACCCAGCACCACGTGTAAGTAAACATTCATTTGATATCTCAGGTATTTCGAGAAGAACATAGTAATTCATGCACTGCTCCAAATGTGAGTAATAGGCGTTGGAGCTGTATCTTGACTCGATTATTTTGTTATGATTAGTGTGTACCTTCTGCTTGTGAGAACTGGGTGGTTTACTCTTTTTGTTAGTACTGCTAGAACTGAGAAGTTTACTCTTGTTGTCAGTACTGCTAGAACTGAGAAGTTTACTCTTGTTGTTAGTACTGCTAGAACTGAGAAGTTTACTCTTGTTGTCAGTACTGCTAGAACTGAGAAGTTTACTCTTGTTGTTAGTACTGCTAGAACTGAGAAGTTTACTCTTGTTGTTAGTACTGCTAGAACTGAGAAGTTTACTCTTGTTGTTAGTACTGCTAGAACTGAGAAGTTTACTCTTGTTGTTAGTACTGCTAGAACTGAGAAGTTTACTCTTGTTGTTAGTACTGCTAGAACTGAGAAGTTTTCTCTTGTTCCTTGTACTGCTAGAACTGAGAAGTTTTCTCTTGTTCCTTGTACTGCTAGAACTGAGAAGTTTTCTCTTGTTCCTTGTACTGCTAGAACTGAGAAGTTTTCTCTTGTTCCTTGTACTGCTAGAACTGAGAAGTTTTCTCTTGTTCCTTGTACTGCTAGAACTGAGAAGTTTTCTCTTGTTCCTTGTACTGCTAGAACTGAGAAGTTTTCTCTTGTTCCTTGTACTGCTAGAACTGAGAAGTTTTCTCTTGTTCCTTGTACTGCTAGAACTGAGAAGTTTTCTCTTGTTGTTAGTACTGCTAGAACTGAGAAGTTTACTCTTGTTGTTAGTACTGCTAGAACTGAGAAATTTACTCTTGTTGTCAGTACTGCTAGAACTGAGAAGTTTACTCTTTTTGTTAGTACTGCTAGAACTGAGAAATTTACTCTTGTTGTCAGTACTGCTAGAACTGAGAAGTTTACTCTTTTTGTTAGTACTGCTAGAACTGAGAAATTTACTCTTGTTGTCAGTACTGCTAGAACTGAGAAATTTACTCTTGTTGTCAGTACTGCTAGAACTGAGAAATTTACTCTTGTTGTCAGTACTGCTAGAACTGAGAGTTTTCTCTTGTTGTTAGTACTGCTAGAACTGAGAAGTTTACTCTTGTTGTCAGTACTGCTAGAACTGAGAAATTTACTCTTGTTGTCAGTACTGCTAGAACTGAGAAGTTTACTCTTTTTGTTAGTACTGCTAGAACTGAGAGTTTTCTCTTGTCCCTTGTACTGCTAGAACTGAGAAATTTACTCTTGTTGTCAGTACTGCTAGAACTGAGAAGTTTACTCTTTTTGTTAGTACTGCTAGAACTGAGAGTTTTCTCTTGTTCCTTGTACTGCTAGAACTGAGAAGTTTACTCTTGTTGTCAGTACTGCTAGAACTGAGAAATTTACTCTTGTTGTCAGTACTGCTAGAACTGAGAAATTTACTCTTGTTGTCAGTACTGCTAGAACTGAGAAATTTACTCTTGTTGTTAGTACTGCTAGAACTGAGAAGTTTACTCTTGTTGTCAGTACTGCTAGAACTGAGAAGTTTTCTCTTGTCCCTTGTACTGCTAGAACTGAGAAGTTTTCTCTGTTGTTAGTACTGCTAGAACTGAGAAATTTACTCTTGTTGTTAGTACTGCTAGAACTGAGAAATTTACTCTTGTTGTCAGTACTGCTAGAACTGAGAAATTTACTCTTGTTGTCAGTACTGCTAGAACTGAGAAATTTACTCTTGTTGTTAGTACTGCTAGAACTGAGAGTTTTCTCTTGTTGTTAGTACTGCTAGAACTGAGAAATTTACTCTTGTTGTTAGTACTGCTAGAACTGAGAAGTTTACTCTTTTTGTTAGTACTGCTAGAACTGAGAAGTTTACTCTTGTTGCTAGTGTTGCTAGAACCGAGTAGTTTACTCTTGTTGTTAGTACTGCTAGAACTGAGAAGTTTACTCTTTTTGTTAGTACTGCTAGAACTGAGAAGTTTACTCTTTTTGTTAGTACTGCTAGAACTGAGAAGTTTTCTCTTGTTCCTTGTACTGCTAGAACTGAGAAGTTTACTCTTGTTGCTAGTGTTGCTAGAACCGAGTAGTTTACTCTTGTTGCTACTGCTGATCGAACCGAGTAGTTTACTCTTGTTGTTAGTACTGCTAGAACTGAGAAGTTTACTCTTTTTGTTAGTACTGCTAGAACTGAGAAGTTTTCTCTTGTTCCTTGTACTGCTAGAACTGAGAAGTTTACTCTTTTTGTTAGTACTGCTAGAACTGAGAAGTTTTCTCTTGTTCCTTGTACTGCTAGAACTGAGAAGTTTACTCTTGTTGTTAGTACTGCTAGAACTGAGAAGTTTACTCTTGTTGTTAGTACTGCTAGAACTGAGAAGTTTACTCTTGTTGTTAGTACTGCTAGAACTGAGAAGTTTACTCTTTTTGTTAGTACTGCTAGAACTGAGAAGTTTTCTCTTGTTCCTTGTACTGCTAGAACTGAGAAGTTTGCTCTTGTTGTTAGTACTGCTAGAACTGAGAAGTTTTCTCTTGTCCCTTGTACTGCTAGAACTGAGAAGTTTACTCTTTTTGTTAGTACTGCTAGAACTGAGAAGTTTTCTCTGTTCCTTGTACTGCTAGAACTGAGAAGTTTTCTCTTGTTCCTTGTACTGCTAGAACTGAGAAGTTTTCTCTGTTCCTTGTACTGCTAGAACTGAGAAGTTTTCTCTTGTTCCTTGTACTGCTAGAACTGAGAAGTTTTCTCTGTTGTTAGTACTGCTAGAACTGAGAAGTTTTTCTTGTTGTTAGTACTGCTAGAACTGAGAAGTTTTCTCTGTTGTTAGTACTGCTAGAACTGAGAAGTTTTTCTTGTTGTTAGTACTGCTAGAACTGAGAAGTTTTCTCTTGTTCCTTGTACTGCTAGAACTGAGAAGTTTTCTCTTGTTCCTTGTACTGCTAGAACTGAGAAGTTTTCTCTTGTTCCTTGTACTGCTAGAACTGAGAAGTTTTCTCTTGTTCCTTGTACTGCTAGAACTGAGAAATTTACTCTTGTTGTCAGTACTGCTAGAACTGAGAAGTTTTCTCTTGTTCCTTGTACTGCTAGAACTGAGAAGTTTTCTCTTGTTGTTAGTACTGCTAGAACTGAGAAGTTTTTCTTGTTGTTAGTACTGCTAGAACTGAGAAGTTTTCTCTTGTTGTTAGTACTGCTAGAACTGAGAAGTTTGCTCTTGTTGTTAGTACTGCTAGAACTGAGAAGTTTTCTCTTGTTGTTAGTACTGCTAGAACTGAGAAGTTTTCTCTTGTTCCTTGTACTGCTAGAACTGAGAAGTTTTCTCTTGTTCCTTGTACTGCTAGAACTGAGAAGTTTACTCTTTTTGTTAGTACTGCTAGAACTGAGAAGTTTACTCTTGTTGTTAGTACTGCTAGAACTGAGAAGTTTTCTCTTGTTCCTTGTACTGCTAGAACTGAGAAGTTTTCTCTTGTTCCTTGTACTGCTAGAACTGAGAAGTTTTCTCTTGTTCCTTGTACTGCTAGAACTGAGAAGTTTGCTCTTGTTGTTAGTACTGCTAGAACTGAGAAGTTTTCTCTTGTTGTTAGTACTGCTAGAACTGAGAAGTTTTCTCTTGTTGTTAGTACTGCTAGAACTGAGAAGTTTTCTCTTGTTGTTAGTACTGCTAGAACTGAGAAGTTTTCTCTTGTTCCTTGTACTGCTAGAACTGAGAAGTTTTCTCTTGTTCCTTGTACTGCTAGAACTGAGAAATTTACTCTTGTTGCTAGTGCTACGAGAACCGAGTGGTATCCACGCTATTTGTTCCATTTCTAAATATCTTTCCATATCCTTTGGTCCATTTTAGTCGCCTTTCCACATCGTTTATTTTCCTTCCTAAGCTTACATACAGTATTTACATCCTGTGCACCCTTCCTAAGACATTCCTCTATATCCCCACACCTGTGTTGTGGTAATTTCTGGACATCCTTACAAATTCACGCTTTTGTTTTGTTAATCTGGACATGATTAACACGCTCATCACACAACTTTGATTCATCCACTCATCCACTGACTCTGAATAAACGCTCAAATACTGAGCCATGCGTGCACACAAGATACGTAACAGAGCAAACATGGAAACGTTCGTAGCTTCCTAAATGTGTCACCAACTCTCCCTTTTCTATCCCATACAGGGGCGGACTACTCGTTAACGCTGAACAAGGTGAACCCTAGAAGCCCGGGGAGGGGGAGAGTTATCTTTCTTTTTTTTGGGGGGGGGGGGGGGGTTGGGGGATGGGAATACAGATTTTTTAAAACAGTTTTGTGTCAGGAAATGAATGGAATAGATCGGAAAATGGGGGGGGGGGGGGGGGGGGCTGTCTTAAGTTTAGCCTAGAAGGCCTGGGTGGTGATTAATTGGTTGCTGATCTAACAAAGTTGTTGTATCTTCGCTCTCAACCAACCCCCCCCCCCCCCCTTCCCCACAACCAGAAATTTTATTCCAGACTTAAGTGAAATTTGTATTTAGAAATGTAACAAATTAATATTTCTTCATAGGGGCAGAGTGAGACTATACTTAGTCCTTGCCGCTTCAACCGAGTACAGTAGTTCTCAAAAAAAAAAAAAAAAGGGCAGACAAAATCAATAGCTTTGGGAAGGCAAACAGTTGAAATAGGAAGCCAGAAAACGTCTTGCTATCGAGTGTCTTACAGTCTGTCTGGAATTTCTGTTGAGTTCTCGTCTTTCTTCCCCACCCCCCGGGGTCTGTTGGCACACTGCTTGGTTCAGTTTTACACAAAGATAGACAAAGTGAGGAAATTGACAGGAACGAGGTGTGATAGGGTAAGATGAACGTGCATAAATGAAGACCATACGACAATCCAATATTTCGGCCAAAGCCTTCTTCTACAATCACGTACAGAAACAACGTAACAGATAATAACACGAAAAAAAAAAGATGAACATTTAACCACTTTGGTCTTTTGATGTCCTCGTTCTAACGAAGACGAGCACAAAATAATCTGTCTTTTTTTTTTTTTTTGGTCAACTGAATCATCCACCATTTTGAACCATCACCAAGATGAACCATCTGTCTACTTAATGACCAGAACCAGTTTTACCAGTCTTCATTTTTCTTATCTCTCATCGTTCCACGACTCTTACGGCTGAGACCCACTTGTAGAATTTTCTCTTGTCCCTTGTACTGCTAGAACTGAGAAGTTTTCTCTTGTTCCTTGTACTGCTAGAACTGAGAAGTTTTCTCTTGTTCCTTGTACTGCTAGAACTGAGAAGTTTTCTCTTGTTCCTTGTACTGCTAGAACTGAGAAGTTTTCTCTTGTTCCTTGTACTGCTAGAACTGAGAAGTTTTCTCTTGTTCCTTGTACTGCTAGAACTGAGAAGTTTTCTCTTGTTCCTTGTACTGCTAGAACTGAGAAGTTTTCTCTTGTTCCTTGTACTGCTAGAACTGAGAAATTTACTCTTGTTGTCAGTACTGCTAGAACTGAGAAGTTTTCTCTTGTTCCTTGTACTGCTAGAACTGAGAAGTTTTCTCTTGTTCCTTGTACTGCTAGAACTGAGAAGTTTTCTCTTGTTCCTTGTACTGCTAGAACTGAGAAGTTTTCTCTTGTTCCTTGTACTGCTAGAACTGAGAAGTTTTCTCTTGTTGTTAGTACTGCTAGAACTGAGAAGTTTGCTCTTGTTGTTAGTACTGCTAGAACTGAGAAGTTTTCTCTTGTTGTTAGTACTGCTAGAACTGAGAAGTTTTCTCTTGTTGTTAGTACTGCTAGAACTGAGAAGTTTTCTCTTGTTGTTAGTACTGCTAGAACTGAGAAGTTTGCTCTTGTTGTTAGTACTGCTAGAACTGAGAAGTTTACTCTTTTTGTTAGTACTGCTAGAACTGAGAAGTTTACTCTTGTTGTTAGTACTGCTAGAACTGAGAAGTTTTCTCTTGTTCCTTGTACTGCTAGAACTGAGAAGTTTTCTCTTGTTCCTTGTACTGCTAGAACTGAGAAGTTTTCTCTTGTTCCTTGTACTGCTAGAACTGAGAAGTTTTCTCTTGTTCCTTGTACTGCTAGAACTGAGAAGTTTGCTCTTGTTGTTATTACTGCTAGAACTGAGAAGTTTTCTCTTGTTGTTAGTACTGCTAGAACTGAGAAGTTTTCTCTTGTTGTTAGTACTGCTAGAACTGAGAAGTTTTCTCTTGTTGTTAGTACTGCTAGAACTGAGAAGTTTTCTCTTGTTCCTTGTACTGCTAGAACTGAGAAGTTTTCTCTTGTTCCTTGTACTGCTAGAACTGAGAAGTTTACTCTTGTTGCTAGTGCTACGAGAACCGAGTGGTATCCACGCTATTTGTTCCATTTCTAAATATCTTTCCATATCCTTTGGTCCATTTTAGTCGCCTTTCCACATCGTTTATTTTCCTTCCTAAGCTTACATACAGTATTTATACATCCTGTGCACCCTTCCTAAGACATTCCTCTATATCCCCACACCTGTGTTGTGGTAATTTCTGGACATCCTTACAAATTCACGCTTTTGTTTTGTTAATCTCTGGACATGATTAACACGCTCATCACACAACTTTGATTCATCCACTCATCCACTGACTCTGAATAAACGCTCAAATACTGAGCCATGCGTGCACACAAGATACGTAACAGAGCAAACATGGAAACGTTCGTAGCTTCCTAAATGTGTCACCAACTCTCCCTTTTTCTTCTATCCCATACAGGGGCGGACTACTCGTTAACGCTGAACAAGGTGAACCCTAGAAGCCCGGGGAGGGGGAGAGTTATCTTTCTTTTTTTTTGGGGGGGGGGGTTGGGGGATGGGAATACAGATTTTTTAAAACAGTTTTGTGTCAGGAAATGAATGGAATAGATCGGAAAATGGGGGGGGGGGGGGGGGCTGTCTTAAGTTTAGCCTAGAAGGCCTGGGTGGTGATTAATTGGTTGCTGATCTAACAAAGTTTGTATCTTCGCTCTCAACCAACCCCCCCCCCCCCCCTTCCCCACAACCAGAAATTTTATTCCAGACTTAAGTGAAATTTGTATTTAGAAATGTAACAAATTAATATTTCTTTCATATGGGCAGAGATGAGACTATACTTAGTCCTTGCCGCTTCAACCGAGTACAGTAGTTCTCAAAAAAAAAAAAAAAAGGGCAGACAAAATCAATAGCTTTGGGAAGGCAAACAGTTGAAATAGGAAGCCAGAAAACGTCTTGCTATCGAGTGTCTTACAGTCTGTCTGGAATTTTCTGTTGAGTTCTCGTCTCTTCTTCCCCACCCCCCGCGGGTCTTGTTGGCACACTGCTTGGTTCAGTTTTACACAAAGATAGACAAAGTGAGGAAAATTGACAGGAACGAGTGTGATAGGAAGTAAGATGAACGTGCATAAATGAAGACCATACGACAATCCAATATTTCGGCCAAAGCCTTCTTCTACAATCACGTACAGAAACAACGTAACAGATAATAACACGAAAAAAAAAGATGAACATTTAACCACTTTGGTCTTTTGATGTCCTCGTTCTAACGAAGACGAGCACAAAATAATCTGTCTTTTTTTTTTTTTTTGGTCAAACTGAATCATCCACCATTTTGAACCATCACCAAGATGAACCATCTGTCTACCTTTAATGACCAGAACCAGTTTTACCAGTCTTCATTTTTCTTATCTCTCATCGTTCCACGACTCTTACGGCTGAGACCCACTTGTAGAATTTTATCTGTTATACATATGCCTGTGAGACCTGGACACTTAACATATGCCTGTGAGACCTGGACACTTAACATATGCCTGTGAGACCTGGACACTTAACATATGCCTGTGAGACCTGGACACTTAACATATGCCTGTGAGACCTGGACACTTAACATATGCCTGTGAGACCTGGACACTTAACATATGCCTGTGAGACCTAGACACTTAACATATGCCTGTGAGACCTGGACACTTAACATATGCCTGTGAGACCTAGACACTTAACATATGCCTGTGAGACCTAGACACTTAACATATGCCTGTGAGACCTGGACACTTAACATATGCCTGTGAGACCTAGACACTTAACATATGCCTGTGAGACCTGGACACTTAACATATGCCTATGAGACCCGGACACTTAACAATACCTGTGAGACCCAGACACTTAACATATGCCTATGAGACCCGGACACTTAACATATGCCTGTGAGACCCGGACACTTAACATATGCCTGTAAGACCTGGACACTTAATATATGCTGTGAAACCTGGACACTTAACTAAACAGCTGAGAAACATATAAATGCCTTTGAATGTAAATGCTACAGAAGAGTTCTTCAAATATCGTGGACACAAAAAAGAACAAATATATCCATACTACAAGAACTTAATATTGAAGAAGGCTGGTCAGTAAAGAGGATTAAACAGAGAAAATATTGAAATTTTGAACACATTTAAATGTCATGATAATTTAGAGACGACCGTCTTGGAAAGGTACATAATGAGAAAAAGAAAGAGAGGAAGACCAAGGCGAAGATGGCAGCAAGACATCGTTGATAATATGCAAATAGATGCATCAGCAGCAGGGCATCTTGCTTACAACCGAGAGGCCTATAGGGGAGAGCTGTTAGGGAGGCAAAGTTCCGCAAGGGACATGCAAATGAATGACTGACTGATACAGAGCAAACACATCTTCCATGTGGATTGTATGATAACTAGAAACAGCCTTCTCTGTAGATGGAATTGCTCTGGAAAGTCGTCATTGAAAGTAGGGGAAGTAAGCCAGAGAAATAATTTTCTGTCTAAAATGTATTTGGATTATCTTTTCTTTACTGAAATAATTTTTAGAACTTAAAACGTGAAAAAGTGAAAAGAAAAAAAAAACATCTTCATCTGTTATATTACAAAGATGAAATGGTAGTTCCTGAGACTTGTTGAAAGGAAGATTAGAGACAAAATCCCCGAGTAAGGGGAAAAAAATGGAAAAAAAAAGAAACATAATTCACTCTTAAACTACCATTCCTATTTCTCATATTGTGGATCTCAAACGCTGTAGATTCTTTTCGATCTTGTTTCTCCGTGCAGAGTTCTGTCTGTTGCCTGAAAAATCCTATCATTAATAAAACTAAGCGCTATGATTCAATGCTCTATAGATACTCCTCGATTAACAAGGGTTCTATTTACGGTATTTCGACGTAATGATGGTGCGGAAACGATATGGATTCAGTAGAAAATGTACTTCGAACTATGAACTATTTTCTGTATAGAAACATATAATGGAAAGAAGAAACAAACTGTACAGTCACAACTTGATATCTTCACGGAGAACCTGATATCTTCACGGAGAACTTGATATCTTCACGGAGAACTTGATATCTTCACGGAGAACTTGATATCTTCACGGAGAACTTGATATCTTCACGGAGAACTTGATATCTTCACGGAGAACTTGATATCTTCACGGAGAACTTGATATCTTCACGGAGAACTTGATGCTTGCTAAAACATCAACTACTGTGCATGTCCCAATGCCTTCTACTAGGCATAGAGAGCCTTATCTAAAGAAAGAGAGAACGAGAGAGGGGGTAAGAGAGAGGGAGAGAGGGGAAGAGAGAGAAGGAGAGAGAAAGGGAGAGAGAGAGGGAGAAAAGGAGAGAGAGAGGGAGAGAAAGAGAGGGAGAGAGAGGGGGTAAGAGAGAGGGAGAGAGAGGGGAAGAGAGAGAAGGAGAGAGGGGAGAGAAGGAGAGAGAAAGGGAGAGAGGGAGAGAACGAGAGAGGGGGTAAGAGAGAGGGAGAGGGGAGAGAACGAGAGAGGGGGTAAGAGAAAGTGAGAAAGAGGGAGAGAGGGGAAGAGGGAGAGAGGGGAAGAGAGAGAGAGAGGGAGAGAACGAGAGAGGGAGAGAAGGAGAGAGAAAGGGAGAGAACGAGAAAGGGGTAAGAGAGAGGGAGAGGAAGAGAACGAGAGAAGAGGTAAGAGAGAGGGAGAGAGAGGGAGGGAGAGGTGAAAGAAGGAAAGAGAGAGAGGGAGAGAACGAGAGAGGGGGTAAGAGAGAGGAGAGGGGAAGAGGGAGAGAGAAGGAGAGAGAAAGGGAGAGAGAGAGGGAGAAAAGGAGAGAGAGGGAGGGAGAGGTGAAAGAAGGAAAGAGAGAGAGGGGAAGAGAGAGGGAGGGAGAGGTGAAAGAAGGAAAGAGAGAGAGGAGAGAGGGAGAGAAAGAGAAAGAGGGAGAGAGGGAGGGAGAGGGGAAAGAAGAGAGAGAGAGAGAGAGGGGAGAGAAGGAGAGAGAAAGGGAGAGAGAGGGAGAGAACGAGAGAGGGGGTAAGAGAGAGGGAGAGGGGAGAGAACGAGAGAGGGGGTAAGAGAAAGTGAGAAAGAGGGAGAGAGGGGAAGAGGGAGAGAGGGGAAGAGAGAGAGGGAGAGAACGAGAGAGGGAGAGAAGGAGAGAGAAAGGGAGAGAACGAGAAAGGGGTAAGAGAGAGGGAGAGGAAGAGAACGAGAGAAGAGGTAAGAGAGAGGGAGAGAGAGGGAGGGAGAGGTGAAAGAAGGAAAGAGAGAGAGGGAGAGAACGAGAGAGGGGGTAAGAGAGAGGGAGAGGGGAAGAGGGAGAGAGAAGGAGAGAGAAAGGGAGAGAGAGAGGGAGAAAAGGAGAGAGAGAGGGAGAGAAAGAGAAAGAGGGAGAGAAGGAGAGAGAGGGAGGGAGAGAGGAAAGAAGGAGAGAGAGAGGGAGAGAAAGAGAAAGAGGGAGAGAGAGGGAGGGAGAGGGGAAAGAAGGAGAGAGAGAGAGAGAGAGGGGGAGAGAGAGAGGGAGAGAAATTGATTACCCTGCACCCGTTGCATCCCCATCATCTAGCAATGTATGTGGGTTCACTGCTACAAACATTCTTGAGGCTCTATATGTGGGTTCACTGCTTCAAACATTCTTGAGGCTCTGTATGCGGGTTCAAACATTCTTGAGGCTCTGTATATGGGTTCACTGCTACAAACATTCTTGAGGTTCTGTATGTGGGTTCAAACATTTTTGAGGCTCTGTATGTGGGTCAACTGCTACAAACATTCTTGAGGTCCATGTATACTTTCTGCTGTGTACGTTAATGGTTGAGTACCCACAAAATCGTTCAAGCGGAACTACAAAAATACGATTTTTAAGGGTATGCATTTTCCCCATCACTTTCAGCACAATATTCAATAAATGACATAAGAAATTCAACACTTTGTTATAAAACTTGCTTTCTGTCCAGATATATGGGCTGATGTACATGTTCTGAGGAGTTTAAGGTAGGCTAGGCCAAGTTATAATGTTGCTATGTTAGTCTATTGGAGACGTTTTCTACTTAGGATAGGTTCGTTGAAACCTCACCTCATCGCAAGTCGAGTAGCACCTGTTTTTCACTGATATATACATCTCACGGAGTTTATGTGCTTTAAAGAAGTCTACTGTCTCAATATGGGCAAAAAATAACTTTACAGCACGTGTAAACATTTTAGCTTTCACAGCTAAACATGCAAGCAGTAGTTTCACCTTCAAGATTTCATCTGTGAGTAGAATTTACGAAGTTCATTGCTAGAACAAGGACTCACTAGCGAAGCTGTGTAACTCTGCCGCTTTGGGTGAAAGTTAACTTATATATGTTTTTTAATAGCAGCCTCTAAACACCAATAAACAAGGCACTTATCTTTTTTGTTATGCCAACCTTTCAGTCTCTTAGAAAGCTCAGAGAAAAAGTCTTCGAAACGTTCACGTTACGGTACGTTTTATGTTAGTTTTATACTTGACAACATCTTTTACAGTGCAATGAAATTCCTGTTGCAGAATTCATATTTGTTTTCAGTTGTGAGAACTGGGTTATGGCACTCCCAAAAAATATTGGCTGATAAGCTATTTAAATGTTTAGTTGTTTAAATGTTTTTGCTGTTTAAATGTTTAGTTGTTTAGATGTGTAATTGTTTAGATGTTTGGTTGTATGACAGGTCTGTTTCTTGATTTACATGGTTGTTGATTTCTCTGTAACCGCGGACTTGAACTCTTTGCTCTTTGTAGCAGTATTCGGACGCTAACATAGAGTCGAATTGTATGGTGTATGTGTGGGTATGTGTGAAGAAGGAGGAGGAAAGGGCTGTCTACAGCTATTGTATTTAATTCTTGAAGTTTACCCACATATACCTGGCTCCATGACCACTGTGTACCCACATATACTTGGCTCCACGACCACTGTGTACCCACATATACTTGGCTCCACGACCACTGTGTACCCACATATACTTGGCTCCACGACCACTGTGTACCCACATATACTTGGCTCTATGACCACTGTGTACCCACATATACTTGGCTCCATGACTGCTGTGTACCCACATATACCTGGCTCCATGACCACTGTGTTACCCACATATACCTGGCTCCATGACCACTGTGTACCCACATATACTTGGCTCCATGACCACTATGTACCCACATATACTTGGCTCCATGACCACTATGTACCCACATATACTTGGCTCCATGACCGCTGTGTACCCACATATACTTGGCTCCATGACCGCTGTGTACCCACATATACTTGGTTCCATGACCACTGTGGCAACAGACCAATCCCAGTCTTGAAAAGAAGGAACATTCTTCTTCAAGAACCTCACGAGGATACGGAGCAGGGTCTTGATCCAGGCCCAGACGAGAGAGAGAGAGAGAAAGAGAAAGAGAGAGGGAGGGAGAGTTGGGATTGTATCCCTGGGACCTGGACTGTTTAGGGGGTCAAACGGCCCTGTTTACGTATAATAACGTACATAACAGGACTTTCCGTGTTTGGATAAGAGGCCCCCATGGTAACTGACCCCGGGCTCTACCTGGCTCTGCACAACCCTGTGTTGGCCAGGTCTGGATTGCTAACCATGACAGCTGAAACACTGGTCTGGCACATTCGTCTTCCTTCTTTAATGCAGACATTACTTCCTATTTCATACATGCATAATTTAAGTCACTGGTTTTATCAAATCTGATAAGAAATACAGGAAAACATTTTGAGCAGATCCACACTTTTTTAATAGATCTTCTTTTAGTTTACAGATTCAAAGCTTTTGCACAGATTCACACTGAGCAGGATGTGTCGTGGGTGCAGACACTCCGTTGTCATCAGTGATGAGCTGAACTCAAGCTTCACATAACGTGTTGTCTTCCTTCAAAATATTCTCTGACTCATTTCCGCCTGCGCTGGCATCTTTGTGTGTTTCCGCGTGTTTGATAAGATGGTCATTTCTGAAGAATCTCTTAGCGCAAACCGTACAAGAAAAATGTCTGTCCTCGCTGTGAGTACGAAGATGTTTCTGGAGCTCATCCGAGCGGGTGAATCTCTTCCCGCAGAAAAGCCAGTTGCAGACAAAGGGTCTCTCACCTGTATGCCAGCGAAGGTGAGCTTTCAGGTGGGATGTCTTGTTGTAAACTTTGCCACATCCTGGAATGTGACAGCTGTGGATGTTTCTTTTGCACATATGCTCTCCTGCGGGCCCTAGTCTGCTGGCTTCCTGGCAGTTGGGACAGTCGCAGCTGCTACGAGCATTATATCGTCTGTGGGCTCTGGTATATGGCAGCCTGGGTCGAGCCGCGGCAAGGAAAGGGGACACTGTCGATGCTGATCCTAGCTCTGACTGAGAAGAGAGCATGGACTTGAAGCTGCTGTAGGCGTCATGAAACAAGTGCGGGTCCGAAGGTAAAACACTGTTGGTGACCATGTTATTACCCACGGCGTGGTTCAAGGTGAAATCAGTGGACATGTAGGCAGAGGAGATCTGAGACCTGAAAGCTGCAGCCTCTATGGCAGCAGAGCTCGAGGCTGGATCGGCCAGCCAAGTTCCCGTCCCAGCGTGTATGTCCCACCATGGTGCGCTGTTGATGGTGGCTGGAGTGAACACTTCGGTTTTGATAGCTGGGCGGGGGTTTGGGTGGGGCGTGTTCATGCTGAAAGCCCAGTGATCGTAGGCTGTTGGCTGCATCAGAGAATATACACTGCCATGACTGGCGCTACCGAAAGCTGCATCGCTGGGCACCTGTCGAAATATACAGAGGATTACCAGCAGTAAATATACAGAGGATTACCAGCAGTAAATATACAGAGGATTACCAGCAGTAAATATACAGAGGATTACCAGCAGTAAATATACAGATTAATAAAACTAACTCAGTCATTTGCATGTCCTTGCGGAACTTTGCCTCCCTAACAGCTCTCTTGTAGGCCTCTCGGTTGTGAGCAAGATGCCCTGCTGCTGATGCATCCATTTGTAGATCATCAATGATGTCTTGCAGCCATCTTCGCCTTGGTCTTCCTCTCTTTCTTTTTCCCATTATGTACCCTTCCAAGACGGTCTTCTCTAGATTATCATGAAGTTTAATGTGTCCAAAATATTTAAGTTTTCTCTCTTTAATCCTCTTTACTAGCCAGCCTTCTTCAATACTAAGTTCTTGTAGTATGGATAGATTTGTTCTTTTTGTGTCCATGATATTTAAAGAACTCTTCTGTAGCATTTACATTCAAAGGCATTTATATGTTTCTCAGTTGTTTTGTTAAGTGCCCAGGTCTCACAGGCATATGTTGTGATGGGAAAGATGCATGCCCTTAAAAATCTTATTTTTGTAGTTCTGTCTGTTCCTCTCCAAAGCTTCTTTAGTTGTTTTATTTTCTGAAGAGCGATAGATGTCCTCCTTTTAATTTCCCTCATTGTATCTCCATTATTAGTTAGTAATGATAACATTATTAATAAAACTACAACAATAAATATGCGCATAAATTAAACTGCAACAATATCTATATCGATGAAGAAGAAGAAAAACAGTAAGTATGTGGATAATTAAAACTACAGGCGCTCCCTGCTTTTCGGTGATTCGCCCATACCGTGATTCTAAACTGTATCCATGTTCCATATATTCGGCGCTGTCAGCATGACACGACCGTCTGGTGCCTCGAAATGGCTTGCACAGTAAGAGGTAACCCGTACAAACAACGATGGGAGAAAAAACGATTAAATATAATTAGCACTCTACTTTTAGTGAAACACACTTTTGTCCCTTTTTTCTTTCCTAAAAAAAAAATTACAAAAAGAAAAGATTTTGTAACCGAAGTTTTCAGCAACTCTAAATGCCATTTTATTATTCCATTATGGACTGAAATTATAAATGAAAGGACAGCAATCTATGAAGCAAAGTTCATTGTTTGGGTCTCTGAGAAATTACTACACAATAATTAACTACAAATAAAAAACGACTGTAACGTATACTTAAAAAAACTTCACAATAGAGTCCAAATTTTAAGTGAAATAAGTAAGAAAATCAGTCCTTCATCATCGCCTCTCACTTCCTTGGGAGCAAAGGCCACAGATAAAGGCTCTCCAGTCTTCCTGTTCTTGGATTTGTTCTCTACGTCCTTCCATGCAAATCACTTGTTCCTGGGCACTGTCATGATGTCCCTTCTCCATGTATTTCTATGTCTTCCTCGATTTCTGTTTCCCTTCTCCAAGTATTTCTATGTATTCCTCGATTTCTAATTGCCTTCTTCAAGTATTTCTATGTATTCCTCGATTTCTAATTGCCTTCTTCAAGTATTTCTATGTTTTCCTCGATATATATTTCCCTTCTCCAAGTATTTCTATGTCTTCCTCGATTTCTGTTTCCCTTCTCCAAATATTTCTATGTCTTCCTCGATTTCTATTTCTTTTTTTTTTCAAGTATTTCTATGTCTTCCTCAATTTATACTTCCTTTCTCCAACTACTTCTAGGTCTTCCTCCATTTCTTTCTCCAAGTATTGCTAGATTTTCCTCGATTTCTATTTCTTTGAGGATTCCATGTCAGTGCATCATCATTCCTGGCACTTGCACTTTTAAAAATGACGCAAATTACCTGGAGAAGTTGCCTCACTACATTCATGTTTCTAGATCTGGCACAAGCAAACCTGCCTGCTACCAAATTATTTATTATTAATAACCATATGTTGCTAAGATAATACTTGTTGAAGTTTGTTATATAAAGGCGTGGTGCTACTTGACAGTCAAATGTTAATTTCTGAGATATGTAATACACTCCACTAGCCGAGTGTAGTAAATTATTCACGGCGTGGTATTTTGTAAAAAAGTGTTCTAAGATATGTGACGAGGAAGGTTGTCTAGTAAATCATAGAACGAAGAATTTTCCAAATGTGGCGAATTGACCAGAAAATATAAAATGCGTATCAAAATGTAAATCTACAAAACAAACCTTCAGATCAATTGGAGACTCGTTGCCATTGTATGTCTCTCCACCTTGGTCTGGTGCCGCGCCAAACACTTCATTTGAGTAAAGCGCACTATTTCCGATCGCGGATGAATCCACTGAAAGACCGTAGCCCCTGAAAACGGAGCTCTGCTGCGAGGGCGTTACTGGAGGATTACTGTGTCCAGATAAGCCGTGACCTATAGCACAAGGACTTGGTGACATGGGTTCTGTTTTGCGGCACGGAAGGAAGCCATCTTTACTGAGTGGCGAATCACCAAAAAGCGATGGTGATTTGCGGTTTTCTTCATCGCACTGTGTGGCCAACATGGTCAGATTTGTAGGAGCTCTAGAGCTGAGGTGTTTCTGGTTAGGGAAACAAAAAAAAACCGATTCATCATAGTACAAACAGGCATATTAGGAAAACAAAACAAAAAAAAATCCTGATTCATCATAGTACAAACAGGCATATTAGGAAAACCAAAGAAAAATAAATTGGTTCATCATAGTACAAACAGGCATATTAGGAAAACAAAACAAAATAAATAAATAAACTGATTCATCATAGTACAAACAGGCACATTAGGAAAACAAAAAAAAAACAAAAACTGATTCATCATAATACAAACAGGCATATTATATACGTGTATATATGAACTCACAATATCATAGACATATGTTTTGTCTTATAAATACATCAACAGAGATCTGTTGTCATCAGTCGCTGTGCGCTAAAAGATGCGCGGAGGAAACTGGGGTGCCTGTGGATTCCTTCGTAGTACAAAGACGATGACTGTAAGGTAAAGATAGTCTATTAGCAAATTCCGTAGGGGATGAAGCGTTAGGGACCTCATTATGCTGGGCCATTAGGGTATGAGGTAGGGTGGCCAGTTCCTTTCATTGCTGCCTTCCCTTCCCAGAATTTCCCTGGTACCCATTTTACGAGGCTGGGTCGACCTCGAGGCCGCTCAGCTGGAGATTCGAACCCTCGAACATTGAGTTGCTAGACGAGTGCTCTAACTACTACGTTAGCCGGTCCCCACGATGATTGAGACTAACTTTAATATAACCAATCTACTGATCATGCGAAAATCAAATCCAAAATATGGTTTAAAAAATAGTGTCCGTTTTATACAATATTAACTTCGTTAAACTTCTGATCAGAGGACGTGAAGCCAGTAACAGAAGCTATAGGACTGTCGCAGAAATCTGTGGAGTTCATACACAAACCTTAAACTTGAATGGCTAAGAACAACATTCTTACCTGCACAGGTTAAATCAAGAGATGTGACCAGTCGCAGCGACACAAAACAATAATGCTAACTTCCACTGTTGTATTAATACTTAAAAGGTAAATTGTTAAGCCTACTTTTAACAAGCCATGTCACCGCGTTTCATCGATCTTGGCACATGATTACAATTTTCGGTATGTGTACGTAATTACAGCCTGTCTAGAAACTGTATTATTTCGGTTTAGATTTGCTAGCCAACATCTGTAGATCGTCGGAGACAAAGTGGGACACAGCGACGTGGCATAGATCTGCTCAGTTTTGTATGCATGGCATACTATCTAACAAATATCAAATATGTTTTTTTTTGTGTTTCTTATGTTTCATATACGTCGTTAAATTAGTACAGTTTAACAAATAATGTCTGTTTTTAAACTTTTCTTGAATTAGAAACTTTATTGTGAAATTCACATACTTTGCATATTTGTTTCATACAAACTCACAAATTCTTGATTTCAGAACCTGGAACTAGTACGTAAATGTTATTTCCCAATATACAATTCTTCTCTTTTCTTTACATATACTCGTGGTACGATTGCAATTGATTGACATCTGTAAAGATTGTGAAACTGGAATATTTTTGCTGGCAATTTTAAGTTATCGGGACATCAGAAATCTACTTTAAAAAAAAATTCCCGGAACAAAAGATGTTTCCCGGACACTGCAGATTTGATTGCAATGATTCATGATCCGGGTTAGAAGATACAAAATCTGAAGATTACTGCGAACTAATTTCTGACAAGGAAACCAGGGTAGAGATTTTCCTACACCCCAAGTTTTTTTTTCTTGAAACCTTCACTTCTATCCTCCTGTACCACAAAGTGAAGTCTGCGTTTATTTTTTCAGTTGTATATATTCACTTATATTAGTGATTTGTTGCAGTAGAAAGAAAAGGGGGAGGAAGGGGGAGAGTGAATGTTGCAGTTGGTAGAATAAGTTTCCGGAAGTCTTTCAGCTCAGAGCAAATGTCCGGTATATTCTTCCCGTCTCATCCACTGCTTGATGGAAGACGTATGGTCTGCAGCCATATTTTGTTTATTTTTCTCATGATAGAGGACACCATCTCATTGTCGTGTACCCGTGAACGAAGCAGCAGACATCCTAGCAAAAGAAGATGGCACATTACCACAGATAAAAGGATGACATATAAGGAAGCGAAATCTGTGATAAAAAAAAATGCTCAAGAGAAAATGGGGGGAAAAATCACCCTGGCTACCAGAAAACAAAGATGCATATGAGCAACTCAGTAGAGAGCAGTAAGTAATCATTTTTCAGTTCCGCACCGCTCACAAAAGACCGAGGTACCACTTTTTCAACAGACTCAAGATCGCCCTGCCGACATTTGCCAATGTGGCACCAGCTAGATGACAACTGAACATATTTTGCGGGAATGCCAACATATGAAGTGCAGAGTAAACAGATGTGGCCAACGCCTACATCAGTTCAAGAAAAGTTTTATGAAGATGTACACCAACTCCAGCTGACCAGAGATTACTGAAGATGTACACTATCTCCAGCTGACCACAGATTACTGAAGATCTACACCAACTCCATCTGACCACAGATTACTGAAGATCTACATCAACTCCAGCTGACCACAGATTACTTCAAAAGTATAGAAGCTGACTTTGAGAATGGTCGAAGACGAAAATGATGCTGTGTCTTCGTCTTGCCTGAAGACAGCTCATGAGCCTCTACTGTTTATATTGTTGATGCTGTCATTAGACTTTGTTCGTCCAGTCATTCAAATCCAAGAAGCTAGCTTGTGTGATGAGGACCTGTTTCATGCTAACAGAGGAGCTGGGTCTAGCTCAGTGTTTATAGTCATCCTTGACATTTCGTCACGTTAGAGAGCGGATTCTGGTCACTTCTGATGAACTTTGCCACTTGTCCTTTCACAGCTACATGTGGTGCGCATTTTTCTACGGCTGTGCTGGCCCCGGGGGGGGGGGGGGGCGTCATGAAAATCTAGCCAGTGACCGACGACATGAGAGGAGTGCCTCAGTGAAGGTTTCTGTTCTGTGTAGTAAAATGCATCTTAACTAGGTTTCTAAACAAAAAAAAAGTTGAGAAGAATTCTATTTGACGGCTGTTGGAACGTGCGCTCATCAACTTTCAAATTCTTCCACGGCGCTTTGTTATCTACGTTTAGTTTTAATCTCGTCTTCGCAATTTTCTTTTCTCTCTCATTTCTTAGTCCGTCTTCACTTTTACATTCTCCTTCCCCCAGGTTCTAGATTTTCTACCTACTTATGTATATTTTTTTTATATTTCTAACTTAAATTTAGAGTTTAACCATTTATTTAGAGTTTAACCCCTTATTTAGAGTTTAACCCCTTGTTTTGAGTTTAACCCCTTTCTTTAGAGCTTAACTCTTTCCTGTCTCTTCTAAAAAAAAATGATGACTTTCTGTAGAATCAAAATTATCTACTACTTTATCTGACTGTTTCATTTCATTCACCTTTTATCCCTTCCCTCTGTTGTTACTGTTATTGTTACTATTATTTTTACTGCAAATATTTATTAAGGGAATAACTGAAAACAGGAAAATAAAAGCTCAAAATAACATTAATATTGCATACTGCGATTTAAGAATATTTGATTGTATTCGCCTCTCTAATCTAAGAAAATCTTAATATACTCATATTGCCACTCACATAAGAAAATCTTAATATACTCATATTGCCACTCACCTAAGAAAATCTTAATATACTCATATTGCCACTCACATAAGAAAATCTTAATATACTCATATTGCCACTCACATAAGAAAATCTTAACCTGAATATTTAACATTAAAGAGGGTTTACTTAAGAATATTTTCAGGCAAGAGCTACGACTGATGGGGTTATAATTTCAAATGCAGTTTGTAAAAAAAATGGCTGAAACATTAAATAATTCGTATTACGTTTCCTTGTAAAGAATATCAATGAATGCCCTGGTGTTGAATGCAGTGAATGCCCTGGTGCTGAATGCGGTGAATGCCCGAGTGCTGAAATGCAATTGTGTAAACCGAAGCTAATATTCATTCATTCATTTGCATGTCCCTTGCGGAACTTTGCCTCCCTAACAGCACTCTTGTAGGATTCTCGGTTGTAACCAAGATGCCCTGTTGCTGATGCATCCATCTGTAGATCATCAACGATGTCTTGCAGCCATCTTCGACTTGGTTTTCCTCTCTTTTTCCCATTATGTACCCTTCCAAGATGGTCTTCTCTAGATTAGCACGACGTTTAATGTGTCCAAAATATTTAAATTTTCTTTGTTTAATCCTCTTTACTAGCCAGCCTTCTTCGATATTAAGTTCTTGTATTATGGATATATTTGATCTTTTTTTTATCCATGATATTTGAAGAACTCTTCTGTAGCATTTACATTCAAAGATATTTATGTGTTTCTCGGCTGTTTTGTTAAGTGTCCAGGTCTCACAGGCGTATTTTGCGATGGGAAAGATGCATGCTCTTAAAAATCTTTTTTTTTTTTGTGTGGTTCTGTCTGTTCCTCTCCACAGATTCTTTAGTTGTTTTACTTTCTGAAGAGCGATAGATGTCCTCCTTTTAATTTCCCTCATTGTATCTCTATTATTAGTTAGTAGTGATCCAAGATATTCAAAGCTCTCCACTTCTTCCAATTTTTCGTCATTGATACATTTTTCAGCTGCTTTATTTGTTTTGTCATTTGTCGTCATTTTAGTATTCTTTGCATTAAGATAGAGGTTTTGCTCTTCGCTGTTCTTACAGACTGACATAATTAGTTTTTCCATTCCTTTTTGTGTTGTGGACAGTAATACTGTATCATCAGCATATCTAATCTCTGGTATTTCATAACCTTCAATTGTTATGACATCGTAATATTCTTTGTCTAGATCTTCTCTAACATTCGTCATTATATTTTCAGTATACAAGTTAAATAAGTAAAGCGACAATATGCACCCCTGACGGACCCTTGTTTTCATACGAAACCAAGTTGTTGTTTCACCATTTATTCTTACTGCTGCCTGTTGGTCTAGATACAGCAGCGATGTTAACTGTATCAAATGTGTTGGAAATCCCATTTTTCTCATTATTTCCCAAAGTTTCTGGTGTTGTACAAAATCAAATCCCTTTGAATAGTCTATAAAAGATAAATATAGATTCACATTAAATTCTCTGCATTTCTCTATTATTAATCTTATATTCAGTATATGATCTCTTGATCCTCTTCCTTGCCTGAAACCAGCTTGGGCCTATTAAATTAATTTAAATTATTGGGAACCTAATATAGCTTTCCCAAATTCAGATATTTCCTATTGCTACTGATATCAAAACCCATATCGTTACTTATATTGCTATTCATATTAAAACCCATATCATCATTTATATTGCTACTCATATTAAAATCCATATTACCACATATATTGGTACTCATATTAAAACCCATATTACCACTTACATTACCACTCATATTAAAATCCATATCATCACTTATATTGCTACTCATATTAAAACCCATATCACCACTTATATTGCTACTCATATTAAAACCCATATCACCACTTATATTACCACTCATATTAAAACCCATATCACCACTTATATTACCACTCATATTAAAACCCATATCACCACTTATATTGCCACTCATATTAAAACCCACATAGCCACTTATATTACTACTCATATTAAAACCCATATCACCACTTATATTGCTACTCATATTAAAACCCATATCACCACTTATATTGCTACTCATATTAAAACCCATATCACCACTTATATTGCTACTCATATTAAAACCCACATAGCCACTTATATTACCACTCATATAAAACCCATATCACCACTTATATTGCTACTCATATAAAACCCATATCACCACTTATATTGCTACTCATATTAAAACCCATATCACCACTTATATTACCACTCATATTAAAACCCATATCACCACTTATATTACCACTCATATTAAAACCCATATCACCACTTATATTGCCACTCATATTAAAACCCACATAGCCACTTATATTACTACTCATATTAAAACCCATATCACCACTTATATTGCTACTCATATTAAAACCCATATCACCACTTATATTGCTACTCATATTAAAACCCATATCACCACTTATATTGCTACTCATATTAAAACCCACATAGCCACTTATATTACCACTCATATTAAAACCCATATCACCACTTATATTGCTACTCATATAAAACCCATATCGCCACTTATATTGCTACTCATATTAAAACCCATATCACCACTTATATTGCTACTTATATTAAAACCCATATCGCCACTTATATTGCTACTCATATTAAAACCCATATCACCACTTATATTGCTACTCATATTAAAACCCATATCGCCACTTATATTGCTACTCATATTAAAACCCATATCACCACTTATATTACCACTCATATTAAAACCCATATCACCACTTATATTGCCACTCATATTAAAACCCATATCACCACTTATATTACCACTCATATTAAAACCCATATCACCACTTATATTACCACTCATATTAAAACCCATATCACCACTTATATTGCCACTCATATTAAAACCCATATAGCCACTTATATTGCCATTCAGTAGTGGAATCATCAGATTCTCCGTATGCTATTACAATACCCATCGGAAAATCGTTAAAAGATCTGTATGCATTACAGAAGACCTCGGGAATATCACCCGAAGAATGCCGCTGGTTTTGAATGGGGTCTAGGCAGCGAACTTCATAGTGATTAATGTCACGCTGGTTTAGAATGGGGTATAGGCAGCGAACTTCATAGTGATTAATGTTACGCTGGTTTAGAATGGGGTCTAGGCAGCGAACTTCATAGTGATTAATGTCACGCTGGTTTAGAAGGATGCCTAAACTGGTTTAGAAAAATGACTAGACACAGAATCTCTTTCTTCTGTTTAAAATTTAAAAAAGAAAAGAAAAGAAAAGAAACAGAGAATGACAAATATAATTCACAAATTGTGGTGGAAGCAGACCAGTACGAACTCTACAAACCTAACATTTGTTGATGTATCCGCTGGAAGGATGTTCCGTTGTTCAGCAGTAACTCAGATTCGGAGACTCTGTGAAGATAACAAACAGACCATGTCAATGTCCGGCGACATACAAACAGACAATGTCAGTGTCCGGCGACATACAAACTGATAAGAAAGATATTATCTACACTTTAAGAGTAATCACAGTTTACTATATACGTATCCTCTCTCTCTCACTCCCTCTTTCTCTCTCTCGCTCTCTCTCTCTCTCTCTCCCCAGAATTCCAAATCCTTAAGTCTCGTTAATGCAGGCACAAACAACCTTTAGTCATCCTTGTCTCTGCCTTTATCTATCCTGTTATTCACCTCAAGTTCTCTTATACTTCTTTCTATGTTGTCTCTCTACCTTAGACCTCTTTCTATGTTGTCTCTCTACCTTAGACCTCTTTCTATGTTGTCTCTCTACCTTAGACCTCTTTCTATGTTGTCTCTACCATTGTCTATCTCTTGCTCTGGTCCCTTCAATTTTTAGCAAACATGCGAGTTTAATCTATCAACTCTATACGTTTTTATTTCATTGGACTCAGCCATGTAATATATGACTACTACTACTACTACTACTACTACTACTACTACTACTACTACTACTACTAATACTACTACTACTACTACTAATACTACTACTACTACTAATACTACTACTACTACTACTACTGCTGCTGCTGCTACTTCAATCTCCATAATATATTTTTGCAGCCGATGCTGCAGAGATGTTGGGGTACTGCATCGTGTCTGCTTGAGAACCGGTCATTACAGCTATCATTTTCAGCCCTTGGGTGGAGATAAAAAGTAGGGGATGCTAGTACTTCTTTAGCAGACTCCACCACCATGGACACAGTGGCGATCTCTTCCCCGTTAGCCAGTCTAGGCCTGTTACTGGGGGCACCAACGGAGAGGACGGAAAGGATATTGATCGGAAAGACTCGCCGAAGACAGGCAAAATTGGCGAACTAATTTGCGAGCCCTATGTGACGTTTAACGGCACGGGAAGGATATAAGATATAAGATAAGATGGCTCGTCAACCCTGATACTAGCATGTCAGCTGTGGGAAAAAATGTTTATATTAAATCAATTCAAATTGTTTGACATTTTAACCCTTTGATTTTTCCCTTAATACACCTTCACCCTTGTGTACAGCATTATATAGTGTGGCTACAGACAAGTTTTTAAATTTCAGATGCATTTCCTTAAAACAACCGTACCAGGTACTCGTTTTCACATCGTAAATTCTATGCATGAACGGTCTGGACGCGAGTGTTGCGCTATTCATACGCAAAAAAATAGATATATAAAGATTACTTTAGACGCAGAAGTATATCAGAAACTAAATAGATATATAAAGATTACTTTAGACGCAGAAGTATGTCAGAAACTAATTAGATATATAAAGATTACTTTAGACGCAGAAGTATATCAGAAACTAAATAGATATATAAAGATTACTTTAGACGCAGAAGTATATCAGAAACTAAATAGATATATAAAGATTACTTTAGACGCAGAAGTATATCAGAAACTAAACAGATATATAAAGATTAATTTAGACGCAGAAGTATATCAGAAACTGCACTTTTCTTAGACGAAACATTTTCGACAAAAATCAATTTGTAAGTAGATATTGTCACACATAACACAATCATGAAAACAATAAACTGAATACAAACAAAACATTAAAAAAACAAAACAGAGCAGAATAAAACGAAACAAAAACATATTCCTCCTTACTGTTTCCCAAACTAGTTTTCTAATGAAAGAAAAATGTTAAAGGCACGACCGTATGAAGTTCAGCGATCACGTTAACCAGCAGTTACCAGTAAATTACCGATTAGAAAAAGAAAAAAAAAACGAAACTTCTCAAAGTCGTCGGTTGCCGTAGCTGGTTTATATTATCAAAAACCTAGTGTCCAGCGAAATCAGCTGGAGGATAATCGGGCCAGTAGGATGATGATGCTCAGTTTTCATGGAGGGGAATGGGGCCGTTTTGACTTTTGTTCAGCATGTGAACATTTTGTCAAGATTAAAGTTGGCCGAAAACAAAGTAAATAAAGAAATTTCACATAAACAAGACACCATCCACTGATGTTTGTAAAGTGTCTACCTTTTATTGTACGGAATTATTTTTCATCTGTGCAGGAATTAATTGTGTGTGTGTGTGTGTGTGTGTGTATGTGTGTGTGAATTTCTCAGCGCAAAGTGAGTTTTATGTGAACTATTTCATGTACTCAAAAAGTCTAAGTGCCATGCCGCGTGGCGTAGGCGATCATGTGTCTCCACCAGTTCCCCGTCTTTTGCGTTGATTATGAGATCCGCCGGTGACTTTCTTCCTAGCCACACTGACAGCTCATCCAGTAACTTCTCTCTCTGTCTTCCTCTGTCTCTTCTTCCCTCAATTTTTTTCCACTTGCCAACATGTCCTATAAATCTCGCTTGTCTCCCTCTGATCTTTGCTATAACTTACTTGTTAACTCCAACCCAATAAGCTAAGCATAAATGTATCATATATCAGATTAAAAATAGTTGCATACAGAATATGACAACTTTGTGTTAGAAACATACCATATAAAAATATCACCGAGCATTGGCAACGTCGTTATGAACAGTTAGATTTTTATAATATTTAATAAAAAAGTATCAAGTATCAAGTATTGTACCGAGAGAAGCGGTAATTTAGAAAGTACTTCATGCAAGGCGAAATCAAGTACGGCTGTAACTATTTTTTAAAATTCCTAGCGCGATCACTGGTGAGCAGAGCGCTGAAACAATTAGGAATTATCAGCAGTGATATCACAGTTTTTAGATGAAATGAAAATGATTGTATGCAGTCCTCGATGTCTGCGTAATGACTAAACAAAGGGAAAAAAATGCTATTCGCTACAATAGTAACGAAACTGTTCTTTTACAGTTTTATTTTTAACAATAAAATATTTACAAACCTGGAATAAGAGATCTATTGGAAAGCCATTTTTTTTTACACTAAATAGTTGAAAACAAAGAGATCTTTTCACAGTTAATTTTGTGATCACTTCAGACAGGCTCGGTCTTGACAAACCCGTGGCACGTACGAAGAAGAAGAAGAAGAAGAAGAAGACAAACTCGTGGAGAAATAAACGTTAGAGATGCTTCTAGGTCATCTGCTGATTAGGTTGCTGCTTGTTCTGCTTGCTTTAGGGTTTTGATCTCTATTCTAAAGAGTTCTGATCTCTATTCTAAAGAGTTCTGATCTCTATTCTAAAGAGTTCTGATCACTGTTTTAAAGAGTTCTGATCTCTATTCTAAAGAGTTCTGATCACTGTTTTAAAGAGTTCTGATCTCTATTCTAAAGAGTTCTGATCACTGTTTTAAAGAGTTCTGATCTCTATTCTAAAGAGTTCTGATCACTGTTTTAAAGAGTTCTGATCTCTATTCTAAAGAGTTCTGATCACTGTTTTAAAGAATTCTGATCTCTATTCTAAAGAGTTCTGATCACTGTTTTAAAGAGTTCTGATCTCTATTCTAAAGAGTTCTGATCACTGTTTTAAAGAGTTCTGATCTCTATTCTCGGTCACGCTCATATTCTTCTTCTCCTGTTCAAAACGATTGTCTATAAATCGTCGACTCTTATCCAGTCTACATTTCTATCGCAAATTCCAAACAAATGTCGATCTATTCTCCACAAATTAGAAGATATGGAAGAAAATCTGATATCAAATAATAGTAATAATAATAATGTATTTATTATTGTTATTACTGTTTTGTATTATTATTATTATTAATCCACGATATGACAATCAGGATACGGTTGGCTTATTCTATGATTCACCAGTCTGGTGAACTACAAAATCAGTACAGAAAATGCAACAGGCAAAGACAATGAGCCAGAACTAATTTACTAATGACATAAATATCAGCAAGTCCACGTGATCACTTCAGACATCTCAGACACTTTTGCTGACTCATGACTCCGGTACAAGAAGAAGATAGCGCAGGAGATGAGTGCAGACAGAAACTGAACTTTTACTTCAGTAATGTCCAATATACATGAACTTATACTTTAGTAATGTCCAATGTACATGAACTTTTACCTTAGTAATGTCCAATGTACATGAACTTTTACTTTAGTAATGTCCAATATACATGAACTTTTACTTTAGTAATGTCCAAGATATACTAACTTTTACTTTAGTAATGTCCAATGTACATGAACTTTTACTTTAGTAATGTCCAATATACATGAACTTTTACTTTAGTAATATCCAATATACATGAACTTTTACTTTAGTAATATCCAATATACATGAACTTTTACTTTAGTAATATCCAATATACATGAACTTTTACTTTAGTAATATCCAATATACATGAACTTTTACTTTAGTAATATCCAATATACATGAACTTTTACTTTAGTAATGTCCAATGTACATGAACTTTTACTTTAGTAATGTCCAATATACATGAACTTTTACTTTAGTAATGTCCAAAATATACGAACTTTTACTTTAGTGATGTCTAGTATACATGAACTTTTACTTTAGTAATGTCCAGTATACATGAACCTTTACTTTAGTAATGTCCAATATACATGAACCTTTACTTTAGTAATGTCCAATATACATGAACCTTTACTTTAGTAATGTTCAAGATATACGAACTTTTACTTTAGTAATGTCCAAGATATACGAACTTTTACCTTAGTAATGTCCAATATACATGAACTTTTACTTTAGTAATGTTCAAGATACATGAACTTTTATTTTAGTAATGTTCAAGATACATGAACTTGTACTATCAGACCTAAAACAGAGGGCACGAATCTCAGGCAAAAGACAGAGTGTTGCTGCACAGACTAGAAAGACATCACTAAAACTCAGACTATCATGGTTTATTAGAAGAAGAAGAAAAAGAAGAAGAAGAAGAAGAAGGGAAAAAAAGCAATAACAGCAACAGCAAGAACAAGAAGACCATTAATAACAATGAAAACAAGTTTTCACCCATTGCTTTTAGCAAAGTAAAAAAAAAACATCACACATTCACACACACTCACATACACTCACATACACTCACTCATACTCACACACACACTCACATACACTCACATACACTCACTCATACTCACACACACACTCACATACACTCACATACACTCACTCATACTCACACACACACTCACACACACATACACTCACTCATACTCACACACACACTCACACACACATACACTCACACACACTCACATACACTCACACATACTCACCCATACTCACACACACTCACACACACACACATACACTCACACACACTCACATACACTCACGCATACTCACACACACTCACACACACTCACCCATACTCACACACACTCACACACACACACTCACACACATACACACAAAAACTTGCGCATTTTGGTTCCCGAGAACATCCGGCGTGCTGCTGTCTTTGCCTGAACTTTCCGTCAACGAAGAAAACACTTATTAAACATCACTACCAAGCCAGAAGTAAAATCTGCTCTTCTCAAAAATGTCTATCCTTTAAAAAAAAATTTGTGATTTGGTGGTAATTTATATGAAATAAATCATCCAGTTTCTGTTGTAAAATTTGATCTGTCTGCTACTCTGGATAACAAGGGAGATAATAAAATTTATAGAGCGACATTTATTGAAGTTATGAAATTTCTACAAACTCCAGTGCGGCCAACAGCATTGAGAACATATTAAAAAATAATCTAAACACTATATTGTAGTTTTTCTTTTCTGACAACGCAGTCGTAGGAGAAACTGTTTACTCTAACCGACATCAGCTTGAAAAGTCTGACTAAGCAATGAATGCAGGAAAACCAATGACATGGAGGCTTTGGGGACGGCTAATTCTACCCTTTGACGATGAAGAGCTCTGCAATTTTCCCGGAGTCAGCAGGCGCTGGCCGCCCACTCGTTCGTCAACTCGCAATCATTCCTCTCGTCTTTCTATTGTTCTGTTGAACCCACAATCATTCCTCTCGTCTTTCTATTGTTCTGTTGAACCCACAATCATTCCTCTCGTCTTTCTAATGTTCTGTTGAACTCACAATCGTTCCTCTCGTCTTTTTGCTGTCCTTCTAAGCTCGCAATCATTCTTCTCGTCTTTTTCGTTGTCCTTTTGAATTCCCATTTATCCCTCTGTCTTCCATTATCATATTGAATTCGCAATCATTCCCCTCTTCCTTTCGCTGTCATATTGAATTTGCAATCATTCTTGTCTTTTCATTGTCCTATTGAATTCGCAATAATTCTTCTTATCTTCTCACTGTCCTATAGAATTCGCAATCATTCTTCCCGTCTTTTCACTGTCCTTTTTAACTCGCAATAATTTTTCTCGTCTTTTCACTGTCCTTTTGAATTTGCAATCATTCTTCTTGTCCTTTCACTGACGCACTTAATTCGCAATAATTCTTCTCGTCTTTTCACTCTCATTTTTTAACTCGCAATCATTCTTTTCACTGTCCTATGAATTCGCAATCATTCTCCTCGTCTTTTCACTGTCCTATTGAAATCACAATAATTCTTCTCGCCTTTTCACTTTCCTTTTTAAATCGCAATAATTCTTTCGTCTTCTCGCTGTCTTATTGAATTCGCAATCATTCTTATTATCTTTTCACTGTCCTATTGAATTCACAATCATTCTTCCCTTCTTTTCATTCTCCTTTTTAATTCGCAGTCATTCTTCTCGTCATTTTGCTGTCCTAGTTAATTCACAGTCATTTCTCTCGTCTGTCCTTTGTCTTACTGAATCGCTTCCCTTTCATCTTCTTTCTGTCCTTGACTTGTTAAATATGGAAACTCAGTTTTTCTTTTTCTTTTATTTATTTTAAAGTACAATAAAATTAATGAGTAAATTAATTTTGTTATGTTTATATTTCCATTTTTGTCACCTCTGACTATAATTTATTCTAGAACTTCTTAATTTGTTCTCATTTTTTATTAATGGAGTATATTTTAACATAACAGAAACATAACTACAGCAGGGAATTTAGATAACTTAATTACGTTGATGTTATGAGAAGGTACAAGAGGAAGACCAAGAGAAATGATACTGGACAGTCTGACGGGATGGTGTGAGAGGAGATCACCAACTGAACTGATGGCCTGCATGAAGGATCGGGTACTCTGGAGAAGCATAATAGCCAACGCCAGTCGGCACGGCACCTGATGATGATGATGAGACTATGAAATAAACATTCATGAAGTTTCAGCCCAAAATAATATCACACAGTTTTATCTCTCTCTCTCTCTCTCTCTCTCTCTCTCTCTCTCTCTCTCTCTCTCTGAACCTTAAATGCCCAGGGCACATGGGGCTTCCGCAAGAGTTTTCCACAAATGCCTGTCCTTCGCCTTTTTTTTCTGCTCTTGCCCAGGTGAGCCCTCTATTGCTCAACATCCTTTCTGTTGTTCTTCTCCATGTCACAGTTTTATACAGTTATAAAATAAGTTACACAGTAATAGACTGGCTTACGGCCGACCCAGTTACGGCTGCTCGTGCGACCGATTTATATATTTTATTAAAGAAATGGAGGATGAAGACTTTGTGTTTTGGCAATCGGCGACTCATAACTGACATGCCGATGTCAGGGTTGGTGGACCATAGCTGGTCAAGACCATGTCCCAACTCTGTGGGACAGGATCAAAACTAGACCGGCTCACGGGGCAGGGATCCCATAGCGGCCGAGACTGAGTATCTACTGCTTCTTTAGCTCCAGTCAAGGACTGCCAGAAGTAACTGCCATGACCATTTCTCAAACCGACACGATGCCATACTACAACATCTTCACCGCATCGGCAGCAAAGTACATCAGAGAAGAAGAAGAAGTAACAAACAACAGTTCACAGTAAATATGCAGCAAAACAGTTTCGTTTCAGCATCACGTCCCAGACTGTCAGCTTCCGATTTCCCACTGTCTTGGTGGAACTTTTAACTTGTGAACTGCTACTACAATTTTCATTAAAATCTGCACCAACATGGCGCATAAATACGTCCATTTCGGTGAATACAGAATGTGTGCATGTGAGTGTGTATACAGCGGGTGTATATACATGTTTGTGAGCCTGTACTTAAAATGAAGTGGTTGACTTTTTAACAAATAATCTCGACACACTTACTGTGCTAATTTGCACTCTGTTAGTATTTTAAAGACACAAATTCGTTGGACAGGGCACGTAGTCAGAATGAGTAACACCCGACTGCCCAAACAACTCCTTTATGGGGAACTACTGAACGGAAAACGGAAAGCTGGAGGGCAAAAAAAAAAAAAAGCGTTACAAGGATACGCTCAAAACCTCACTCAAAGCCTTCGGGATAGCCATAAACTCTTGGGAGGCCATAGCACAAGTCTGCCCATCATGGAAGACTTTAACTACCCTGGGTACTCAGAGAGCAGAGCGCCCAGGAATTGAAAGTGCCCAGCACAAACGCGCAATGTGAAAAGTCAAGGCAGCACAAGCATCCACAACTGAATCTGGACATGTATGTTTCGTGTGTGGCAAAACTTTTAGAGCTCGTATAGGGCTAGTTGGTCACGCACGGACACACCTCTCCTTACTTTGACTAAGATGAATCTGTGGTCATCATCGAAGACGATGGACGAACAACAGCAACAACAACAACAGCAACAATATTTTAAAATGATGGCAAAAGTGTCTATTCATCTGTAACATGTTATAATAGTGTGCTGAAATTAGTAGCTGGCTTCCCTCTATAACGACCGACTTACGGCCAAACGGCCGGTCACTAAATACGGCCGTAAATCGGCATACGACTATACTTAACACGATCTTCGGCAGAGAAGTCGTCTTTGTTCCTATCCTCAAAACAGCGAATAGTAAAAATTATATTATGTTTGTCGTATGGTATCCTTTCATTAGAAAAAGTATCTAGAAAAATATCTAAGTCCCGTATCATTTGCATACCGTAGGGGTGTGAAGTGTTAGTACCTTCATATTTCTAGGTCACTACAACATTTGAGGTAGGGATGTGAAGTGTTAGTGCCTTCACATTTCTAGTCCACTACAGCATCTGAGGTAGGGATGTGAAGTGTTAGCGCCTTCACATTTCTAGTCCACTACAACATTTGAGGTAGGGATGTGAAGTGTTAGCGCCTTCACATTTCTAGTCCACTACAACATTTGAGGTAGGGATGTGAAGTATTAGTACCTTCACATTTCTAGTCCACTACAGCATCTGAGGTAGGGATGTGAAGTGTTAGCGCCTTCACATTTCTAGTCCACTACAACATTTGAGGTAGGGGTGTGAAGTGTTAGTACCTTCACATTTCTAGTCCACTACAGCATTTGAGGTAGGGATGTGAAGTGTTAGCGCTTTCACATTTCTAGTCCACTACAGCATCTGAGGTAGGGATGTGAAGTATTAGTACCTTCACATTTCTAGTCCACTACAACATTTGAGGTAGGGGTGTGAAGTGTTAGTACCTTCACATTTCTAGTCCACTACAGCATTTGAGGTAGGGATGTGAAGTGTTAGCGCTTTCACATTTCTAGTCCACTACAGCATCTGAGGTAGGGATGTGAAGTGTTAGCGCCTTCACATTTCTAGTCCACTACAGCATCTGAGGTAGAGATGTGAAGTGTTAGCGCCTTCACATTTCTAGTCCACTACAGCATCTGAGGTAGAGATGTGAAGTGTTAGCGCCTTCACATTTCTAGGTCACTACAACATTTGAGGTAGGGATGTGAAGTGTTAGCGCCTTCACATTTCTAGTCCACTACAGCATTTGAGGTAGGGATGTGAAGTGTTAGTACCTTCACATTTCTAGTCCACTACAGCATTTGAGGTAGGGATGTGAAGTGTTAGTACCTTCACATTTCTAGTCCACTACAGCATTTGAGGTAGGGATGTGAAGTGTTAGTACCTTCACATTTCTAGGTCACTACAACATTTGAGGTAGGGGTACCGGCACCTTCCCTCACTGCCTTTGTTTTCCTAGGGAGACCCAGGTACCCATTTAGGATGGGTTGATCCCGAAACCGGTGGGTCCGAAAAAATTCCGCCCGAGTGAAAAATCGAATCAGGGACTTTCTGATCGTCAGGCGAGTGCACTAACCACTACACCACAGCGGTACCATCACAGTCATGGTTATGTCAACAACAGCAACAACAACAATAAAAATTACATTCAAAATAACTACAATACGTCTAAATGGTTTTAATTCGATTCTGTTTTTTCAGGATACTGAAATTTGAAACCACAATGTGAGCTAAATATAGACACTGCGTCACTTCCTTATTTTAAAAAAAAACTTATCCTACATCTTTTTTTGTATGTCTTTCTATCATTTTTATATACTTACAGTAGTAGGTAAACTGCAGTAATAGTGTACCTCGCCCTGCTGGAGACTGTTATAAAATTTCATTAGCAATCCAAGAGTGTCGAATACCAATTTAGACAGATAAATTGACTCCCTTCGATCTGAGAAGGCAGTTCATTATCGACAGCACTACTTCTTCGGCAAATGATATATTTCGATGGTTACAACAGATCACGTGATCACAGTTTTAAAATGTGAATTTTCTATACATGCGCTTGCTGTAAATTTCTATAATAGAAAACTCGGCGACTTGAAATCGCCTAGAAAATAAAAACAGCAGCTTCCCGGATATTTAAATAACGATTTGATCACGTGAGGTTCGAAGTAAACACGTGGTTATTGTTCTAATTTTAGAAAGCTGGATCATTTCTACCGACATTTTTTTTTTTTTTGCAAAACGAGAGACTTACGTCACTTTAAAAGCAGATCTGAATTGCTCCATTTTTAGTTCTTGTTCTAGTTTGTAGTGATGAAATAATAAGATTACAGTAATAACGAATGAATGTTGAGAGTATCTATCTATCTATCTATCTATCTATCTATCTATCTATCTATCTATCTATCTATCTATCTATCCGTCCGTCCGTCCGTCCGTCCGTCTGTCTGTCTGTCTGTCTGTCTGTCTGTCTGTCTGTCTATCTATCTATTCTTTACCCTTTAAAAATAAAAACTATTCATTCTATCTATCTATCTATCTATCTATCTATCTATCTATCTATCTATCTATCTATCTATCTATCTATCTATCTATCTATCTGTCTGTCTGTCTGTCTGTCTGTCTACCTACCTACCTACCTACATATCTATCTATCTATCTATCTATCTATCTATCTATCTATCTATCTATCTATCTATCTATCTATCTCCTTGCCTGTCTGCCTTTCTATCTGCCTGCCTGTCTGTCTGTCTGATTGTCTGTCTATCTATGATGTATTTTATATGTATGATTATTCTAAGTTTTTATGACATATTGTTGTTTTTAACTATTACTTCAGCTGTCACATTATGTATACATTTTTCTCTTCATTCATACACCTGTCACGCAGTGTCACATTCTACATATAATGTATACACGGAATTACCTGCCCGAGACAAGTATTTGATCAGATAAACTTGCTTTCCCAAACTGTGCGTCCCGTCTCCAAGGGGACGATTTCTATCCCGTGTTTTGACACTCTCAGCAGCGTGATATTAGATTATGACAGATAAAAGGGACGGCGACTGCAGTAAAACTGGTTTAAATAAATAAGGTAGACAGAGGTGTATGGTGCAGTTTTACAAAGTGAGGGAGGGAGTGTAGGTGAGAAAAAAAAACGAATAGAAAGTATGAAAATGTATAAATGAAAAACATACAACATCCGATATTTCGGCGTGAGCCTTATTCGAGGATACATACACAACGAAACAAAAACACGAAGAACTTATCTGAATGTGTCTTCTTCCAAGTAGAAAACAGAAATGTGTGTGGTAGAAGGGAGAAGGAAAGACCACGCTGCCTCCAAACAAAAGATGCCCGATATAGCCAATCGTAAAGAAGAGGTGGAGAGAGAGGAGGAGAACAAGTGGGAGAAAGGGGTGGGGGGAAGGCAATAGAAACATGATAGCCGCTAGATGTATCGGGGAGGGGGAAGAGGGGAGGGAAAAGGGGACGCGGAGAGATAATGAATGAAGAACATAAACACCTGCAGGGAGAAAATGTGAAACCGGTGAATAGGACAAGACCAATATGTTGGCAGAGAAGAAAATAGGGTGGTGGTAGGGAGGGGTAGCATAAAGAAAGAAAGTAGAGTTTTAAAATTTAAAAAAATAGGCCAGTGGAAAAATAAAGAAGTTACAGAAAGCTGAAGACATTGTTAATTCCAGCTGGGTGGAGACAGCCAGTCTGGAAAATAAGGCGCTGTTCTAGGACCCTCCGAGATCGTACATCAGCAGAACAAGAGCGGATCGCACTAACAGAAATAATGATGTTAGATTATGTGCAGGCAGAGATGAAACTAACCTCATGGCTTTGTTTGGTGGTTGATTTTGATGCCTGGTGCCATGCAGACAGACTGGTTAGTTGTCTTGACTGAGTTGGTTTAGTAGATGCTTGTTCCCAACTGGTTTATTTATGATCTGCATGCAAATGTGAATTTGATTTTCTTTGTAGCGGAATCCGTGTTGAAGATCTTGAAGCATATTAAAGCCGTGTTTAAGATCTTGAAGCACACCAAAGCCGTGTTTAAGATTTTGAAGCACACCAAAACCGTGTTTAATACCTTGAAGCACATCAAAGCCGTGTTTAATTTCTTGAAGCACATCAAAGCCGTGTTTAAGATCTTGAAGCACATCAAAGCTGTGTTGAAAATCTTGAAGAACATGACAGCCGTAATGAAGATCATGTAGCTCACCGAAGCTGTACTGAACATCTTGAAAGACACAGAATCTGTTCTGAAGATCTCGAAGCAAAGTTTTAAAATGCAAGTTGATGACTGAGGCATGCACACTTTGGTGAGAGTAAAATATACAGAGGAGTGATTCTCAGCCAGCGTAGAATTTCTCTCTCTCTCTCTCTTTCTCTCTGGGAGAAGAAGAGGGTGAGATTTTTAGGATTTTGAAAATGAAGGTGGGAGGAGAAAGATATCAATATCTATCAATCTGTAATCCAAATTCTCCTCCTGAAAGGCTGAAATTCCCCACTGCTTGAGAAGCCCTGATATACCGAATATCTTGTATCCTGCGCCCTGGCCATTGTTTTCTTCCTTCTGTATGAATAAACCTCGACACTTCCAAAGGCAGATTACCGGTTCATAATGTAGAGAAGAGTGACTTCCACTTCCTGTCGATATGGCACATGATGATGATGATGATAAAACAGCACTAAGATGGACACCACATGGGAGCAGAAGTAAGGGTAGACCAAAAGAGACATGGAGACGAACAACAGAAAGGATGTTGAGCAATAGAGGGCTCACCTAGGCAAGAGCAGAAAAAAAGGCGAAGCACAAGCATTTGTGGAGGACCCTTGCGGAAGCCCCATGTGCCCTGGGCACTTAAGGTTCAGAGAGAGAGAGAGATGATGATGATGATGATGATGATGATGATCCATACTTCCCATTGTAATGCACGTAGACGTTAGCAGTTTATGGAAGTCATAGACCGTAAATTTGTTGAGTAATTTCTCTCTTGGTTTGATTCTATCATCTTTTGCTAATCTGTAACACAAACTGTAGCTAATCTGTCACAGAAACTGTAGCTAACCTGCTGCAGAAACTGTAGCTGATCTGTCTTAAAAACTGTAGCCAATGTAGTTCCTACTTCGCTTTGGGCTTTGTTTGTGGTGAAAGCACTTTGCCCATGCTGCTCTAACCTCCGTTTCGGTTCTATAGAGCAAACTCAAAAGGAAGTGTGATATCCACATATCTGTAAATCTAGAACAGTGACACGAGACATAAGTGGGTGGGCAGGAAGTAACTTTTCTACTGGGTACCTCTACCAGTGTCTTTAAGTACCTCTCTGAACACTACTGACTATCTCTCTCGGTGCCACTGGGGACCTCTCTCAATGCCACTGGGGACCTCTCTCAGTGTCACTGGGGACCTCTCTCAGTACCACTGACTGGGGACTGTCTCAGTGTCGACACTGGGGACCTCTCTCAGTACCACTGACTGGGGACCTCTCTCAGTACCACTGACTGGGGACTGTCTCAGTGACACTGGGGACCTCTCTCAGTTTCACTGGGGACCTCTCTCAGTGTCACTGGGGACCTCTCTCAGTACCACTGACTGGGGACTGTCTCAGTACCACTGACTGGGGACCTCTCTCAGTACCACTGACTGGGGACCTCTCTCAGTACCACTGACTGGGGACCTCTCTCAGTATCACTGACTGGGGACCTCTCTCAGTATCACTGACTGGGGACCTCTCTCAGTACTACTGACTGGGGACCTCTCTCAGTGACACTGGGGACTGTCTTAGGATCGTTCTGGTACAAGATTTACTCTCATAGCTGTAGAGTTAACTATAGTGTACCCAATACTTCATTTAAAAGTTCAAATATTGACATTTGTTTACTTGCTTGCTTGTTTATTTGTTTGTTTATCAGTAGGTTGGTTGGTTGGTTGGTTGGTTGGTTGGTTGGTTGGTTGGTTGGTTGGTTGGTTGGTTGGTTAAAAAAAACTATCATCAGTGCACTCTGGATACATACATAGGTGTTCTGATCTCGTCTTCACCATCTCCTTCTTTGTGCAGTTTCTGAAGGCACCTGTTCTTTGTTGGTGGAGCATCTGTCTGGAGCTCTTCATGAATCCTTCGTCTTTCCGCCACCCCAAGTCTCACCCTCAGTTCCTTCATTCTTGACAAGACACTGATTCACAGTTGTCAGTGAAGTCTTTTGTTCGACCACCTTCCTTCTTAGATTGATGATGCCTGATCGATCTATTGCCCGCCCTTCCCGCATGACAACTGAGTTGGCCAGCTGACACCTGCATGGTCTGGTACAAAAATAAACCTCAGTCTATGAATCTGTGAGGGCTCACCTGGGCAAGAGCAAAAAAAAGGCGAAAGACAGGCATTTGTGGAAAACCCTTGCGGAAGCCCCATGTGCCCTGGGCACTTAAGGTTCAGAGAGAGAGAGAGATGAATCTGTGACATCGGCAGGGTTTCGAACTACTTTGCCTTAGAGAGCCAACCTGAATTTTCTTTGGCATGTTCATCGAGGTGCACAAGATGACTACTTGCGAGTAGTCTTGTGACTGGAGCCAGCTCGGAGATTTGTCACAATCATGGTTTACATTGTCACATTGTGAGGCTACTTGTTGTTGCAGCAAAAGCACCGTTAGCTTCTTTCACTGTTCTGTCATTTGAGATTATTGTAAAGACCCAGGCATACCTTTCGCCCCCAATCATTGGGTCCGTCTGTATAAACAGCGGCATCACCATCTCTGGTATTTTTCACTAAACTACTGCTTTTGACTTCAGCATTTACTGCAGCAGGAATATATTTAATTGATGTTTGTTTGGTTGGTTCTTGTTTATGCTGTCTTGTGTTCTGTGGGTATGTCTTGTTTATGCTGTCTTGTGTTCTGTGGCTATGTCTTGTTTATGCTGTCTTGTGTTCTGTGGCTATGTCTTGTTTATGCTGTCTTGTGTTCTGTGGCTATGTCTTGTTTATGCTGTCTTGTGTTCTGTGGCTATGTCTTGTTTATGCTGTGTTGTGTTCTGTGGGTATGTCTTGTTTATGCTGTGTTGTGTTCTGTGGGTATGTCTTAGACTTCAGGTGTTGGTGTGTCAGCTTCTTTGTGTTGTCCCTATGAGATACTGATTTCTGGTGAGACACTTTCTGAGCCTCATTCCGTTTCTAGTGCCATGGACTGTGATTGCAATACGAGTCAAAAGATTCCATTTCGTTCTTCTAGATAAGTATGTGGCCTCTTGGTTCGTGCCATCACTCTCTTGTCTAGACGACTGCTCACTGTACTGGAATACCAGCTTCTTCTTTTTCTTCGAATATTCACAGATGTTAACTTGGATATCCCTGAAGAATGGATAAGTTCTCGTTAGGCTGTTGATACCACCACAAAACTTGCTTCAACTTTCAGTCGTTCTCGTAGAATTATTTCTTCTACATCTATGTGCTTTTCTGCACTGACCCTTATACTAATGACAAATCTAAGCGAAAAGCCGTTTTGAAAACAAATCCTGAACGATATTGATAATAAACATCTCAGGCTGCACGTGTGTCAGCCTTATTAAAAATCTTAATCAGACACGCATGCGCAAAGAGCAGGGCCAATAACACAGGGCATCTCCTCATAACAATAGAATTATTAAGCGAAGCCTTGCGGCGTGTTTAATCTTGCGGATAAAGGTGCTCCCTTCTCAGCAATCATTGGTGGCTAGACTATGCCGGAAAATAATAGGATTTGCTCCCGACAGTCACGTGATCTGTGCAAAGCAAGAGCACCTCCCGCCGAGCGCAGTTTAGACTGGCATGCACATTTCCAGAGCTTTTAGATTGTCCGTGCGTTGGAGGTATCACTGATCCGGATATTCAGTCAGAACAATGACAATATGGAAACTGCTTTTTTGGTTTGTTTTTTTTTTTGCTAGTTAGCCTTTGTATCTTATCGTGAGCATCGCAGATAATGTATTCTCTTGTAGGTTCCAACTTTCTTGATCGATCTGACAGTCAGATGAAGATCAATGGAATCTGTTCCTGTTTCAAGAACTGAAGAAATAAAAGGCTTATTTTCCTGCTCAATAAAATTTGTAGGGTTGTTTTCACTGCCTTAAGTTCTCTTCAGTCATAAAGTTTACTATTTGTTGAGAAAATAAGACAAATGACGACCGCGGTAGAACTGATAATAGTAATAAGAGTAGACACAGTGTATGGTTCAGTTTTGCACAAAAAAAAGGGGAGGGGGAGTGAGGGGAGTGGTCAGAAACGAGAGTGGCAGAAAGTAAGATAAGCACAAATAGAACAACAACATACAGCAATCCAAAAGTTGACAAATGTCTTTGTCAAAGACCACAAACAAAAGAAAAAAAAACACGCAAGAGATAAATACGCGTAAAAGCAGCTTAAAAGATTTTTTTAAAACGAGACACTTCGCTCTTTAATATCTTCCTCGTAAGATATTTGGGCACAAAATTACGATCTCATGTGCGTTCACCTCATGATGGTCCTAATGTCTTATATAGTGGACTGATACGGGGCCAGTTTTATCGCTGCGAAAACTAAGAGACCAGACTAAGGAGAAGATAGAAGAGACGAGATTTGTCTAGAAAGGAATTATGATTGACCACATGTCCCAACTTTGGCCTCTCCCACTGAATATATAAACTCAGCTTTCTAGTATATAAACTCAGCTTTCTAGTATATAAACTCAGCTTTCTAGTATATAAAACTCAGCTTTCTAGTATATAAACTCAGCTTTCTAGTAACTTTCATCTTATTTTCTTCCCACTTTATTTTCTTCCATCCTCTTCTGTATTCTCTCCCTTCTTACAGCATCTTTGACAAGATTCTTGATCGTGAATAACTGAGATCATTAAAGGTTTTAAATTTTTAGAAATTATTGGAAATAACCCAGAGCTTGCTATGCTAAAGGGGTAGCTACAAGAGGCCATCAGAGGCAATTATCAGGCATTTGTTTCTGCTTGGTCGAACTAGAAGCCTCGACAGATGAGCGAGAACTAATGGCACAGAAACGATGCAGCATCAACCCAACCAACCAGAACTGGCCGAGTCTCTATCTCCCCTCCTCCAATCATCATCATCATCATCATCATCATCATCATCACCACCACCACCACCACCACCATCATCATCATCATCATCGCCCTTCACTCCCTTAAGAGCATAGGCCATAAATAAAAGGCTCTCCAGTCATCCCTGTTCTTGGATTTATTCTCTACTTCCTTCCGTGTGTATCCCTTGTCTCTGAGCACTGTCATATTTTCTCTTCTCCAAGTAAGTCTAGGTCTTCCTCGTTTTCTGTTTTCTTGAGGATTCCATGTCAGTGCCTGTCTTGCTATGATGGTCTCGGGTTTTCTCAGCTACTTGAAATTTCTTGACTCCACGTGAAGAGCAAAACTTCAATCTTAATGTGAAGAAAACTAAATTGATGACAACCGACAATTCAAATAAGGCAGTTGAAATATGTATCAATGAGGAAAAATTGGAATAGTTTTGAATATCTTGGATCATTACTAACTAAAAATGGAGATACGATGAGGGAAATTAAAAGGATGACATCTATCGCTTTTCAGAAAGTAATACAACTAAAGAATCTGTGGAGAGGAACAGACAGAACTACAAAAATAAGATTTTTAAGGGCATGCATCTTTCCCATCGTAAAATATGACTGTGAGACCTGGACACTTAACAAAACAGCTGAGAAACACATGAATGTCTTTGAATGTAAATGCTACAGAAGAGTCCTTCAAATATCATGTTAAAAAAAAGAACAAATATATTAATACTACAAGAACTTAATAATGAAGAAGGCTGGCTAGTAAAGAGAATTAAACAGAGAAAACTTAAATATTTTGGACACATTAAACGTCATGATAATCTAGAGAAAACCGTCTTGGAAGGGTACATAATGGGAAAAAGAAAGAGAGGAAGACCAAGGCGAAGATGGCTGCAAGACATCGTTGATAATCTGCAGATGGATACATCAGCAGCAGGGCATCTTGGTTACAACCGAGAGGCCTACAGGACAGCTGTTAGAGAGGCAAAGTTCCGCAAGGGACACGCAAATGACTGACTTTCTAACTGACTGACTTGACTCCACATCAGAAATTCAAGAAATCCTTTCAGCTGACTCCCCTGCTCGGCTTTGCCCGACTTTGATGAGCTTGTTTCAAGATCTTAGTGACATCAAAAATAAAAAGAAGTGAAATCTGCCACAACATGGAGGTACAGCAACATAAGCAAAAACTCAACCACAAAAAGGGATCTGACATCTGTAAATTATCTTGAGTTTGTTGGCATTTTTATTTCTGCTTCAATCTGTCAACAGTCACAAACCTTCAGCCATCTTTTCTCCATCTTACCTCTCTCCCGCCAGTTTTCTGCTTGCCACTGGCTGTAAGAGGAAGAACGAAGGGCAAATAGTTGAACAAGTTACTTTGCAAGTTTTCCACAGATTAATCGGGTTGATGCAAGTTATGTTACAAGTTTACCACAAACTGATCAGGTTGATACAAGTTATGTTACAAGTTTTCCACAAATTAATTGGGTTGGCACAAGTTATGATACCGGTTTTCCACAAATTAATTGGGTTGATACAAGTTATGTTACATGTTTCCCCCACAAATTGATCGGGTTGATACAAGTTATGTTACAAGTTTTCCACAAATTAATCGGGTTGGCACAAGTTATGATACCGGTTTTCCACAAATTAATTGGGTTGATACAAGTTATGTTACATGTTTTTCACAAATTAATTGGGTTGATACAGGTTATGTTACAGGTTTTCTAGGAATTCATTGAGGATTTCATCAGTCATGGATTGATACAAGTCATGTTGCAAATTTTCCACAAATTTTTTTATGCCCGCTTCTCCAGGCCTCTTTTTGACAGTTCTTGGAACAGTACCAGGCCATGCCACAGTTTCTGCAGTGAGGGAAGCGCCCCTCATTCTCAGATGTGGTATCTGAACTCGCTTCAGCACTCATATTGACCACACCCACTTCTTTCGCCGGTGTCTTTGTTTGTCCGGGTTTTGCAGATTTTTCAGACTCTCTGGTAACGACTGCTGTAAATATGCCAGGATTTGTTCCACCAGCAAGATCCCTACAGCTGTGAGAATTTTCTTCATCACTGATTATCCTTGTACTCTTTTCTTCTAGCCCATTTTCAGCTGAATTATGTACTAAAGTGTTGGCACTCGTACTGCACAGCGGATTTCGCTCATCAGTTTCTCTATGCTTAGATTTAATACCCATAGGTTCAGCAGCTCCCGTATCTGAAATTGAATATTCAGATTGCTCCGGAATGTTTTCTATTTCACATTTGCTCGAGCTGTTCTTTGTTTTGTTCAAGGGATCTTTCTGGTCTTCTTTAGCTCCGCTTTCTCGGCTGCAGACGGACTTTTGGGCTTGTTTTCCACAGTAAGAGCATTTATAAGGACCGTCGCCCTCATGCAAGCACCGCATACACTGGCACCAGAATCTATATCTCCTGAAAGGAAAAGAAAACTTTGTGTAAGTGTCACAGAAACTGGCAGACTTTTGTGTAAGTGTCACAGAAACTGGCAAACTTTTGTGTAAGTGTCACAGAAACTGGCAGACGTTTGTGTAAGTGTCACAGAAACTAGCAGACTTTGGTGTAAGTGTCACAGAAACTGGCAGACTTTTGTGTAAGTGTCACAGAAACTGGCAGACTTTTGTGTAAGTGCCACAGAAAAAGGCAGACTCTGGTGTAAGTGTCACAGAAACTGGCAGACTCTTCGCAGACTGATGTAGTCAAATTTGAGAGCCTTGCAAAGAGAAAATCATAATTTGTGAGCAACTTCTTTACGAAGTGAAGAAAAAAAAAGAAAAAAATAATAATATAGACCAGATCATAGACGATATATTCATTCTTAACGTGATGTACTGATAATCGTTGAGGATCATGCTTCTTTTTGTACATTTATTGATATTTTCTGCTCGTTCGCCATTTCTGACAAAAAGTTGATAGATACCCTGGCGTAGGTGTACATCACAAACCATTATCAAACATTCATCAGGTTCTACCAGTGCAAACACAGGAACTCTACAGAATAATGGACAAAACTAGACAGGAAGGCGAGTATTAAAAAAAAAAATAGAGTTGCGGATTTGTAGTCTGAAAAGAAATACAATATGACAACATGAAAATTCCAGAAGTTATATTATTACATATTATATTCCTTACTGTTAAGACTCACAGATAATCAAAGATTTGAAACTCTTCTTCTTCTTCTATCTCCCTGGAACTGCCACCAAGTGGTCTCTGCAGCCGATGCGCTGAAGATACTGAAATGCACCATCGTGTCGGCTCGGGAGTGAGTCATGGCCGCTATTCTTTCAGTCACAGAGTGGAGCTATACAGCAGGGAGTGCAGTACTTCTTTAGCAGACTCCACAACCGCGGGGACTATGGTGAACCCCGCTCCGCTAGCCAGTCTAGATTCGTTACTGGGAAGACCAGCGAAGAGGTTGGACAGGGTCTTGGTCAGATATGGCCCGCTTAACCTGACGCTAGCATGTCAGTTGTAGGTCGCTGACTGTCAAGTCTGACAAACGTCTTCACGTCCATTTGTTCGATGTTTAAATGTTTTTAAGTTATGAAAACGATAATTGCGGTAGACGATAGAGAAGAAAGTAATAAAAAGATAACATTACAGCAATAACTGTTAACAGAAATCAGACCAGCCCGCACCAAGCAAGACAGAGGCAGACAATGCTCCAGACTGTTGCAGGTAAAGGTACTTGCGGAGCTGGCACAAGATGATGATAAACGATGATTTCCAAATTAATAAAGTTAAATTTAACAACATATAAATATATAATATTACCTAAACAGGAATTCTCGTCTTTCTCTCCTTGCACTTCTTGTATCTACGTACGCGACCATCACCTCCTCCCTGATCTGGATATCCCTGGTTGCCATGACGACTATTCCAGGTTTCCCGTTCACAATCTGAGATTGAATTTCTGCATTAGGCAGACACGAGTGATTTATACAACATGCCAAGGGAAACAATCCATGAAATTCAGCTTCTGAGTAGGGCGCCTTCAAGTATTTTCCAATCTTCTTACACATCTTCTTATCTCTGCGAATCCTGTCCTGGAATTCTTTGCCTGGGCTCTGTGGGTCACGAAAGCTGATATAGTTCATTAAAACTGTGTGGTACTTCTTGTTAAAATCTGCTACTGTGATATCGTAGCGTAAAAACTTTGACCGCTTGAATATGTTCTTCATTACCTCAAAAGTTTTAGGAATTTGCTTATCTCTTTGAATTTCACAAGCCGAGGAATACCTGAAAATACAAGATTTTTTTTAAAAAAGGTTAATGCAACTGAAATACACGAAACCAAAACAATTGTACTCTAGAGAATACACTTTATGTAGCTCATCTTGACCATTGAACAAACAAACAAACAAAAATTAGCCTACTTAACATGATCAAAGTGTTTGTTGGATGTAGTCGATCTTAGTTCTCAGGCAATATGTGTGTATGTACGTATTTAGTTTGTAGATGTCTCTGCAGATGGTCATAGAGGATGTATGAGAAAGCTTGTTGCTTCTTTAGATCTTTTCCTTACAAGAACAACTTTCATGGATGTAGTAGTAGTAGTAGTAGTAGTAGTAGCAGCAGCAGCACCAGCAGTAGTAGTAGTAGCAGCAGTAGTAGTAGTAGCAGCAGCAGCAGTAGAAGTAGCAGTAGTAGTAGTAGTAGTAGCAGCAGTAGCAGTAGTAGTAGCAGCAGTAGTTGTAGTAGTAGTAGCAGTAGTAATAGCAGCAGCAGTAGTTGTAGTAGTAGTAGTAGTAGCAGCAGCAGTAGTAGCAGCAGCAGTAGTAGAAGTAGCAGCAGTAGCAGTAGTAGTAGCAGCAGCAGTAGTAGTAGTAGTAGTAGCAGTAGTAGTAGTAGTAGTAGCAGCAGCAGTAGTAGTAGTAGCTGCAGCAGCAGCAGTAGTAGTAGTAGTAGTAGTAGTAGTAGCAGCAGCAGCAGCAGCAGTAATAGTAGTAGTAGTAGCAGCAGTAGTAGCAGCAGTAGTAGTAGCAGCAGTAGTAGTAGTAGCAGCAGCAGTAGTAGTAGTAGCAGCAGTAGTAGTAGTAAAAGTAGTAATAGTAGCAGCAGTAGTAGTAGTAGCAGTAGTAGTAGTAGTAGCAGTAGTAGTAGAAGCAGCAGCAGCAGTAGTAGTGGTAGCAGCTACAGTAGCAGTAGCAGCAGCAGTAGTAGTAGTAGCAGTAGTAGTAGTAGTAGTAGCAGCAGTAGTTGTAGTAGCAGCAGTAGTAGTAGTAGTAGTAGCAGCAGCAGCAGCAGCAGCAGTAGTAGTAGCAGTAGCAGTAGCAGCATTAGTAGTAGTAGCTACAGCAATAGCAGCAGTAGTTGTAGTAGTAGTAGCAGTAGTAGCAGCAGCAGTAGTAGTAGTAGTAGCAGCTACAGCAGCAGTAGCAGTAGTAGTAGTAGTAGTGGCAGCAGTAGTAGTAGTAGCAGCTACAGCAGCGGCAGCAGTGGTAGTAGTAGTAGTGGTAGTAATAGTAGTTAGCTTTTATATGGCTTATTCCAGTCTTTGAAATTTTATATAATAATTGTATATTAGCCCCACAGCATCTGCATACCGTGGGGGCGTGTGAAGTGTTAGAAACTTCACATTTCCAGGCCACTACAGTGTTTGAGGTAGGGATGCCAGCAACTGTCCTCCCTACCTTTGTTTTCCTAGGCAAACTCCAGGTAGGGATGCCAGCAACTGTCCTCGCTGCCTTTGTTTTCCTAGGCAAACTCCAGGTAGGGATGCCAGCAACTGTCCTCGCTGCCTTTGTTTTCCTAGGCAAACTCCAGGTAGGGATGCCAGCAACTGTCCTCGCTGCCTTTGTTTTCCTAGGCAAACTCCAGGTAGGGATGCCAGCAACTGTCCTCGCTGCCTTTGTTTTCCTAGGCAAACTCCAGGTAGGGATGCCAGCAACTGTCCTCGCTGCTTTTGTTTTCCTAGGCAAACTCCAGGTAGGGATGCCAGCAACTGTCCTCGCTGCCTTTGTTTTCCTAGGCAAACTCCAGGTAGGGATGCCAGCAACTGTCCTCGCTGCCTTTGTTTTCCTAGGCAAACTCCAGGTAGGGATGCCAGCAACTGTCCTCGCTGCCTTTGTTTTCCTAGGCAAACTCCAGGTAGGGATGCCAGCAACTGTCCTCGCTGCCTTTGTTTTCCTAGGCAAACTCCAGGTAGGGATGCCAGCAACTGTCCTCGCTGCCTTTGTTTTCCTAGGCAAACTCCAGGTAGGGATGCCAGCAACTGTCCTCGCTGCCTTTGTTTTCCTAGGCAAACTCCAGGTAGGGATGCCAGGAACTGTCTTCGCTGCCTTTGTTTTCCTGGACACACTCCAGGTCCCTATTTCTCCAGGCTGGGTGACGGTGTCGGTGAGTCAGAAAGTAATTCCTGCCCCAGTGCGAAATCGAACCAGGGACCTGATCGACAGGTGAGTTCACTAACCACTACACCACCGCGACAAACATGTGTATGTGTCTGTGTACGCGACATGTGTGTATGTATATACGAGACATGTGTGTATGTGTATACAAGACATGTATGTATGTATGTTCTTGTATCTATATATGTTCTTGTATGTATGTATGTACGTATGTTTGTATATATGTATATACGAGAGAGAGAGAGGGAGAGAGAGATGGAAGGAGAGAGAGAGTGTATGTGTGTGTGTGTGAGAGAGAGAGAGAGAGAGAGAGAGAGAACTAGTATCACGTCTTGGTTTTTAAAAAAAAGAACACGTAATGAACCGAATTTAAAATGACTACACAAATGGAAGGTTATTTGTACTATTTAAAAAATATTATGGATAAAATAACAGATGATAAAACAAGGGAGGTCTTGACCGTACTTTTCACACTGAGTAGAAACCGTCAACCAGTCGTCCACGCTCGGACAACCTTCATCCTGCGCTCTTAGCTTTGCTTGTACCAGCATTGAGGCCCATATCCGGGCCAGGAGAACTGGGCTGAACTCAGCATTCCACCATCCCTGCCACGAGGACCCGTTGGCTGCAGGTACGGAACGGAAAGACTCCTTCACATCGTACAGAACCTCTAGCGCAGAATTTGTTGACGATGGGCAGATAACTCGATGATAACTAGGAATATACATGAAACATCTTAAATCATTTGAAAATAATTGTGCGTGTGTGTGTATTAGGGGAGGGGGTATTTATATTTTAAAAGCAAAAAGAAGACAACGAAATAGGTAGACAGAAAGCGTCAACAGATGTCCTGGAATCAACCTGACTGACTGTATTTTGAGAGCAAGAAGAGATTAAGCTGGAGGTCAATTCTAGCCAACTTTCCCATGGAGATGGTACATGACCATGGTGATGATGATAATGATGATGATGATGATGAATAAAACAGAGTGTCTTCTACTTGTTCCACTGCCCTCTGTGTGAATAAGCTGAAATACACTAGCATAATGTATCTCGGATGAATGTGTTTTCTGCTGAGCTGTCTGTCCCACTGTGTATGTATTGCTTCTCGAAATACGTATTCAACAAGAGGAATACATTCCTCCAGTGAAGTAATCAAAGTGAATAAACTGAATTAAACAACTCACTCGTCGTGCACTCCAAACTATGCTTTTTTTTTTTTGAGACAACGAAAACAACAGGCCGTGACCCGGTGGTACTGCAAACCGGGCCCACCCGTAACGAGATGCGGACCTTACCCCCGGCAGTCAATGTGCAGGGCGGCCTCAAACACCTCGTTGGTTCCAAAATAACAAAGTGTACATTCTACAGAGCGCAGAACTACACTTTGATATCTGCTACTCCAAACGATGCTTAACAACTGAATACACAAACGCAGAAGACAGACTGAATACATTTAATGCTATACAACAGCAGACTTGTAATAAGACTTGTACGCTAACCTACGTAGGTAGATGTGCCTAAATATCGCAGCCACTAAGATACCACTACGATACCGGAATCGATACTGGGATACTGCGCACTGACTTTGCGAACGCCCTGTAGTTTTCCTTAGCCACATCTTACCATGTTATTACGCGACTCTGAAATAATAACAATGTTCCTCTTTCAAGGAGTTCGATTTGTAAATTGCTTCAGTTCTGCCCCTTTTGTCACTAAACTGCAAAAAACAATTGTTTCAGTCATGTCCCTTCGTTAACTAAACCTCCTATATTTATAATTATCACACACACACAAACACTCACACACACGCACACTCGCACTCACTCACACACACACTCACACACACACTCACACACACACACACACACAAACATACAATTACTTATACAAAATCATTCAGGCCCTTTTCACACTAAAGAAATTACACTTAGAATTATTTTAGTGATGCCCCTTCCTTTACTAAACTCTTACACGTGTAAATGTTTGAGTTATGTCCCCTTTCGTATTAAATTACTGCACACAAACAAAACTTATCTTATTTCAAAGCAGGTGTGCTCCAAAATACGCTGAACTGATATTTGCCTCGATATTATCCCCTCACCAAGACACCATTTTCTAAGTTCTTCTCGTGAATGGCCACAAAGTGACCCCCAGTTCTTCTGCGTTCTTTGGTTCTTGTCTCAGACTTCTTTATTCATTCTTTTGAGATCATGCTTCGGGTCCCACAAGTTTTGTGTTCAAAGCAACAACTTCGGGCGTGTTATAAAACACAGTCAAAGCGACAAAGAGTTAATATGAAAACAACATACCCGTGCCAAGCATCACTTCGACACTCTTCGCTACAGTACATCACTCGACCGCACACCTGGCAGGGTATGGTTCTCCGTTTTGGCCAAAACTTTTTCACCGCTTTTTGCAGTTCGGCCGGAAATGATTGCTCTTTGGCCAAAACATCTTCGGGCCTGGCCAGTGAAAGACCGCAGTTAGCGCAGGCAGTGATGCTCTGTGATGCCAGGCTCTGTTCTAAAAACTCAGGCAGTTCTGAAAAGATGGTTTCTCCCTTGGTGAAGGCTTTCGTTGCGAACAATCCGCGGCCATTTTTGCTTCCAGAAATAGTGATAGGGATACCCTGATAAAAAAAAAATATATGTTCAGTAATCATGAAATAGTCAGTCTCTTTCAATTGTCAAATACGAGAACAAATACTGAAAATAACTTCGTGTTAGCAAAACAATGAATGTTAAGAGTTTTGAAAAAAAAAAAAAAGCTAACTTTATCATTCAACTTCGCTCTGAAGCAACCATTTAACAACATTTTAGTGCTGGTGTTATGTATGTTTATCAACAAAAATAAACAGCCTGAAAACCAAGATCAAAGCATTAAAGATCAAGACAACCAAGGGATTGAAGACCAAGACGATTAAAAGATTAAAGACCAGAGCAATGAAAGGACTGAAGACCAACACAATCAAAGGATTGAAAGTAAAGACAAACACATGATTGAAAACCAACACAATCAAAGGACTGAAGGTGAAGACAAACACATGATTGAAGACCAAGACAATCAAAGGATTGAAAGTAAAGACAAACATATGATTGAAGACCAAGACGGTGAAAGGACATAACTCCAGAAGAAGAAAGAAGAGAGAGCAGGCTCTGAAAAAAACGTAGTGGCGAATCCTCCACAGAGAACTCCAGTCCGAAAGAAAGACGAGGAAGGGAGGCTCAAGACCAGCACATCTTGGCCTTGGGTCATGAGCCCCCATGAGGTCCACGGAAAAATGTCTGAGGGTCCACGGCCCAGCAAATGGGTTGGCTCAATTTAAAAAAAAAAGAATTAGCATCATATATCTGTGTGGGTGTGCGTGCATGCGCATGCGTGTGTTTTTGTATGTGTGTTTTAAATGAAGGGTTCCTTGTGGCTATCAGGCCGAAAAGTGGGTCCATGATTTAAAAAAAAAGGTTAAGAGTAAGAACCACTGCTCAAAAATGTGTCCGTTAAAGTGTTCTTGTCTCTTCTTTATGCTCCGATGACGGTTTTGGCAAAGATGATAATGATGATGATTACGACGACGACAACGACTACGACTGATTGACTGATTCATTGATTGAATGACTGATTTTATTATTACTTATTATTCTTGGTATTATTTACCAACATTCACGTTTTCACGCTGCTCAGGAAATCTATGAAAACAGTGAAAGCTGATGACATTGTTAAAATCTATGAAAACAATAAAAGCTGATGACATTGTTAAAATCTATGAAAACAATAAAAGCTGATGACATTTAAAAAATCTATGAAAACAATAAAGGCTGATGACATTTTTAAAATCTATGAAAACTGAAAGATGATGACATTTTAAAAAAAAATCTCTGAAAACAATTAAAGCTGAAAGCGCAGTATAAAAAGCTCTACTTTCGTGAGAGGTCCATAAATCCGTCTATTCCGGACATCCTGAAAGAGCTTGAAGGCCGCCTGAAGCAATGGACATTCCTCGTTTTCCTCCTGTCTGTCAAGTATTACCCTCTTCAGCCACTGTTCTGCAGTGAAAAGAAGACCCATTCTCTCCAGAGCTATCCCTGAAATATTCGCATAAACACTCTCTTATAAAAAAAAAAGTCATTATTAGTACAGAGTTCTGTTTTTTTGTGTGTGTGTGTAGTTGTCTCTTTCTGATAATCCTCTCCCTGGGACTTGAGAAATGTTGCTCTGTGTGATGCTTCTGAAACACCGTGCATCGCTTTAGATAAACTAGTGCCGAAAGTGATACTATATAAAGTACAGGAATGGGTGTGCCTGTAAATGGGACATTAAAAGTTGTTTAAAAAAGTAAATATAGTCCCATCATACCATAGAGACATCTAGGGGATGTTAGTGCCCACATTATCTTTCACCTCTCGGCACAAGATGATGATCGCCTTTTCTTAAACAGTTCTAGAAGGACTCAGGTACCCATTTCTACGCTGGGTGACTGGGGCGCCTATGGCCAGACCCCAAAACTAGGGTTATTACAAAATTTTAAAAAGTGACCAGGGATAGTACAGTCATAATCATCTGACATACCATGGATGACGTAGGCTGCTGACCTGCTGTAATTCTCCTGATCCAGTAAAGCAAGCTATCAAAATTTATACCTGACACACCTGTGTTAGGAAACTCTCTTAAAGGCGACAGTGTCTGTCTGCAATGGGCAACACACCAGAATACAAGAAGGTCTTCTTGTACTGTGACAATGCCCTCCCCCCCCCCCCCAAACACAGTCAGCGTCCGACAAAGAAAAAAAAATGTTAGTAGTTGTGTCCCACCCTTCCTTCATGCTCGACCTCACTCTGATTGGCCAAAGAGGGTACATGGTCTGTATAACAAAAGAGGGTACATGGTCTGTATGACAAAAGAGGGTACATGGTCTGTATGACAAAAGAGGGTACATGGTCTGTATGACAAAAGAGGCCACATGGTCTGTATGACAAAAGAGGGCACATGGTCTGTATGACAAAAGAGGCCACATGGTCTGTATGACAAAAGAGGGTACATGGTCTGTATGACAAAAGAGGGCACATGGTCTGTATGACAAAAGAGGGCACATGGTCTGTATGACAAAAGAGGGTACATGGTCTGTATGACAAAAGAGGCCACATTGTCTGTATGACACAAGAGGGTACATGGTCTGTATGACAAAAGAGGGTACATGGTCTGTATGACAAAAGAGGGTACATGGTCTGTATGACAAAAGAGGGTACATGGTCTGTATGACAAAAGAGGGTACATGGTCTGTATGACAAAAGAGGGTACATGGTCTGTATGACAAAAGAGGGTACATGGTCTGTATGACAAAAGAGGGTACATGGTCTGTATGACAAAAGAGGGTACATGGTCTGTATGACAAAAGAGGGTACATGGTCTGTACGACAAAAGAAGCCACATGGTCTGTATGGCAAAAGAGGCTACATGGTCTGTATGACAAAAGAGGGCACATGGTCTGTATGACAAAAGAGGGTACATGGTCTGTATGACAAAAGAGGGCACATGGTCTGTATGACAAAAGAGGCCACATGGTCTGTATGACAAAAGAGGCCACATGGTCTGTATGACAAAAGAAGGCACATGGTCTGTATGACAAAAGAGGGCACATGGTCTGTATGACAAAAGAGGGCACATGGTCTGTATGACAAAAGAAGCCACATTGTCTGTATGACAAAAGAGGGTACATGGTCTGTATGACAAAAGAGGCCACATGGTCTGTATGACAAAAGAAGGCGCATGCTTTGGATAGCAAAAGTCACGTTGTCAGTCCCTTAACAAATAAACAAACACACGCAGTGAGCATAAAGTCCAGGTAGTTATTACACAAAAACTATGCCAGGTACAGGTCGCTTTTTGAAAACTTTTACCTAAGCTCACACTCTTATTTTCTTACATTATTCGCGCACTTCAACTTGTGTTCTGTTTCTTTCTCGGAGAACGTATAAGCGATGTTAAATTTCTTGCCATGTGTTCTCCAACATCTCTTTAGTTACTGTCACTAAAACATTCATTATCCATGCTTTCAAAGTTTCAATATTAGCAACTGATGAACTGTACACTTTGTCCTTAGTATATCCCTACAACAGATGTTTTAGCATTTGTCGGATTTCGTTAGTACTCATTGTTGTACCTTCGTTGAAATGTTAGTGATTAATTTGTTTCGTGATTCCACAAAACGCATTAAGCTTTCTCGCTTCATAGAATCACCAGCGCTTTTTACACACACACACACACACACACAGATACACACACTCACGCACGCAAGCACACACGCACACGCGTGGACGCGAGCACACCCCCACCCACCCGTCATGCCACAACTTTCAAGTTTCTGTCTAGCAGAATTTTTAAGACGTGATTATTACTTTTTTCAATCTGTGAAGAACTTTATAATCACGTCAAAATTTCCTCACGATTTGTAAGAGGTGCTTTAGTTCACAGCGAAATTAATCTAAAAATCGTTTAGCAAAAAGAAAGATAAATTCGTCCATACACAGATAAAAACATGCGATTCATACATAAAGAAAAAAAGAAGAAGAAGAACCTTGTAGTTCATACATACATAGACACAACCATACACAATCATACCCAATCACCACACGGCATTACTGCTGATCATTCCAATACTTTCTTCCTCATTTACCTACCTCCTTCCATAGTAAGGTCCATGGATCTATCAGAAGACTTGATTTTAGCCACAGTTCTCAGAGCTTCCAGGTGATCCTTCATAGAGTTGAAGACCTTTGCCTGTAAAGTTCGCAGTAGAACATGATCGGCAACAGTGCACTCACTCAACCTCAGCGCTTCTTCAATGTGGATGATACAGTCACACGGATCTCCGGACGTATAGCATGCTTTAGCTCGATCGTATAGTTCTCTCGCGTCTTTGGTCGCCGTGGGTTGTTCAGTTCTAGATGTGATTGAATTGCGCTTATCATCTTCATCAAAACTTGTAACTGCTTGTTCCAGTTTTAAACCCACCCCGAAACTGGAATCTGCAAGCAATGATACTTCTGGAAAGTCCAGTTTGTTCTCGTTGCTTTTCCTCTCCTGACTTTCCCCAGCCCCACGATTCCACGACACTTGAAGAATGTCTTCGGAAAATCCCAGTTGTTTGAGGAGATCAATTTCCAGAGACTGAGCCACATCATCATCAGGAGGCTTGCACACAAGCATACCATGAGAAGTTGTATCCAAACCCAACTGATCCGAACGAGACATTCTGTCACTTTGGTCTGTGATAAAATTTTCTCACTTTGTTACTTTATACGCGCATGTTTGTGAGGCTACAACCCTTGGGATAAAATGCATATATTAAATAAATTAGAGGTTATGAAATACCAGAGATTAGATATGCTGATGACACAATATTACTGTCTACAACACAAAAAGGAAGGGAAAAACTAATTATGTCAGTCCGTAAGAACAGTGAAGAGCAAAACCTTTATCTTAATGCAAAGAAAACTAAATTGATGACAACTGACAAAACAAACAAGGCAGCTGAAATATATATCAATGAGGAAAACTTGGAAGAGGTGGAGAGTTTTGAATATCTTGGATCATTACTATCAAATAATGGAGATAACAATAGGGAAATTAAAAGGAGGACATCTGTCGCTCTTCAAAAAAATAAAACAACTAAAGAATCTGTGGACAGAAACAGACAGAACTACAAAAATAAGATTTTTAAGGCATGTATCTTTCCCATCGCAATATATGCCTGTGAGACCTGGACACTTAACAAAACAGCTGAGAAACACGCAAATGCCTTTGAATGTAAATGCTACAGAAGGGTTCTTCAAATATCATGGACACAAAAAATAACAAATATATCCATACTACAAGAACTTAATTTTGAAGGTTGACTAGTAAGGAGGATTAAACAGAGAAAAACTTAAATATTTTGGACACATTAAACGTCAAGAGAATTTAGAGAAGACAGTCTTGGACGGGTACATAATGGGGAAAAGAAAGAGAGGAAGACCAAGGTAAAGATGGCTGCAAGACATCGTTGATGATCTCCGAATGGACGGATCAGCAATAGGGCATCTTGCTCACAACCGAGAGGCCTACAGGAGAGCTGCTAGGGAGGCAAATTTCCCCAAGGGACATGCAAATGACTGATTGACTGAGATCCAAATATATTCTCACAAATATTGTGAGTATAGCAAGTTTTTTTTCGTCTTTTGAAGCAGGTGGATGTTAAAACCTACTTCGCATCGTTTCTCTGAGCTGCTGGTACCGAATTAATATTTCCGACCATCATAAAACCACACAAAGTTTATATTGCGAGCTCCAGAGATGTTAAAAATCATCTATGAAAGGTTTTTCTGTTAGTTAAGAGGACTGCTGAAAAGTGGCGAGAAGCCAGGCTAAATGAAAACTGACTTAAATTTAGGGGCGCCGAGTCAGTTGGGGAGTAAACGATGGCCAGATTTTAGAGCTAGAGGAAAAGTATGGAAATGCATGTACAAGTAACCATGTTTGGTTGTGAATAATTGGCCACTTACAAACTACTAACTCCTTTACACTGAGTCAAATATACAACTGAAGCACGGTCCAAACTCTAGGATATATAGTAGAAGACTATACCCGACTTTAGAACAATGTTTCCCAACCTTTTTTTTTAATCATGCCCCATCTCAACGCCTCAAAGATCTTGATGCCCCCTTCCCCCCACTCCCAAACTACACTCACCCCACCCCCCCCCCCCCACCCCCACACCCCGGCAGTATAACAGTAACTAAGATCTGAAAAAAGTGTAATATAAATATATTCTAATTGCCCCCCCCCCCTTGGGGTCTAAGCCCCGCGTTGGGAAACACTGCTTTATAGAGTGAATCTGAGACAGAAGTTATGGAACTGACGCAAGAAATAATGAAATAAAATGAATTCCACATGGCCATTGGTCTCTACAATTAGTATAACCTGTATTTGAATGTGAAAACCACGGAAACTGACAACCCCCTGCAGCATCACGTGTTACAAATTTCACGCTGAATTAAAAACAAATCTAGACTCTCCTAAATAATCCATGTAAAAAAAAAGACAAGTTTTCAACGGCCTTTGACTGTAGAACCAGTGAAGCCAAGTCCCCCGAATGACTTGTCCTGTGATAATGTAAACTCGGTGAAAAGACAATGCGGAAAGAAAAAGAGAACAAAGAAACGTAAAGCCACTGCGAAGAAGTAAAATGCATGCAAGAACAAGAAACGAAATCTTTCACAAGTGTAGTCCAAGCTGTAGAGGACATGCAACACAGGGGAACTTCTGGCGTTTTCTCGCAGGATAAATAAATGTGTGCTGCAGCACGACTCTTGATATGACGCCACTTTGTATAAATGAACACACAAACCCACGAACAAAATAAATCCACCAGTGAGAAAAAATGCACGTTGTTCAGCACTGGAAACCATGAATGCCCCGAATCACAGAGTATGGCATAAAGCAGTAACAGAACACACCTGTACAACAGGTAGAAATGTGCTCACACAAGAACGTGCGTGTCCTACTGACACGTGCTCGTTACTGGCCTCGCAAACCAGGTAAAGCGCTGCCAGAGCACCCTATCGTTGTCAGAGTTACGTCAGAGGTTTATGTGTTGTTTTCTTTTTAATCTTTATAGCCTGAGGGAGAGTAGGAGCTAATAGCCCCGTGTCAATACACAGAGTGAGAGAGTGAGAGTGAGTGAGTGAGAGAGAGTGAGAGTGAGAGTAAGAGTGAGTGAGTGAGAGAGATTGATTGATTGATTGATTGATCTTTATTTCAAAAGGGTTAAGAATTGGGCACGCAGGCCCGTCTGACATTCTGCCCTTTATCATACATCTTTCACTCTATTCCAGACACTCTACAAATATGCTGTTCATGTAACAAACATAACTAACATTGAATCTGAGAGACATAAAATAAAATATAACATTTACGTTTCGCTCTTAAACATTCACTCAGTACAGAAGTAACTACATACATTATAAATGACTATCTACTAAACACAATTTTCGGGACTATTCAGAAAACAATTAATTGTATTCGGTGTCTGTAAGAGCAGCTTAAGATAACTTTTAAGTTTTATAATTCATGGAGGCATGTAGTCGACATCAAATAGATATTGGGAAAGCTTGTAGTTGTAGGAAGGAGTATAATTTATATTTTTTATATAGGATGGGAGGGTATTCCAAAGATGAGCAGCAGAATAACTAAAGCTTTTCTTGTAAAGATCAAGTCTAGGTTTTGGAAGACATATGTTGTTCAAGCGTTGGCTGCACTTTGGGCTAAATTTAAACAGGTTCCATAGATAAGGCGGGGCATGCCGTGAAAGAATTTGATGTACTAACTTGGCCTTGTTGAAGAGGAACCTGTTCTTACGAGGTAGTATTTTGATACGTTTGTGATGATTAGTTGATTGTGCTTGATCTTTGTCACTAATAAGCTTTACTGCTCGCTTTTGGAGAGAGCAAAGCCTTTTTGTATTTGACACTGAGCAACCATCCCAAACTGTGAGCAGTAGTCTAAATGTGTTTGTATATGAGCTATGTAGTATGTCTTCCTAGTGTCTTGATCTATGAAGTGCTTAATTTTAGCTAATTGGTATACTTTTTGTGCGATGAGTTTTGTTAGACATTGCACATGAGAGTAAGAGTGAGTGAGTGAGAGTAAGAGTGAGTGAGTGAGAGAGAGAGAGAGAGAGTGAGAATGAGAGAGTGAGAGAAAGTGAGAGTGAGAGGAGAGAGTGAGAGTGAGTGAGAGAGAGAATGAGAGAGTGAGAGAGAGAGTGAGAGAGTGAGTGAGAGAGAGAATGAGAGGAGAGAGTGAGAGTGAGAGAGAGAATGAGAGAGAATGAGTGAGAGATTGAGAGAGAGAGAGAGAGAGTGAGAGGAAGAGATGGGGGGGGGGGACTAAAGACACTTAGCATTTAAAAGAATGCCACAATGATCGAATAGGAAGGTCAATGATTACCCGTAATTTTGCTGAAAGATTGTGTTTATGTCCCGCCACTAACTTTCTCTACTAGGTCACGAATTCATGTCCCACTGCAAGCGTCATGTGAATAGTCATGAGTTCTTCCCTGTCAAACCACAAAACTATTTGTACCCGATACGCAACTGAGGAAAGCTAGCTCAGAAAACAGAATATCCGCTTCGCATGGCAAAGCACTTACTTTATCCTCCCTCTTGTACCGTGAAGTGTCGAGGGGAGATCCAACTGGCGTTCTGGGGCCACATGGGTGGCCTCAGTGACGGCCATGCCAAACTAGCGAGTGTCTCTCTGATACCATCTATCCATCTCTTTCTGGGTCTTCCTCTTGATCTGTGTCCTGTATCTCTTTGGTTGTAGGATCTCGTGGCTGGTTGTGTCATTCTCACTAAATGGCCCAACCACTTGATCCTTTGCTTCTCTGTGTCGTAACCGGAATTTATTGCACGCACGAGTCTCTGTGCAAGTTTTCACTTGTCACAAACAACGAACTTCGCGAGAGTCCACAGCTGTGAGTACAGAAAAAGCCACATCTTTATTTGTAGGTAGAGGTCGATCTTTTGTGTGTGTGTGTGTGTGTGTGTGTGTGGGTGGGTGGGGAGAACTATTCATTATATACCTCTGTGTGTGTACGCGCGAGTGCTTTATGCGCACGCACATTTCATTGAAGCTTATGGTAGCTAACTCCATCCTTCTTATTTAGATCATTGGTTCGGGTTGCTGCTCAAGCTAGTCTGAAGTTGAGTTACGAGAAATTTTTTTTTATTTCAAAATTCACATCTTTCGGATGGGTCGCTGATCTACATACCATTGTTATACTGGGGTCGCCGGTCTACTTATCATTGCAAGTTTAGGGTCCCGGGTCTGCATATCTTTGCCAGTTTTGGGTCGCGGGTACTCACACCATTGTTAGTTGAGGGTCCCGGGTCTACACACCACTGTTAGTTTAGGAACGTGGGTCTACACACCATTGTTAGTTTAGGGTCCCGGGTCTACACACCATTGTTAGTTTAGGGTCCCGGGTCTACACACCACTGTTAGTTGAGGGTCCTGGGTCTACACACCATTGTTAGTTGAAGGTCCCGGGTCTACACACCACTGTTAGTTTAGGAACGTGGGTCTACACACCATTGTTAGTTTAGGGTCCCGGGTCTACACACCATTGTTAGTTTAGGGTCCCGGGTCTACACACCATTGTTAGTTTAGGGTCCCGGGTCTACACACCATTGTTAGTTTAGGGTCCCGGGTCTACACACCATTGTTAGTTTAGGGTCCCGGGTCTACACACCATTGTTAGTTTAGGGTCCCAGGTCTACACACCATTGTTAGTTTAGGGTCCCAGGTCTACACACCATTGTTAGTTTAGGGTCCCAGGTCTACACACCATTGTTAGTTTAGGGTCCCGGGTCTACACACCATTGTTAATTTAGGGTCCCAGGTCTACACACCATTGTTAGTTTAGGGCCCCAGGTCTACACACCATTGTTAGTTTAGGGTCCCGGGTCTACACACCATTGTTAGTTTAGGGTCCCAGGTCTACACACCATTGTTAGTTTAGGGTCCCGGGTCTACACACCATTGTTAGTTTAGGGTCCCGGGTCTACACACCATTGTTAGTTTAGGGTCCCAGGTCTACACACCATTGTTAGTTTAGGGTCCCGGGTCTACACACCATTGTTAGTTTAGGGTCCCAGGTTTACACACCATTGTTAGTTTAGGGTCCCGGGTCTACACACCATTGTTAGTGTAGAGTCGCGGGTCCACATGCCATTGCTAGTATCTGCGAGAAATCTAAGCGACGGAATTTCTGCGACTTTCTTAGCCGGAAATGATCATCTTTCTCAGTCTGAAACTCTCGCTCCTAGTTGTAGCAGTCCAGGACTCGTCTAGTCCTTCAACTCAAACCACGCTTCTATACTTTATATGATCTGTCCAGTCCTCATCCTTTGGTTCCTGCGATCTATATTTTGTCTAGTTTTTCAGTTCAATACTCCTTTATCCATACAATTGTTCTTCTTTTGTTGGTCTGTTTTCCCCTCTCACTGACCATAAACTATAGCAGCCTGCAGTAACTATGTAACATAACATGATCTGTACTACCCAGTGTCGCACATCAAGACTGCGACTTCATCTTGCTGCAGTACATCAACTCATTACGTCCCAGATAATGAAGTCATGCTATCCTGTTACCATTACTTGACAAAAAAAAAAAAAAGGAATAAACACTCAAATCTCACAGAATTTGGACATTTTTACAGCTGGGTTAACTGGGACACACAGTCTTTAACTTTAGTTAGCCACTAAACTTGCTGCTCCCTTAGGCACACATCAACCACACACCCAAGCATGCACTCACACCTACCACACACCCACACCCACCACACATGTACTCACACCTACCACACCCACCACACATGCACTCACACCTACCACACATGCACTCACACCTACCACACCCACCATACATGCACTCACACCTACCACACATGCACTCACACCTACCACACCCACCACACATGTACTCACACCTACCACACCCACCACACATGCACTCACACCTACCACACATGCACTCACACCTACCACACCCACCATACATGCACTCACACCTACCACACATGCACTCACACCTACCACACCCACCACACATGTACTCACACCTACCACACCCACCACACATGCACTCACACCTACCACATCACCACACATGCACTCACATCTACCACACCCACCATACATGCACTCACACCTACCACACATGCACTCACACCTACCACACCACATACATGCACTCACACCTACCACACATGCACTCACCCACCACACATGCACTCACACCTACCACACATGCACTCACACCCACAAATCATGCACTCACACCTACCACACCACCACACATGCACTCACATCTACCACACACACCACACATGCACTCACACCCACCACACATGCACTCACACCTACCACACATGCACTCACACCCACCACACATGTACTCACACCTACCACACATGCACTCACACCTACCACACATGCACTCACACCACCACACATGCACTCACACCTACCACACATGCACTCACACCCACCACACATGCACTCACACCTACCACACATGCACTCACACCTACCACACCCACCACACATGCACTCACACCTACCACACATGCACTCACACCTACCACACCCACCACACATGCACTCACACCCACCACACATGCACTCTCACCTACCACGCATGCACTCACACCTACCACACCCACCACACATACACTCAGCCACGCATGCAATCACACCCACCATGCACCCACACATGCATAAAAAAACTCAACACATTAGTTTCAGTTTTCAGACATTTCTCCAAATCACAGAACACATTGTATTTAGATACACATTACTAGCAAGTACCACACCAACCGCAGGCATAACTGTATGGTTGTCTACATGTTCAATTGTTTAACCTTGCAGAACATTACAATTCTAAAACAAAACAAAACATTACAAGTGTAACATAATCATAGCTTTCCTTACTTTTTTTTAAACAAAGATGATGTACACACATAAATGAAGCTATGAACTAAATCCCAACTCTTGTACACAACCATGTCAGTCATAAACTACGATGTCTGAGAGCACGGCCTAGTTGTAATGAGTTAACAGAAAGCATGAAGAAAACTAGACTTTACCTTCATCTTTGTGTTATTCTGTCAAGTCTCACAACTGACAGCTACATGGAAACATGGGTAAATTAACTCCTGACATGCCATCCTACATATCACAATCAGCTCAAGCTAACGTTGTTAAACAAACCCAAATAAACTACTATATAAAATAGTTTCAACCATAAACTTCATGAATGGAAACATTTTGTTAACAGCTGCTTTTATTAACCCTGTGAATCCGAAAGTGTACTTTAGTAAAGCTACAAACCTCAATCATCCACGGAAATGGATAAAGGAGGGTGTGGAAGCACTCAAAGATCAAATAATAAACCTGCAATCCAGAATTCTTGACAAAAACAGCCTGTTATATGGAACATAACAGAAATGATCTACCAAAGCTGTACAATTTCAGCTGCTCATACTGTATGTCATAAACCTTGATTTGGGCAACAGGATAAATCAGCTTGTTAAGCTTCACAGTGAACTTGGAGTCAAAGGGTTAAAGAAACAACTTTGCAGTCAAGGGAAAATTTATTTAGCACAAGGTTGACATAAGGACATCCCAACTATTTAACCCAGTTCAGGTCACAACCCATTACCATTAACCCTAGTGTTTCTTGGATTTTAGAATTTTCCACAATATTTTGTACTCTTAGTAGTGCTGAGAGCAAAAGCCCTTCTTAACTGTTCTAGAAGATAATGATAACCATATACAGTAAAAATTCCAGTGTATTTTTTTTCTAAGGGAAAAAAAAAAAGAATCAAATTGAAACAAATACTAGTTCAGAGTAATCTCAATGTTTCGACACGGACTTACTAGAGCAAACCAGGCTTTTGCAATGCTGCAGGCTACATGGAAATACTTGTACCAAAAGAGACATGGAGAAGAACAACAGAGAGGATGTTGAGCAATAGAGGGTTCACCTGGGAAAAGAGCAGTAAAAAAGCAAAAGGACAGGCATTTGTGGAAAAACCCTTGCGGAAGCCTCATGTGCCCTGGGCACTTAAGGTGCAGAGAGAGAGAGATACCTGGTAACAGAGAAAATGTTCATTTGACTGGACTTCTGGTGATAAACAACTTCCAATTCATGGTGCGTTGGAAGTGATGACCATTTTAAAGAACTTCTTTCTATCTTTTTCTGTCCCATTAAGACAGGTCTTTGTCTAAACAATATCTCTTTCATCAAATCAACTTATTTTTTAAACTATTAATAAAAGGAATTCTTGTCACTGCCAGACACAATCTGCACAACTAACAGATGACACTTCTTCTTTAATCATACCACCAATGATGGTCTTTTTTTTTTCTCACATGTTCTTAAAAACATTACTAAACCAAACTGCTCATCCAACATAAGGTGCCAGAGTGGTACCATTCTCTCATGATGAAGGGGTTCGAATCTGGCCACAGGTGTCCCAGTCATGGATGCCTAGGTTCCTCTGGAGTTGGGAAAGGAAAGGTGGCCAGGCATCAGCCTTTAATGTGCTGACAGGTCCAGGAAAATACGGACACTAACACCACATACCCTGGGTGGACACTAACACCACATACCCTGTGTGGACACTAACACCACATACCCTGGGTGCCTCTATGGTACAAAACAGCTACCTTTTACCTTACTCCACTCAACACAGTTTCAGAACATTTCCCCTGTCACTGAAGAAAACCACAGTAAACTGCACCACAGTCAATGATCTGCATGTCCTCAATATAAACTTCCTCAAACTAACATACACTTTCTGTTGATATATTCTGATGTATGTAATGAGCTTTTAACATTACATTTTTCTTTATTACAATCTGAAAACCTCAGCATGGCATAAAATCATGTTGTTTTTTTTTTTTTTTTAGAAACAAGTACACAGTGTTTCCTAACCTGAGGAACATGGACCTCAAAGGGGCCCACAGACCAGTAAATGGACTGGCTTGATTTAAAATCTTAGCATCATCTTGGTTCTACTTATAGCTTTATTTGTAATGATGGGTCCACAGCTGTTCTCAGACCAAAAAGTGTTGTCCAGTACCAAAATAAAGTTAAGAAACGCTGTAGCAAATGCTACGTAACTTATGAAAAAAACCAAAAAAAAATTCCACGTTTTGGAGCCTTTACTGTTCCCAGAATTTCCAGCAAAGGGCTGCTGACAGAACCATATCCAACTCAAAGATCATTCTGCCATGTTATTTAGGCAGACCTTGACACACGAATGAACAGAGAACAGAAACCATTGTCTGCAAAAATCTAACACAAACTGGGCAAAATAAAAGAGCATAAAACCACAAGAAAACTAATAAATCTTCACACATTTTTTAACAAACTCATTAACAGCATGGGGAAATAAGGGTGTGAAGACACAGAGCCAAAACTTGGATTATATTTGAATATGACCTGCCTTCCTAACTTGAAGAAAGGAATTAAAGAAAAAAAAAAAAAAAAAGCTGCAAAGATCCAAGATCATGATGTCCTTGACTCATCCTCTAACTCCAAATTCTCTAAATCCTCTTCAACCATATCAATGTCCTCTCCAGCAAAAAGATCTTCATCGATGTCCAGTTCTCCATTGACTGCTGAGCCACCAACAGCTGCAAGTTCATCATCATCATCGTCATCATCATCATCTGCTTCTTCTTGTAGCCGCTCCTCAGAGCTGGATGGTAAAGCTGCGGCTTGATCTAATTTATTGCATTCTTCTGGGGGTTAAAAACATGACAAGAATGCTTTCATTATTATGATAACAAAACATGACAAGAATGCTTTCATTATTATGATAACAAACCATGACAAGAATGCTTTCATTATTATGATAACAAAACATGACAGGAATGCTTTCATTATTATGATAACAAAACATGACAAGAATGCTTTCATTATTATGATAACAAAACACGACAAGAATGCTTTCATTATTATGATAAAACATGACAAGAATGCTTTCATTATTACGATAAAAAAAAAAATGCACATTTTAACACTTTCACTTGAAACAGCTCTGACATGCATAGTTTAGCAAGTGATTATGAAAAAGAATCAAGAAATAATCATGTTCTAGCAAACTGTTACAAAGGCAGATAATTAAGGTTCTTGTACATGCATCAACCCTCATTCAACCAAGATCATCAAATGTTTTTTTCCCCTACTGATCCCTTAATTAAGGCATAGTCCACATCTTTTCAAAAGCTGAAATACCTAGTTTGTAATAAGTTACTGTTTGTGAGAGTCAGGAAGAGAGTGTTACAGTGTTACACTGAACCGGTCCTGTTCTACCGATGCAAAGCCTGGACGGTCAAGTAAAGTGATACAAAGAAGGTTACAAGCAGATTAAATGTAGTTCTTAAAAAAGAATGCTGAAGATACCATGGACAGAGAGAAAATGGAACGAGGAGGTTCTGAAAGAGGCACAAGAAACAAGGAAAAGTATAACAAAGATCAGAAAATGACGATCCAAATGTGTGGGGCACGTCTGAAGGAGGGGATGTTAGAGGCAGAGCACCTAATGGCAAGTGGGAAGATGGAAGGTAGAAGAGCTAGAGGTAGACAGAGAGAAAAGATGCTTGGCGGTTTTGGCATTCTGGCACAGGAAATGCTCAATGACAAGCCTGTTGAGATGCGAAAAGGATTAAGTGTTATGGAAGGATATAATATCCTATGCCCATTGGCAAGGACCTTGTGAGAGAGAGAGAGAGAGAGAGAGAGAGAGAGATGTGACTAGAAATCATGAATTTATAATAATTTGTTACGATTTTATCTAATTTTTACTGACATCAGTATAATTTTCTTCCACAACTCTGCTTCAATGCACAGGCCAAATCTGGCCACAGCTACAAGCTGTAACAGAAAGTTAACACTTTGACTCTGTATTCCCATAAAAGTGGGATGAACAAGCATGCCCTATTCTCTGAAATCCTGTTAAAAATGAGATCTTGCTTTACTGCATCTACAGCACAAACCACCAGACTGTGGGTTCTCAATCTCTCCCCTTTTTCACTTTCCCCTCCAACCCCACTGCTACAGAAAAAAATATAATGATGTTCCTTTTCAGCCGTGGATCATATAACTCAGAGAGGTCCCTGGATATGTGAGAGAAGCCCACATCATTTCAAGAAACTCTGAGGTAGAGCCATGTAAAAATTGTCACTGGTCTTTCATTCTGTTGAAAAAAAACTATACTCTTTCATCAAGAATTCTTGCTTTTGAGGTTTTTTTTTTTTTTGGGGGGGGGGGGGGCGCCTCAATTTACTGCTGTACTCTTCTCCATCTTCATGTGACATGTCCTTTCCAGAATGTTCTTCCTCTCACTGCCTCCCTGAATGCAATGTGGTCTTCAGCAAGTTGGCTCAGAATTTCCGTGCTGTGGCGAGGCTGTCGCTTTTCTCTTTTACCTGGCACTACGCCTTCCACTATTAACCTCTCCAAAACACTGTGTCTCTTGATGTGGTCGAAGTATCTCAGCTTTCTAATTTTGATGGTGTTTATGAGCCAGTTCTCTGCCACACCTAATCCCGTCAATATCTCTTTATTTCATTTTTTTTTTTTATATCCATGATATTCTAAGTGGCCTTCTGTAACATTTAATTTCAAATGCTGTTATTCTCTTTTCTAGTGATTTGTTCCATGTTTCACATCCATATGTTCCCACTGGGAACATGTAAGCTCTTTAGCAAACATAGCTTAGTTTTCTTGTTGGTACCTTGAGACATACTCTACCTGCATTTGTTTCTGTGATGCACCTGCTAGTCTTCCTTCATTTCCACTGGGCGGTCACCACTGGTGATAATGAATAAACCAGATATTCACATTTATTTACTTTTTTTCCAGCTCTTGCTCCTCATCATCATCATCAAGTGCTGTGCCGACTGGCGTTGGCTATTATTCTTCTCCAGAGTACACGATCCTTCATGCAGGCCATCAGCTCAGTTGGTGATTTCCTCTTACACTATCCCGTCAGACTTGGTGGTCCAATGAAATTTTGGGTTTGCTTCCAATTTTGTCTTCTTCTTCGTTCGCATTTCATTAGCGATAATGTGTTACCCTGATTTTTGCGATGCGCCTTCTGGCTGGGTAACTCTGACTTCAGCACCTTTCCTTGCTAGGGCAGACTGTGGTCTTGCTCGGACTCCAATTTTGTCAATTGTCATTACTTTGGTTTTGTTGATGTTTAAAACGAGGTTCTGAGCTTCGCTGTGTCTTTTGGTGGTGAGAATCAACTATTGCAGTCCTTCTGAGCTGTTTGATAGAAGGACAGTATCATCAGTGTATCTAATTTCTGGGATCTGGTGGCCCCTGATGTTGAAAACTCCATAACATCTCCTCAAGACATTCAGGATTTCAATTTGGCCAAAACAAAAACCCCCTTGGTATGACACTGTTAATACACAGGCACGTGAGGTATAAGTGTGTTCCAACTTCTTAGTGACGAACATGGCTCCAGCAGCAAAAATAATAAGCCTCTGACATACAAGTAAACAATTCCTGACCTTGTTCTAACCACAACACTGTGAAATGACACAAGAATTAATCTAAGTATTAGAACTCCGCTGCCTGTAATGCTAACTCAACATTTTTTTGCTTAATCGCTACAGCTAACAAAGCAACACTTACCACTATTATCAATTCCATTGATCACTGGTGCGACCCTGAGTCGATCAGCCGGTGCTTGTGTTCCTGTGTTGTCCACTTCCGTCGCCATCCCTCCCCACATCTGTTCGCTTATGTCTTTCACTTTGGCGTCATCTTCCTCCTGTTAAAAAAAAAAATAATAATAATAAATGCAACATTTATAACCACAAGCATCACATCACAGAAAAATAAAACATTGATAAAACACAGATAAAATCATTTATCATTAAATTTTTGTTAATATTTATCACTAAACTGTGAAAAATATCAATATTATTTAAAACACAGCGCACAATGATTAGTGATTTTGTCAGCTAGGAAGGACCTTTCATGATTTCAAAATACCGTTTCAAATGTATGATAGAAAGAAAACAAAACCCATTATTTTTAATTCCCTTTTATGTTCAGTTCATTACAACAGCAATATCTGCAGCTTATCCCAACCTTCCTGCTTTTGTTTAGTCCCTACCAAACCAGCTTCAGCATTTCAGCTCCATGGAACAATTTTCTTCAACAACTGACTCATTCCAGAAAAACTATTTTTTTACCATTTACATACTGGAAAATGATCTATCCCCTGACCTCTTCTCCTTGAACAGCGAAAACATAATGAGAAATATAGAGAACTTGCCAGGAATATCAATTGGCGAGTACAACCTTAACAACTTAAGATACGCAGACAACACAGTTCTGACTGCTAAAAGTGAAGGGGATCTACAGATTCTTCTGGACATCGTGGTTCGTGAAAGTAAAAGTAAAAGTCTCAGCCCGAACAAAAAGAAGACAAAAGTGATGGTCATCTCAAAGAAACGAATGCCACCAAAATGTAGCATTACCACTGATGGCACAGATCTGAAACACATTGATAAATTCAAGTACTTAGGAACAATCATAACAATGTATGGGAAATGTCACAACGAAATAAAAAGCAGACGTGCTCAGGCCAAGTCAGCATTCCAGAAAATGAGAAACATCTTGTGCAACAGATCCATATCAATGCAAACAAGATTCCGAGTACTTAAATGTTACATCGAGCCAATTTTGTTTTATGGATGTGAAGCATAGTCCATGAATAAGAGTACAGAGAGAAATGGAGGCCATGGAAATGTGGTTTATAAGAAGGATGTTGAAGGTATCGTGGACAGCTAAGAAAACCAACCAAGAAGTCTTAAGAGAGGCTGGCGTTAAAAGGCAACTTATAGCAAAGATCAGGAAGCAGACAAGCGAGATTTGTAGGACATTTTCTGAGAAGAGGAAAATTGGAACACACTGTGGCAATTAGAAAAATTGAGGGAAGAAGAGACAGAGGAAGACAGAGAGAGAAGTTACTGGATGGGCTGTCAGTGTGGCTAGGAAGAAACTCACTGATGGATCTCATAATCAACTCAAAAGACAGGGAATTGTGGAGAGAAATGATTGCCTACACACCGCAGCACAGCACTTGACTGACTGACTGATACTGGAAAAAAAATAATTCACCCATTTAGTGAACAAATTAAATTATCTTTTATTAATTGTACACAGCAATCACTTCCAATAAAGTGAAAAAGAAAAGTATTTACATTAAACAAAACTTTCAAATTAAGCTGTAAATAAAATGAGTCTCACAGGAGGCCTTCACTTTTTTAAAAAAACTGGCAGGAAAGGGCTAGTAACTCCACCGTTACTTTGATGCTACCTCTAAGAACAGCAAACTAAATTGCTGTGACTCAACAACTATTTACATCATCATCATCATCTTCTCTTTCAACCTCTCCCTCCTGTGACTCAACAACTACTTACATCATCATCTTCTCTTTCAAGCTTTCCCTCCTGTGACTCAACAACTACTTACATCATCATCTTCTCTTTCAACCTCTCCCTCCTGTGACTCAACAACTACTTACATCATCATCATCATCTTCTCTTTCAACCTCTCCCTCCTGTGACTCAACAACTACTTACATCATCATCATCATCTTCTCTTTCAACCTCTCCCTCCTGTGACTCAACAACTACTTACATCATCATCATCATCTTCTCTTTCAAGTTCCTCCTGTGACTCAACAACTACTTTCATCTTCTCTTTCAAGCTCTCCCTCCTGTGACTCAACAACTACTTACATCATCATCTTCTCTTTCAAGTTCTCCCTCCTGTGACTCAACAACTACTTACATCATCATCATCATCATCATCATCTTCTCTTTCAAGTTCTCCCTCCTGTGACTCAACAACTACTTACATCATCATCATCTTCTCTTTCAAGCTCTCCCTCCTGTGACTCAACAACTACTTACATCATCATCATCATCTTCTCTTTCAAGTTCTCCCTCCTGTGACTCAACAACTACTTACATCATCATCATCATCATCTTCTCTTTCAAGCTCTCCCTCCTGTGACTCAACAACTACTTACATCATCATCATCTTCTCTTTCAAGCTTTCCCTCCTGTGACTCAACAACTACTTACATCATCATCATCTTCTCTTTCAAGCTCTCCCTCCTGTGACTCAACAACTACTTACATCATCATCATCATCATCTTCTCTTTCAAGCTCTCCCTCCTGTGACTCAACAACTACTTACATCATCATCATCTTCTCTTTCAAGCTCTCCCTCCTGTGACTCAACAACTACTTACATCATCATCATCATCATCTTCTCTTTCAAGCTCTCCCTCCTGTGACTCAACAACTACTTACATCATCATCATCATCATCTTCTCTTTCTAGCTCTCCCTCCTGTGACTCAACAACTACTTACATCATCATCATCATCTTCTCTTTCAAGCTCTCCCTCCTGTGACTCAACAACTACTTACATCATCATCATCATCATCTTCTCTTTCAAGCTCTCCCTCCTGAGCCTCATCATCATCAGCCAGGACAAGATCTGGATTAAACTCAAACATCTGACGACCACTGATCTGTTGAAGTGAACAAAAATGATGTATTTCAAACCATAAACATAATATTGTGCCAGTATTTCCTCATTTTGAGTCTTTCTTTCATACACTTTTAAAAGAATCTATACAACCATAATATACACTTGCTCTAGAAATCCCACTGAAAGCATATCGAGAAATCCCACTGTTTACTGAAGCCTATCTAGAATCCCCACTATTTACTGAAGTCTATCTAGAGACCCCACTGTTTACTGAAACATACTAGAAACCTCCATGTTTACTGTTGGAGATCTAGAAATCTCATTGTTTACTGAAACATATCTAGAAATCCTGTTGTTTACTGAAGCATATCTAGAAATCCCTCTTGCTGCTGCTGCAGATCTAGAAACCCCACTGTTTACTGAAGCATGTCAAGAAATCCTACTGTTTACTGAAGCATGTCAAGAAATCCTACTGTTTACTGAAGCATGTCAAGAAATCCTACTGTTTACTGAAGCATGTAAAGAAATCCTACTGTTTACTGAAGCATGTCAAGAAACCCCACTGTCTACTGAAGCATGTCAAGAAACCCCACTGTCTACTGAAGCATGTCAAGAAATCCCACTGTTTACTGAAGCATGTCAAGAAATCCTACTGTTTACTGAAGCATGTCAAGAAATCCTACTGTTTACTGAAGCATGTCAAGAAACCCCACTGTCTACTGAAGCATGTCAAGAAATCCTACTGTTTACTGAAGCATGTCAAGAAATCCTACTGTTTACTGAAGCATGTCAAGAAATCCTACTGTTTACTGAAGCATGTCAAGAAATCCTACTGTTTACTGAAGCATGTCAAGAAACCCCACTGTCTACTGAAGCATGTCAAGAAACCCCACTGTCTACTGAAGCATGTCAAGAAATCCTACTGTTTACTGAAGCATGTCAAGAAATCCTACTGTTTACTGAAGCATGTCAAGAAATCCTACTGTTTACTGAAGCATGTCAAGAAACCCCACTGTCTACTGAAGCATGTCAAGAAACCCCACTGTTTACTGAAGCATGTCAAGAAACCCCACTGTTTACTGAAGCATGTCAAGAAATCCCACTGTTTACTGAAGCATGTCAAGAAACCCCACTGTTTACTGAAGCATGTCAAGAAACCCCATCATCTTCTCTTTCAAGCTCTCCCTCCTGTGACTCAACAACTACTTACATCATCATCATCTTCTCTTTCAAGCTCTCCCTCCTGTGACTCAACAACTACTTACATCATCATCATCATCATCTTCTCTTTCAAGCTCTCCCTCCTGTGACTCAACAACTACTTACATCATCATCATCATCATCTTCTCTTTCAAGCTCTCCCTCCTGTGACTCAACAACTACTTACATCATCATCATCTTCTCTTTCAAGCTCTCCCTCCTGTGACTCAACAACTACTTACATCATCATCATCATCATCTTCTCTTTCAAGCTCTCCCTCCTGTGACTCAACAACTACTTACATCATCATCATCATCATCTTCTCTTTCAAGCTCTCCCTCCTGTGACTCAACAACTACTTACATCATCATCATCATCATTCTCTTTCAAGCTCTCCCTCCTGTGACTCAACAACTACTTACATCATCATCATCATCTTCTCTTTCAAGCTCTCCCTCCTGTGACTCAACAACTACTTACATCATCATCATCATCATCTTCTCTTTCAAGCTCTCCCTCTTGTGACTCAACAACTACTTACATCATCATCATCATCATCTTCTCTTTCAAGCTCTCCCTCCTGTGACTCAACAACTACTTACATCATCATCTTCTCTTTCAAGCTTTCCCTCCTGTGACTCAACAACTACTTACATCATCATCTTCTCTTTCAACCTCTCCCTCCTGTGACTCAACAACTACTTACATCATCATCTTCTCTTTCAAGCTCTCCCTCCTGTGACTCAACAACTACTTACATCATCATCATCATCATCTTCTCTTTCAAGCTCTCCCTCCTGTGACTCAACAACTACTTACATCATCATCTTCTCTTTCAACCTCTCCCTCCTGTGACTCAACAACTACTTACATCATCATCATCATCATCTTCTCTTTCAAGCTCTCCCTCCTGTGACTCAACAACTACTTACATCATCATCATCATCTTCTCTTTCAAGCTCTCCCTCCTGTGACTCAACAACTACTTACATCATCATCATCATCATCTTCTCTTTCAAGCTCTCCCTCCTGAGCCTCATCATCATCAGCCAGGACAAGATCTGGATTAAACTCAAACATCTGACGACCACTGATCTGTTGAAGTGAACAAAAATGATGTATTTCAAACCATAAACATAATATTGTGCCAGTATTTCCTCATTTTGAGTCTTTCTTTCATACACTTTTAAAAGAATCTATACAACCATAATATACACTTGCTCTAGAAATCCCACTGAAAGCATATCGAGAAATCCCACTGTTTACTGAAGCCTATCTAGAATCCCCACTATTTACTGAAGTCTATCTAGAGACCCCACTGTTTACTGAAACATACTAGAAACCTCCATGTTTACTGTTGGAGATCTAGAAATCTCATTGTTTACTGAAACATATCTAGAAATCCTGTTGTTTACTGAAGCATATCTAGAAATCCCTCTTGCTGCTGCTGCAGATCTAGAAACCCCACTGTTTACTGAAGCATGTCAAGAAATCCTACTGTTTACTGAAGCATGTCAAGAAATCCTACTGTTTACTGAAGCATGTCAAGAAATCCTACTGTTTACTGAAGCATGTAAAGAAATCCTACTGTTTACTGAAGCATGTCAAGAAACCCCACTGTCTACTGAAGCATGTCAAGAAACCCCACTGTCTACTGAAGCATGTCAAGAAATCCCACTGTTTACTGAAGCATGTCAAGAAATCCTACTGTTTACTGAAGCATGTCAAGAAATCCTACTGTTTACTGAAGCATGTCAAGAAACCCCACTGTCTACTGAAGCATGTCAAGAAATCCTACTGTTTACTGAAGCATGTCAAGAAATCCTACTGTTTACTGAAGCATGTCAAGAAATCCTACTGTTTACTGAAGCATGTCAAGAAATCCTACTGTTTACTGAAGCATGTCAAGAAACCCCACTGTCTACTGAAGCATGTCAAGAAACCCCACTGTCTACTGAAGCATGTCAAGAAATCCTACTGTTTACTGAAGCATGTCAAGAAATCCTACTGTTTACTGAAGCATGTCAAGAAATCCTACTGTTTACTGAAGCATGTCAAGAAACCCCACTGTCTACTGAAGCATGTCAAGAAACCCCACTGTTTACTGAAGCATGTCAAGAAACCCCACTGTTTACTGAAGCATGTCAAGAAACCCCACTGTTTACTGAAGCATGTCAAGAAACCCCACTGTTTACTGAAGCATGTCAAGAAACCCCACTGTCTACTGAAGCATGTCAAGAAACCCCACTGTTTACTGAAGCATGTCAAGAAACCCCACTGTTTACTGAAGCATGTCAAGAAACCCCACTGTCTACTGAAGCATGTCAAGAAACCCCACTGTCTACTGAAGCATGTCAAGAAATCCCACTGTTTACTGAAGCATGTCAAGAAATCCTACTGTTTACTGAAGCATGTCAAGAAATCCTACTGTTTACTGAAGCATGTCAAGAAACCCCACTGTCTACTGAAGCATGTCAAGAAACCCCACTGTTTACTGAAGCATGTCAAGAAACCCCACTGTTTACTGAAGCATGTCAAGAAACCCCACTGTTTACTGAAGCATGTCAAGAAACCCCACTGTTTACTGAAGCATGTCAAGAAACCCCACTGTCTACTGAAGCATGTCAAGAAACCCCACTGTTTACTGAAGCATGTCAAGAAACCCCACTGTTTACTGAAGCATGTCAAGAAACCCCACTGTCTACTGAAGCATGTCAAGAAACCCCACTGTTTACTGAAGCATGTCAAGAAATCCTACTGTTTACTGAAGCATGTCAAGAAATCCTACTGTTTACTGAAGCATGTCAAGAAATCCTACTGTTTACTGAAGCATGTAAAGAAATCCTACTGTTTACTGAAGCATGTCAAGAAACCCCACTGTCTACTGAAGCATGTCAAGAAACCCCACTGTCTACTGAAGCATGTCAAGAAATCCCACTGTTTACTGAAGCATGTCAAGAAATCCTACTGTTTACTGAAGCATGTCAAGAAATCCTACTGTTTACTGAAGCATGTCAAGAAACCCCACTGTCTACTGAAGCATGTCAAGAAATCCTACTGTTTACTGAAGCATGTCAAGAAATCCTACTGTTTACTGAAGCATGTCAAGAAATCCTACTGTTTACTGAAGCATGTCAAGAAATCCTACTGTTTACTGAAGCATGTCAAGAAACCCCACTGTCTACTGAAGCATGTCAAGAAACCCCACTGTCTACTGAAGCATGTCAAGAAATCCTACTGTTTACTGAAGCATGTCAAGAAATCCTACTGTTTACTGAAGCATGTCAAGAAATCCTACTGTTTACTGAAGCATGTCAAGAAACCCCACTGTCTACTGAAGCATGTCAAGAAACCCCACTGTTTACTGAAGCATGTCAAGAAACCCCACTGTTTACTGAAGCATGTCAGAAACCCCACTGTTTACTGAAGCATGTCAAGAAACCCCACTGTTTACTGAAGCATGTCAAGAAACCCCACTGTCTACTGAAGCATGTCAAGAAACCCCACTGTTTACTGAAGCATGTCAAGAAACCCCACTGTTTACTGAAGCATGTCAAGAAACCCCACTGTCTACTGAAGCATGTCAAGAAACCCCACTGTCTACTGAAGCATGTCAAGAAATCCCACTGTTTACTGAAGCATGTCAAGAAATCCTACTGTTTACTGAAGCATGTCAAGAAATCCTACTGTTTACTGAAGCATGTCAAGAAACCCCACTGTCTACTGAAGCATGTCAAGAAACCCCACTGTTTACTGAAGCATGTCAAGAAACCCCACTGTTTACTGAAGCATGTCAAGAAACCCCACTGTTTACTGAAGCATGTCAAGAAACCCCACTGTTTACTGAAGCATGTCAAGAAACCCCACTGTCTACTGAAGCATGTCAAGAAACCCCACTGTTTACTGAAGCATGTCAAGAAACCCCACTGTTTACTGAAGCATGTCAAGAAACCCCACTGTTTACTGAAGCATGTCAAGAAACCCTACTGTTTACTGAAGCATGTCAAGAAATCCTACTGTTTACCGAAGCATGTCAAGAAACCCCACTGTTTACTGAAGCATGTCAAGAAATCCCACTGTCTACTGAAGCATGTCAAGAAATCCTACTGTTTACTGAAGCATGTCAAGAAACCCCACTGTCTACTGAAGCATGTCAAGAAACCCCACTGTCTACTGAAGCATGTCAAGAAACCCCACTGTTTACTGAAGCATGTCAAGAAACCCCACTGTCTACTGAAGCATGTCAAGAAACCCCACTGTCTACTGAAGCATGTCAAGAAACCCCACTGTTTACTGAAGCATGTCAAGAAATCCCACTGTCTACTGAAGCATGTCAAGAAATCCTACTGTTTACTGAAGCATGTCAAGAAACCCCACTGTCTACTGAAGCATGTCAAGAAACCCCACTGTTTACTGAAGCATGTCAAGAAACTGTTTACTACAGTTAAAGCTAATGAGGCAGAACCTGGTTATCTGTCTCAAGTCCTGAATAAATAAGCTCTTTTGCAATGAATGGAAATGACAGACAGTGAGACTATGCATTCACATTCTGAAGCACTGGTTGATTTCATGTAATATGGACGTACTTTCATTCAAGTGTCATGTTCTCAGGTGGAATATCATCATCTGCCCTCTCCAGTTTTTAACTTACTCAAAAAAAAACATGCTTGCATTTTTATTAAAACTACTGATTAGAAAGTCACAGCGTGAAACAGATCAGCATTTCCCAAGTCCACACGAAACACAACAATCCCACTCTCCTCATCACACATTTCTGTCTCTGAACTCCTGATACTGCATCCTAGAGTCTGACAGTCTTAGAATATCTAAGAAACTAGGCTAACACCCTAGAAGTCAAGAACACCCTAAAAGTCAAGATCACCATTTCTGATTGGCCTAGTATCTCATCGCCATATGTGATTGGCCTAGTATCTCATCTCTCAAAAGTGGTGGATCACGATAAGGATCCAGCACTGCAGTCCCTAGTATCAAGCTCAGGCTGCCTGGATCACTGAACAGTGGACAACCCACAAGTGGGGAGTAACGGCAACCCATAAAGTGAAAGTAAAGGTAACTCACGAGCAGGAAGTAAATGTAACCCACATGGGGAAAGTGAACGCTGGAGATTTGCTCTATCCAAGACTGAATAATTCCAAAATTAGATAATAGAGGCAAATTGCTGAGATTTAGCTCTTCAGCAACAACACTCAGCTTTGCTAATGGTATCTTTAAATGGTGTGAATAAACACTGCGCTGTTTTATACCATCTCTACAAAAGAAACAAGCACCAACTAAGGAAAATGTACTAAGAAATGGTACCTGGGCCTACCAATCCACACCAGTCCAGCAGACTTCTGATGTAGAAACCCCGCAGATCAAATCAAGCTCCCTACTACAAAGTTAGTTTGGTACTCATGACCTGGCACTACTAAATGAATACTGTTGTCAGAAACTGACCTTCATGTGACTGCTCTAAAAGAGATGGCCTAATTATTGCGACCAGAGATGACCAGAACTCTATCCTATCTTTCTGTAGACCACCTGGGACAGGCTGCTATATCATTTCTACATGGCTAGTGGGGCATCACGTTTCACATTCTCCATGCTGGTGCAATTTGCAAAAAAAAACTTGGTGCACTCCAGGAATTAAAGATGGTTAGCCCCATCCAACTCAACACCTGCGTTTCAAGATCCCTACCTCAATGTCGTCTGCACAGAATTTAAGTTGGCCATTTACAGGAAGGGTATCAATCAACAAACACAACTTTAATTTTCAACTGGAATTGTGGTGTCCTAAAGTGGTTCTCTGAAACATACGCAGATGTTACCATTGCTAGTAAATGCAGGCTGCATCTTTCTGCCTGGTGCAAGTCTTTCACTCTGCTGAAAGCTTGACAAAGTTGTTAGTCCTACTGTTATCAAAAAGACCATGTTCTACAAGGCTCGTTACATGTCAATATAGGCAACACAAAAACTAAAGCTCCAAGAACAAACTCTGATGTATAAGAACAAATCTGGTACTTACTCCAACAGTTCGCCCTGCCTTGTAATCTGCCTTCTTCTTTTCTTGGTCTGCCATGAGCTTTTCAACCTTCTCACGTTTCTGAAAACAGCACATGCTTAACAGTAAACTTCATGATCAACTACCAATTCCTACATTTCATTCTTAAAAACAAAAAAAACAAAAAAACTTTCTAAAAAGTAGAAAGATCAAGAAAGAAAAGGGCACAAAATGTACACTGAATCAAAAAAAAAAAAAAAAATTACAACAACCAATTTGTTCTTAATCTCCACATAAATTAAACTCATATGCGCAGAGGTGCCTTTTTTTCTTTTTTTAAGTTTCCCTTTATGGATCCTTTTGCCAAAATATTGGTTGTTTTCTTTGCTATTTAAATCACACTCCTCGCTTTTAAAATACTGTATTGCACCTTTTTTTTTTTTTTATAATCCACACTAGCATGGCTATGCAAACGTGTAGATTCTGTCACTGAAAAATTCCAATGAATCATTAAATATCTTCAACATCACTCTAAAGTAAAACATTCCCAATTAAAATAACTGAGACCTACCATTTGAAAATGAAAACTACTTTTAAGCCACTAACTTCTCTTGTCAGATGTCATACTAATAATAAACCCTAAAAGTCAAGATCACCATTTCTGATTGGCCTAGTATCTCATCGCCATATGTGATTGGCCTAGTATCTCATCTCTCAAAAGTGGTGGATCACGATAAGGATCCAGCACTGCAGTCCCTAGTATCAAGCTCAGGCTGCCTGGATCACTGAACAGTGGACAACCCACAAGTGGGGAGTAACGGCAACCCATAAAGTGAAAGTAAAGGTAACTCACGAGCAGGAAGTAAATGTAACCCACATGGGGAAAGTGAACGCTGGAGATTTGCTCTATCCAAGACTGAATAATTCCAAAATTAGATAATAGAGGCAAATTGCTGAGATTTAGCTCTTCAGCAACAACACTCAGCTTTGCTAATGGTATCTTTAAATGGTGTGAATAAACACTGCGCTGTTTTATACCATCTCTACAAAAGAAACAAGCACCAACTAAGGAAAATGTACTAAGAAATGGTACCTGGGCCTACCAATCCACACCAGTCCAGCAGACTTCTGATGTAGAAACCCCGCAGATCAAATCAAGCTCCCTACTACAAAGTTAGTTTGGTACTCATGACCTGGCACTACTAAATGAATACTGTTGTCAGAAACTGACCTTCATGTGACTGCTCTAAAAGAGATGGCCTAATTATTGCGACCAGAGATGACCAGAACTCTATCCTATCTTTCTGTAGACCACCTGGGACAGGCTGCTATATCATTTCTACATGGCTAGTGGGGCATCACGTTTCACATTCTCCATGCTGGTGCAATTTGCAAAAAAAAACTTGGTGCACTCCAGGAATTAAAGATGGTTAGCCCCATCCAACTCAACACCTGCGTTTCAAGATCCCTACCTCAATGTCGTCTGCACAGAATTTAAGTTGGCCATTTACAGGAAGGGTATCAATCAACAAACACAACTTTAATTTTCAACTGGAATTGTGGTGTCCTAAAGTGGTTCTCTGAAACATACGCAGATGTTACCATTGCTAGTAAATGCAGGCTGCATCTTTCTGCCTGGTGCAAGTCTTTCACTCTGCTGAAAGCTTGACAAAGTTGTTAGTCCTACTGTTATCAAAAAGACCATGTTCTACAAGGCTCGTTACATGTCAATATAGGCAACACAAAAACTAAAGCTCCAAGAACAAACTCTGATGTATAAGAACAAATCTGGTACTTACTCCAACAGTTCGCCCTGCCTTGTAATCTGCCTTCTTCTTTTCTTGGTCTGCCATGAGCTTTTCAACCTTCTCACGTTTCTGAAAACAGCACATGCTTAACAGTAAACTTCATGATCAACTACCAATTCCTACATTTCATTCTTAAAAACAAAAAAAACAAAAAAACTTTCTAAAAAGTAGAAAGATCAAGAAAGAAAAGGGCACAAAATGTACACTGAATCAAAAAAAAAAAAAAAATTACAACAACCAATTTGTTCTTAATCTCCACATAAATTAAACTCATATGCGCAGAGGTGCCTTTTTTTCTTTTTTTAAGTTTCCCTTTATGGATCCTTTTGCCAAAATATTGGTTGTTTTCTTTGCTATTTAAATCACACTCCTCGCTTTTAAAATACTGTATTGCACCTTTTTTTTTTTTTTATAATCCACACTAGCATGGCTATGCAAACGTGTAGATTCTGTCACTGAAAAATTCCAATGAATCATTAAATATCTTCAACATCACTCTAAAGTAAAACATTCCCAATTAAAATAACTGAGACCTACCATTTGAAAATGAAAACTACTTTTAAGCCACTAACTTCTCTTGTCAGATGTCATACTAATAATAAACCTTAACCGTAGTAAAATTTGATTATGCTCTGATTAAAGTTATCTCTGATTATATCCTTCTCAGTTTACCTTTCTCTCTTTCCACTTAAGGAATGACTCCAGGGAAACCTTAGTAACATTCAAGCCCAAAGCTGCTCTCTGGAATGACAGAAAGTTAACATTCAACTCTCTGGAATGACAAAAAGTTAACATTCAACTCTCTGGAATGACAAAAAGTTAGTATTCAACAATGAGAATATTTTATTCTCTCTCTTGTTCTCTCATCCATCCACCTACCCATATGTGCATATACCAACACTGAAAACTGAAAAAATTAAATAATCTCATGGCTGAATATAAGCTACATGATGATGATGATGTTCAAGTGCATCAGTCTGCTAGTCAGTGATATGTTCTCTCACAGAAAGTTTGTGGATTTAATGGCCCGGGACCGTCAACCAAGCTATAAAAACAGGTATACAACACACTTGTGAATAAAACAGTCTCTAAAAAAAGAACATGACTGCAGGGTGAGGAACACCAGAACACACCATACATCTACAGATGTTGGTGAATGAAGACAATATAGGTTACTATGTGAAGGTTAGATCTAGAAATAACTAACTTTGCCAGTGCACAGTAGATGAAAAGCTTGTGTGAGCTGCAATGATTAGGCCCAATGTTGTCTGTTACCTGGATCAATGAACACAACCTGATAACACCCTGTTCTATTTCCTCTACTGAGTCCACACAATAGGCTTTTATGATATTACTGATTGTCCACACAACAGGCTTTTATGATATTACTGATTGTCCACACAATAGGCTTTTATGATATTACTGATTGTCCACACAATAGGCTTTTAAGATATTACTGATTGTCCACACAACAGGCTTGTATGATACTTTAGGTTGTCCACACAATAGGCTTTTATGATACTGGAGGTTGTCTAACAATAAGGATGGGATTCAACAACTCTACCAAAGTAAAGGTACTTTTTGAGATGCCTGCTTGACTATGTTTGCTCAGAGAAGTAAGAAAAAAAAAACAACCACATTCACCTGCTATTAAATGTGGTATCTTTACTCTAAGACATTCACCACTATATCAAGTACCAAGAACAGATATGAAAGACAACAAGGACTGAAGCATTATATTACCTCTGTCTCTACAAGCTCTTCTATGGAAAGCTGGTCCTCCTTCTCCTCTTTCTTTTGGTCTTTCTTCAGAACAAAACCTTCAGGGAAGTAAAGAAAATGTGACTATAGGTTCACTTGCTGGTTCAAACTTCCACTCATTTATATGTGCCATTTCAGTTGGTACTAATCATGTTTCTCAAGCTTGTGTGTGTAGTGCTTGGTATTTTTAATAGTAAAGATGCTTTTCTTTTTCTCTGTCTCCTTTTCTTCATTCTTCCTGTGACTATCAGGTTATCTAACTTTTGTTTTCTCATGGACTGACCAAAGAAGTTAAGGCCATCTTTTATTCATTATAAGCATGATTTATCTAGAGAGTGACAGCATGAAAGTGGCTTCATTTTGATTTCTGTCCATCTTTCCTAGCAGCCTGTGAGTATCCACAAGACAGCGATGGCACTGAAACACGAAATGTTCCACAGTATAGGGTGGCAAAGAGTCAAATGACACATTTTAAATTTGAATTGGCTCGGCTGTTGATAATGTGTGGTAGTCACTGGAGTGATGCAATAAGGAGATAACAATGACTCAGTTTCAATGGATCATTAAATCATGTCACACTGCACCAGCACTGCTCATTTTTACTACAAAACAAAATCTGTGACTGAAGCACAGAATCAGTTTAGACATCACTTTACTGGTAATCACCACGGCCAGGTTCCGTCTTGGAATACATTACTGGTGTGGGTGAGTAAATTTGAGGAAACAGATAGTGGAGTTCCACAAACTGTGCGCGCGCCCAAAGACCTACAGAGAGTGAGAAAAGGTTTTCAACACTATCCACAATGTCCGCCATGCCAGCAGTCTCACATTTTAGGTGTCAACAGAAAAAGTTTAGGCTTTGTGCTGAAGGAGATCATATTTCATCTGTACAAGATCAAAACTGCCCAATAACTTTTGAACAGAGACAAAGGATCATGTGTTCAATTCTGTTTCACTATGCATGGCTTGCTATTGGAAAAAAATCCTGAGATCTTAAAAAATGTGATAGCTGAGGAAGCTCATTTTTACCTGTTGGGGTTTGTCAATAAGCAGAATATGAAACACTGGTCACCTGAGAGCTCTCAAGAATAGAATTGTATGAAATGCTTATGTACTCTCCAAAAGTGATGGAGTGGTGTGAAATCAGCCTTTGGGACTGTGGGACTGTATTTCTTTGTGGACAACAAAGAAGAAACTATGATTGTAAAGTGAGACTATTACATCACAATGTTAGAATCCTCTGTCATGCCACACCTGAGACACCTTGGAACTGACTCAAAAGTCTTTCATTTTCAACAGGATGGGGCAGCAGTCCACACTATATAAAACAGTATGACTTCTTCAGCAATCGTGCAGATGTGCTACCTCTCATTTCAGTGACATCATGTGACCATCTTGCCATCTACAGGGATTCTTGAAAGATTGTGTGTATCAAGGACATATGACAGCTGAAGAGCTTGGACAAGGTTGCTATCACTGATGAGTACTTACTGAGAAGTATGCATGCCCATATTCCAGAAATGCCTGCAAACATGAAGACCCAAATGGATACCATCTCTTTGATGTACTTTTCAAGAAACAGGTTTGTCGAGTATTTGATAATAAATGGCAATTTTATTCTATTTATAGGTGGTTTTAATGATTCTTCCTGCTTTGAATTAAAATGTTCATGACCTTTCAAAATGTGTATGTCAGCTCAGCATCACCCTGTATATGGACATAAGAAGACCACTCCTACAGAATGTAAAGTATGGGGCTAAGACATTCACTGCAGGATGTGTATTTTAGCACTGTTGCCTCTGTTCATCTAAGCATTTATTTTATTGTTTCACTGTCTACACAACTTTCTTTTTTTATCCAGAGAGAAAACAATTTCAAAACAAAACATTTTCATATAGTCTAAACAGAACATTTTCAAGTACAACAGTCTAAATAACCATTCTGGGATAGAACATTTTACATACAATAGTCTAAACAGTTTAGCAAGTTTTACCAGGAGGCAGGCAATGTCTGTAGATACACTTGGCGCCGTTGGGACACTCCCAGAACCATCCATACTTGTTGCTCTCTACAGCATCCAGGAAAAATTTGCAGATCTGCCCATAAGAGACAGAGAGAACACATAAATTTTCAGTATCTGTGTTACAGGACAACACAATATAAGCACATTCACCAATATTGAGAAGTTCAAATTTCTTTCATTCGTTATCTGCCAAACTGGTCAGAACTGGCATATCAAGCTTTTCTAATCACATGTTTATATTTCTAATTAGATCCCTTACTTCTCCTTTCCTTGTTCATTAAAAGAATATTTCTTCTCCTTCGTACGCACACTGGCGATGATGGTACCTTGATTTTTGCGATGCGCCTTCTGGCTGGGTATCTCTGACTTCAGCACCTTTCCTTGCTAGTGCAGACTGTGGTCTTGCTTGGACTGCCATGAAGACAGTGGTGTAGGCTGGCCTAGCCAAAACTTTTGCTTTCCAGTCTCTGGTGGCCCCTTCTCCACATCAGGACCAACAGCTTTGAGACAGTTCCACAGAGACACTCTGACTTTGGGAATGAGGAATCTGATGAATGCGTCAACGATATCCAATCCCTGCCACCTATAGCTGCTGGCTCTGTTTTGTTTACCTCATTCTGATAGCCATTGCTGTAAAGACCTATCGGCTTGTCACGTCCTGAATTCACTGGTTTCACACCAGATTTTCCTCATCCCTGCCAGCAATCTCCATGTCCCCATCTGTCCACCAACCTGACATTACATTTTACAAAAATAACAATTACAATTAGTGTCAACTGCTAAAGGTTTCTGGGCTATAGAAGTAGGTCAGAGTTTTTAAGCAATCAGATCTATGTTCACCGTCTCACAAAGACTATGTAAGACAAGTGTGTTTTTAATACAGTTGTTCCTAGGGGGAAAAGAATATTTCTAATTAGATCTCTTACTTCTCCTTTCTTTGTCCATTAACTCTTCCCGCACTACAGAAAAAAAAACACAGCGTTCCCATCCGTGCCACACAAAAAGCATGGGTCTTGATATGTATAGGGGGTATAGTTGTAAAAGTGAATGTACAAAGTATTTCCACTTTAAAAGTATACATATTATGCATGAAAATAGGTGTAAATGTAAGAAGATTTCATAAATGAAGAGTTTTTTTAGGAAAAAAGAAGTAGTGTGATGATTTTAGCTGATAATTGTGTACTGATTACCATCGGCGATGCCTAGATGTACAATGTTTACCATCAGCGATTTCCTGATCTACTTAAATTTTCGTCCAATCTCGTCCTGTGGTGGCATTCTCACTAAAATAATGTCTGAAATAACCTTCTAACTACATCTCCAGTCCATTTACTAAGTCTAGATGCACTTGGGGTACATTCAGGGACAGTGGTCTGGTCATAGGACATGTCCTTATGCCTCCGAAATCACAATAAATATTGAAATTTCTCAGTTAAAAACATTGATTTCACTCGGTTGTTAGCCATGCTTTGGATTGAACTATGAAAGGTCACCAGACATGCGCAGATAAATCGTGTACAATAAAAAGTTACAATAGTTTTACACTGCAATGAAACAAAATCACTATGTGGATGGCAGGCACTAGACTAACAGGAAGAATTCTCTATAGTGTCGATGGCAGGGAAAAAGTTAAAAGAATATTTCTAATTAGATCATTTACTTCTCCTTTCCTTGTTCATTAAAAGAATATTTCTAATTAGATCCCTTACTTCTCTTTTCCTTGTTCATTAAAATAATATTTCTAATTAGATCCCTTGCTTCTCTTTTCCTTGTTCATTAAAAGAATATTTCCAATTCACTCCCTTACTTCTCCTTTCTTTGTTCATTACAGCCAAATATTTCTCACTCTCTCTTTTTTTTTTCTCTGTTTGGTATTTGAAAGGTCATCAAGTTCTCTAACATTTGTCTTCTCATGGTATGTTCAAAGATTATGTATTGTCTTTTACTTACAGTTTTAACTAACTCACAGACCTCTGGGAGTCATGAACCCCCTCCCCCCCTTCCCAACTGGTATAAAGAACAGTGGAACAGATTTAAAAAGTTAATATGTGAGTAGAGAATAACGTAATAGGTAAAGAATAATCAGACACTTAAAAACAAATGTGACAGGCAAGGTAAAGAATAATCAGACACATAAAAACAAATGTGACAGGCAAGGTAAAGAATAATCAGACACATAAAAACAAATGTGACAGGCAAGGTAAAGAATAATCAGACACTTAAAAACAAATGTGACAGGCAAAGTAAAGAATAATCAGGCACATAAAAACAAATGTGATAGGCAAGGTAAAGAATACTCAGACACATAAAAACAAATGTGGCAGATAAGGTAAAGAATAAGCGTCTTCTCATTAAATTTTTGATGTTCCAAGGTCGCAATCCATTTTTATCCATTCAATTTCAAGGCTTCTTTATCTGTTCCGTAACACTAATCTTTTCTTTTACGGAAATGGCCTTTTGCTCCAACCCCCAACCTGGAGGACCAGGATCCAAGTTCCGTTTGACCCCCTACCTGAATAATCTGACATGTTTAAAAAACAAATGTGACAGAGAAACTCACAATAGCAGTTTTAGGTTTGGCTTTATCACTCTCCCCATGTTTCTGGTTGATAACGTCCTCTAGCATGGCCTCATCCCAGGACTCCATGGTATCTGTCACATGATCACATTCACATGATACACTTGATCATATATCACACAATGGTTTTTTTTTTAAATAGCATTCATGATATGAGCAAGAAAAAAACGTAAAAGTTTCCTGACGAGCTGCAGAACTAAACTGACACCAAGTAGAGAGGATAATCAAAATTCGTTAGACGTACTATGAGACGGCGGAAGAACCTGACAAGCACCTGAAAACTCAAAAGGGAAAAAAAAAAGTATGAGATGGAAAGAAAAATATCTGAAAAGGCTGAACAAGTGGTACAGAGAAAGGCAAAACAGGCCTGATAATAAACAACAGAAGACCGTACAAAGCGGATAGGAATGTAACAATCATCACTAAACCTATCAACATGACACATGATAAATGAATAAACATTATTTGTGCTTTTGGGGGGGTGGGGAGGGGAGGGGGTGTTGGTCTCAGTGTTAGATGGATGTCTGCTTCGAGTGTTGGAGGCCACAATTAAAATTTCACCAAAAATGGCAAGGACTTATTTTCTTGTGAAACCTTTGGCAATAAATTTTCCTGGTCTCTAGACAGTGGGACCAAGTGTCCATGTGCACTGCTGCGCACGTTAGAAATCCACTGGCAGCTGGAAATTGGAAAAAAAAGAGTAGGAAAGATGGTTGCAGTCCATGCAAATTTTGAGGAAAATCTACCAAGGAAACTGTCACTGGTGCTTAGAATATCTCTGCTGACTGCAACACCAAATTGTGAAGTCTTAGAATGGCTGGGAGTGCAGATATAAGGAAGTCCTTACTACGATGAAGTCGTTTCCAAACAAACTCATATTTCTGGTTTATAAATCATGGAGTAACAATGTGCTTTATGGTGGTTTCTTGTTAATTATATGAGTCTGTTTTCACTATTCTCTGGACCATTTTCACTCCCTTGCTGCATATCTGCCTATCTCTCATTATACTGACCCTTTTATTGGTTGTATTTCAATCCTCTACATAATTAATGTTTGGTCCTATTGTTTCTATATCTCTTTCTCCAGCACAAAAGACAATAAAACATACATAAATTTTTAAACACTCAAAATATTTCTAAGATATCCCACAACACATAAATGCCTTTGAATGTAAATGCTACAGAAGAGTTATTCAAATATCATGGACACAAAAAAGAACAAATATATCCATACTACAAGAACTTAATATTGAAGAAGGCTGGCTAGTAAAGAGGATTAAACAAAGAAAACTGAAATATTTTGGACACATTAAACGTCATGATAATCTAGAGAAGGCTGTATTGGAAAGGTACATAATGGGAAAAAAAGAAAGAGAGGAAGATCAAGGCGAAGATGGCTGAAAGACATCGTTGATGATCTGCAAATGGATGCATCAGCAGCAGGCCATCTTGCTCACAACCGAGAGGCCTACATAAGTGCTGTTAGGGAGGCAAAGTTCTGCAAGGGACATGCAAATGAATGAATGAATCCCATAACTCAAAAACAGTTCAAAATGAAAAATTAGACACCTATGACAGGCAACAGCGTTACAGCATAAGCTGCCAAAGAGCTTTTATTTCACACTTTAAACAGTTCCTCTCTCTCTCTCTCTCTCTGAACCTTAAGTGCCCAGGGCACATGGGGCTTCCGCAAGGGTTTTCCACAAATGCCTGTCCTTCGCCTTTTTTCTGCTCTTGCCCAGGTGAGCCCTCTATTGTTCAGCATCCTTTCTGTTGTTCTTCTCCATGTCTCTGCGTGTAAATTCATCTTCTTTACAACTTTATTAGCCTGTTCCGTCTCACTGAAGGTTCATTTTTTCCACATTACCATCTTCTACCAGCAAAAAGTTATACAGAACATATAAAAATAAATTTATATACAGAATGAAAATATAAACATAAACTTATGTACAGAAAGAACACATAAAACGAAATTTATATACAGAATGAACATATAAACATAAACTTATGTACAGAAAGAACATAGAAACAATCTTGAAAAAAATACTGCAGTCTGTCAAATCTTTGAAAAAAGAATAGAAAATAGATAAGGAGATCCACCACCAAAATCCCTCCCTGCCCCCAGAAACCTCCATGAACTCTCAAGAAGTGTACAACCAGGCACAAACTCACCTTTCTTATCTTCATATATATTGCGTTTTTCTCCTTTCCTCTCTATAGCCAGGTCATGGGAAAACTTGCATTTATCCCCCTTTGTACATTGACCCTGCTTGAAAAATGCACACAGCACAGACTTTGGATCCACACCTGAAATTATGTGTAGAAAATTTTTTCTCAAGAAAAATACATAACAATTTTATGAACAGAGATATGAAATAGACAATCACAGGCAAGAAAGCTCCCCCCCCCTCCCCCACCCAATCATCTATACTGAACTAAAGCAAGTTCAATATACAAAGGACTGATTTTTTTCATGAACATGATTTTCTTTGATGCACTGGCAACCAAGAGTTTTGTTCCTCACTGTTCACTCTAACATCAACACCAGTCTCTCTCATAGATGTAGCATTTCATCTCAGGGTTTCAGTATCACCACAATGAAGGTGGATATTACATTTGAATTGAATAATCTTGATTTGGTTTTTGTGCTTATAACTTTTGAAATCCATATGTTCTCAAGATTTTTGAAGGACAATGCTGCTTTTGCAATTCAAATTCTAACTACCTTGCTGGTGTCACAAAGAAAGACCAATCTTTGGCAAAACTAGCATCCTATTAAAATCAAGTAAAGACCAAAAGCAAATGATGGGCCGAACACTTCCAAGAAATACTTAATCGACCACACCCAAAAGAAATTAACTTACCATTCCCACAACTAAATGTCAACCTAGATGAAATTCCACTGAATGAAACTGAAACAGCAGTGAATCTAATGGCTAACAACAAAGCTGCATGTGAAGATGAAATAACAGCCAAAATGTTAAAAGCTATTAACAGTGACAAGGTGAGCCAACTACAGAGAACTTTTAATAAAATTTGGAAAGAAGAAAAGGTACCTTCTAAATGGAAAAAAGGAATCATTGTTAAAATATCCACAAAAAAAAAAGGCAACCTTAGTGACTGTAATAATTGGAGAGGAGTAACCTTACTATCTGTTGTGTCAAAAGTATTTTGCAAAGTCATTCTGAATAGACTTAAATATACAGTGGAGACTGCAATGAGAGAAGAACAAGCAGGATTTTGACAAGGGAGAAGCTGTCTCCAACAAGAATATTAAGAATAATACTTGAACTGAAAAGCAAAAATCAACCCTGAACTTCACTGACCTTAAAAAGGCATTTGATAGCATACACAGAGATTCACTGTAGAGAACTTTAAGTCTATATGGAACACCATCTAAAATTGTCAACATCATTAAGGATCTCTTATAAATAAATTTCTCCTCAATACAATTATAACACAACCACTACTAGGAGGTTCACCATAGTAAAACTGTCTAGATAACATCACAAAGAACATCAGTGATAAAGCCTACCTTTTGATACAGTCTGGGCCACAGGTTTAAACAAAGCATTGATTTCTTCCTGCAACCTCTTCTTCTCATCCTTCTTGGCAGTCTTCTCTGCCTGCTGTTGTGCATCAAGCTATCGGAGCATGCAGACCTCAAAATATGCAAAAACCGTTGGGTTATGACTGTATCCATTACTTCTGTTTAGTTCCGAGTCCAGAACTTCTCTACCTTGTCCACCAAACAGGTCTCATTTTTCTGTACATCCATATTTTAGAGGTCTCCCTTCTCTTGTTAATATACAAGTCTCTGGATCAGAGAACCATATCTGCTAGTCTACCACATGACAACTCACAGCTTTAACTGTTTTTTTGTTGGCTCCGAATTTAGGAAAGAATACTCTCAACCACAAAACAATTTTCTTGAACATTTTTTTCTACGATACAAAATTAGAACATTTGACTTCTCCAGTCTCATGTTTATGAATGTTCACTTTTTTTTTTTTTTTAAACTTTGTGGCAAGAAGTGGAATATGACGGCTGATAATGGAAGAATGTAAAGCACAAAAGATTAGAACAAAGAAGACACAATCTGAGAAAACATCGCAAAAGGAAATTCTCATGGCATAAGATGGTTTTGATATCGTAAAAAATTACCAGTCAAGACAATAAAATCTGTGATAGAGGACACAGGGCCTCAGATCTGCTCAAATCCATCTACACTGCACTACCAAACAGAGCTGAAACAGTGGAATGTGGACAAAATCTCAGTCAGCCTAGCAACCCTTCTAGAACATCATTGCATTAAATACGTGACCAAATCAGAGAATGACTTACTAGCCTGCTTGTCATAAAACTGCTGTTACATTGACAGCACTTCACTTGATATAAACTGTTTTTAACATACAGAATATGTATAATTTACCCTGCTTGCTTTAACATTGCCGTGGACAACCTGGGAAGTAACATTTTTTATAAACTTTTGCTGCTTAGCTCCCTTCTTGTTCTTGAGTCCAAACGTCTTGTCCTGCAACATAAGCAATTCAGAGAATTGGAACAAGCAAGAAATCTAAACAGCCTTTATAATTATTCAGGTATAGCAACCAACCATTCATTCATTTGCATGTCCCTTGCGGAACTTTGCCTCCCTAACAGCACTCTTGTAGGCCTCTCGGTTGGGAGCAAGATGGCCTGCTGCTGATGCATCCATTTGCAGATCATCAACGATGTCTTTCAGCCATCTTCGCCTTGGTCTTCCTCTTTCTTTTTCCCATTATGTACCCTTCCAAGATGGTTTCCTCTAGATTATCATGACGTTTAATGTGTACAAAATATTTAAGTAATTAAAGGATATTGTCACCCTACTTATTTAACTTGTATACTGAAAATATAATAAGGAATGTTAGAGAAGATGTAGACAAAGAATATTATGATGCCATAACAGTTGGAGGTTATGAAATACCAGAGGTTAGATATGCTGATGACACAGTATTACTGTCTACAACACAAAAAGGAATGGAAAAACTAATTATGTCAGTCTGCAAGAACAGTGAAGAGCAAAACCTCTATCTTAATGCGAAGAAGACTAAATTGATGACAACTGACAAAACAAACAAGGCAACTGAAATATGTATCAATGAGGAAAAACTGGAAGAAGTGGAGAGTTTTGAATATCTTGGATCACTACTAACTAATAATGGAGATACAATGAGGGAAATTAAAAGGAGGACATCTATCGCTCTTCATAAAGTAAAACAAATAAAGAATCTGTGGAGAGGAACAGACATAACCACAAAAATAAGATTTTTAAGGGCATGCATCTTTCCCATCGCAACATATGCCTGTGAGACGTGGACACTTAACAAAACAGCTGAGAAACACATAAATGCCTTTGAATGTAAATGCTACAGAAGAGTTCTCCAAATATCGTGGACACAAAAAAGAACAAATATTTCTATGCTACAAAAGCTTAATATTGAAGACGGCTGGCTAGTAAAGAGGATTAAAGAGAGAAAACTTAAATATTTTGGACACATTAAACGTCATGATAATTTAGAGAAGACCATATTGGAAGGATACATAATGGGAAAAAGAAAAAGAGGAAGACCAAAACGAAGATGGCTGCAAGACATCGTTGACGATCTGCAAATGGATGCAACAGCAGCAGGCCATCTTGCTCACAACCAAGAGGCCTACAGGAGTGCTGTTTGGGAGGCAAAGTTCCACAAGGGACATGCAAATGAATGAGTATAGATATATTTGTTCTTTTTCGTGTCCACGATATTTGGAGAACTCTTCTGTAGCATTTACATTCAAAGGCATTTATGTGTTTCTCAGCTGTTTTGTTAAGTGTCCAGGTCTCACAGGCATATGTTGCGATGGGAAAGATGCATGCCCTTAAAAATCTTATGTATAGTTGTATACTTAGTTTTATATACTTATAAACTAATTATCTACACAGCAAAGTGTGAACTCTGACAAATGGAAACAGCTGCATTGGCAGGGAAAGAACTCACTACTTTCAGTCTAAGAAGCTTAGTCTGCCATTTCTGTTCCTAATAGGATTATAAAGTGTGAGCAATGAAACAAAAAATGGATTAATAGTGCAGCAAGAGCACAAACAACTTCAACACGTGACAAACAAACAAACTTCAACGCATGTGACAAACAAACAACTTCAACGCATGCAACAAACAAACAAAGTTCAATGCATGCGACAAACAAACAACTTCAACACGTGTGATAAACAAAAAAATTAGCCAAATCCCATTAGCAGTGAGGAGAAAAAAAAAACAAAACTGCCTCAGCTGCTGCAGAAAACAAAGACCACAGACAAAGTGCTCACTACAACAACACGAGGAAAGCCAAAGAGGAAAGAAAGAAATCAATTTAAATAAATGTGATTTTACTCTTGTACTGACACCAATCAGACTGGAGTCAGGAAACAAAAATCTCACTCCAACTTTTCTACTTCTTTACATTTCTACTGACTCATCCAAAACTGTTCCCAGTTCTGGGCTCCAGACTTTGATAGTGGCTGATCTCCCTGTTGCTGAGATGCCATGGTGAAGAACTTGGCTATCCTTTGTAGTCGACAATCTTGATGTTAATAGGAGAAATTGATCATGAAAAAAAAAAGGTAAAAGCAGTCCTATTATGCCATGCAGGCACGTAGGTGATGTGATGTTAGCGTCCATATTTTCCCTTAACCTGTCGAGACACTAGAGGCCGATGTGGTCAGGATCGCATCTTCCTGCTTTTCCTCTCCTAGCCCCAGAATAAGCTAGGTACCCGTTTCTACACCGAAGTGACTGGAATGTCTCCGATCGCTTTCAACCCCACCCCGCACCTTCTTCTCCGTGAGAGAATAGTGTACTAACCACTTCACACTCATGAAATAACAGAAGTATAATTACTGATTAACTTCAAACCGTCTTACAGTTGGCATCCTTAGGTATACAGTTGCTGTGACATTCTCTATGCAACTGTGAACCTTCCCTAGCTGATGCCCAGATGAAAATCTTGAAACGCAGACATTAAGTCAGACTAAGAGTGGGCTGTGGTCAGTCTGAATGGCCATCCCAAAAGGAGCTAAATAAAATGTTTCTCAGCAAGCTTCCCTTTTCATGGGAAAATGTGTCATCCATAATCTGATGGTATGGTCTTGACCAGGTGTAGCTTCTCAGTGCCAGTAACACTCTAGCAGAGTTTGATGAAATACTCCATGTATCTCCACCACAGAAAGCTGAAACTCTGGAAAACAAGAGACTACTGCTCAGTTACTGTTTCACTGAAACCGCAAGCTCTTGACAGCTGACATCGTCATGTTGTTGAGATGCAGGCATCATGTCAGATGTGGGGTGGACTACCAGCGGCTTTTTCTGAAGACCAGATGTGGACCTGTTGCCATTTAGCACTCTAGTCCGCCTCTCCTCCAAACACGACCATCCTAATCTGGACTGTCATTTTCTGATCTCTGTTATAATTTTCCTTGTTTCTTGCACCTCTTTCAATTTTCTCGTTGTCCATGATAGCTTTAGCATTCATCTTAGGAGCCACATTTCAGCTGATTCCGGCCTTCCTTGTTATCTCTTCACTGACTGTCCAAGCTTCGCATCCATAAACAGGACTTGTTCACTGTAGCACTCCCCCCCCCCCCCCCCGACTCTCTGAGATGGTGACTTATTATAAAGTATGTATTTAAACTTTAGAAAGAAGGTCTTGACTTGTGCAACTCTGGTTTTTTTACTTTGGTGTTTCATCTTCCATCATCCACTGAAGGTGGAAGATACAGAGGCAGACAGAGAGAGAAAAAAATGTTTGATGGTTGGTATTCTAACACATGAAATGCTGTTGAGATGCACAAGGGATCAAAGGTTATAGAATGTATAAACTAGGAGAAAAGTAGGAACAGCTTTATTACTTAATGAGCACACAGCTGTGATGTTTTGATGTGAACTGAACAGCCATCAAACAATGTCATGCGGATGACAGAAGCCACCTAGCGCTTGACAACCACTACATTCAGGAATATGGGGCACTGGAACCACATGGCTTGAACTCACAATTCAACTACACCTAACATTCCTCCGTTGCATAATCATATTCCCTGTGAACTAAGTTCCACTCCTTTCTTACTTGTAACACATAGTCCAGAACCTTCTCACAGCATCAGATTACAACCCCTCTACCCCAACTATAATCACCTATTCCACCTTCTCCTGACTATATTACCATTGTATCACTCTCTCCCTTTTCTACGCCCCTCCCCATTTATGACCCACCCATCACAAGTCTCCATTTAAACATTCTCTGCACTTCACCATGCACACTTCTGAACACAGCCTCTTACAAGTCACAGTTAAATGCTCCATTCATTATATTTTATTATATTTTTTCCAATTCCTATTTTTTTATCACAGCTTTACTGCCGTGGCTTCGTGTATACTTATATACTTAGTTTTATATACACACAAAGTAAGGCAAGGGTTTTGTAAGGACATGATATCCTACGCCTGTGGGCAGGGACTTTGGGGGGGGGGGGAGGGAGAGAGAGACAGAGACAGAGAGGTGGACCAAAGAAATGAACTTTTAGACTGATTTCAATATCACAATGAGCCCTATCTTGCTGGCAAGGCTGAAGGAACAGACAGATTTGTTACCTAAGGCATCCAGAATGGGTTTCAATCAATCCCACACTTACTGCAGCATCAAAGAAAAAGTTCCGATGTCCATGATTTTTGCTCAATGTCAGGAGTGTCTTGCAAAAGCTACTGTTGTGTACTTATAAAGAAACAAGGACCGGCAACTTCTACAAACTCCTATCATCGATCTCTTCTGAACTGTCTTCCAAGATAAGACAAGCTATTCGGAATAATATTTACACCATTATTCCACGTGTTCTGCTCCAATATAAATTCCTCACCTCTATAATCTTTTCCTTCTTCTTCTGCTCTGTCTTTTTACTTGGTTCATTTGGTTTCTTCTTTGGAGGCATCAGTACTAAGTAAAGGTTGAAAAAAAAACGAAACTTATAAGAATCGAAGTATTTCACCACACGATCCCGTCTGCAAGTAACCGGAAACCGTGTACTACAGATTTAATTTTATATATTGCAGACTTAGTTTCGAATTCAAGGTAAATAACCCTGGAAATACACATTTCAATATTATTTTCCCTTTGATTACTGGCCACTCTTTCGACGTTTATCAATGCACTATGTAGCTATTATGGTAGTGACCACTTGAATCATTATTAAAGTATTATGCGCCCTGGAAAAGATCAGTCTTTCATGTACGTTTTGTTTGGTGTTCTCTTTTTCATGCAGATCTCTTTCTAAAGAGAAAGTCCCCGAGAGAAAGATATCATAACAGGCTGAACACGTTGACTTGAAGCCCCAGCGTTGCTACGGAGATGTGTTGCATAGTGGATGAAAACAGAATGGCTAATCAATAGGGTAGGCTGGGGAGGGGATAGTCTTGCACCAGCTTAAATTTTTTTTTAAATTCCTCTTGGAGGCCCCGATCGCTTGATCTTTCAGTTGGAAACTACAAGGCTTTGGTACGGTAAAGTAAGAGAACAAATTTTGTAGGATTAGACCTCGAAAAAATCGTAGACAAAGCACTTTAGTGAGACGTGAGAAAAAGAAAAATCACAAGAATCTTAGATTCAGTCTATCTAGCCTCGTAGTTTCCTATTTATAAAAAATTATTCCTTAAAACTATACCTGAAACTAACTTCATGTAATAAGTATTCGTTCGTTTGTTATTGCTGTTCAAGTTTACACCAAACATGGCAGGAGACCGTGTGTATGTTTGTCTAAAAAAAAAGTTGGTACCTGCTAGAGAGACTGAATCTAAGCTACGGAATTTCTGTGTCACGATCTCGTTTCTTTCCGGGTGTCACGATCCCTCGTGTCTACTGAGCAGTTACTAAAGACTATGTCAACAAAACACCTTTTTTGGGGTGCTAGTTGGCTAAGTCGATAGTACGCTGTTCTCTCGTGGCTAGACGGCTGCTCGTCCTACCGGAGTCCGTGTTCGAATCCCAGGTAATTCTCTTGTGATTTTTCTTTCTCTCACGTCTCACTAAAGTGCTTTGTCTATGATTTTTTCTAGGTCTAATCCTACAAATCCTACTTGATAGCATACACAGAGATTCATTATGGAGAATTTTAAGTCTATATGGAATACCATCTAAAATTGTCAGCATCATTAAGGACTTATACAATGGATATGTTTGTGCAGTCAAGACAGAAGAAGGGATAAGTGAATGGTTCCAGATTGAAACAGGTGTGAAACAAGGATGTATACTGTCTCCTTTACTTTTTGGGATTACAATAGACTTCATAATGAAAAAATGCTGCACAGGTAACACAGGTATCGACTGGGTACATGGGACCCAACTAGAAGATCTTGATTTTTGCTGATGACATAACTCTTATCAGTAATAATGTGAATTGCATGCAAGAAAAAACAGATAGCCTGTCTTCACTGGGTAGCAAAATAGGACTTGAAATTAACAAGGACAAAACAAAAATAATGAAAATTCCCCTCAATCAAAATTACATATAGAAGGGACAGATGTTGAAGAAGTCAATCAGTTTGCATACCCTGGCAGCTACACAGATCAGGATGGTGACACTAGAAAGGAAGTTAGGATCAGAATTTCAAAAGCAGCATCAATCTTCAAGAATCTTGAGAACATATGGAATTCAAAAGTTATAAGCACAAAAACCAAATTAAGACTATTCAATTCGAATGTAATATCCACCCTCATTTATGCATGCGAAAGCTGGAAATCAACTAAAGAAATAGAAAAGAAATTAGACTCTTTTGAAAACAAATGCCTAAGGAAAATACTCCGCATCAAGTGGAATGAATTCAAGAACAATGCAGAGATAAGACAGATGACTGAACAACAACCAGTCTCACGGGTAATCAGGAAAAGGAGATGGACATATGTTGGTCACGTGATGAGAAGAAATGATCAGAGAATCCCAAAACAAGCTATCAAGTGGAACACAACAGGCCGAAGAAAAAGAGGCAGACCGCTGGAAACTCTGAAGAGGACATTATTAAGAGAGGCCAAGTTAACAGGCATAAAATCCGTTGATGAGGTTGAAAGACTCGCCGAAGACAGGAAAAATTGGCGAACTACTTTGCGAGCCCTATGTGACGTTTAACGGCACGGGGAGGATATAAGATATAAGAATCCTATAAATTTTGTTCTCTTACTTTGATCTTTCAGTCGGTCGTTCTGTCGGTCGTTCTGTCGGTCGTTCTATCATGTCTTGAAACATGGGAACCAGTCGGATGATAAGTGCGGTGCTATTTCTGTCTGTAATTGCATGAATAACCCAAAGATCAAGCTTCTTGATGGGCTCCACCTAGGTGTAGAATATACCTCTCCATACTCTGCTGCCTGGGAACAACGCTCCTTCTCATTCTTCTTAAGAGCTATAGGAAGACACATCAGGACAGGATCTTGGCCTCTTATGTTCGTTTACTTTGATATGTATAAATCAAAGCTAGTCGACCTCCGGTCTTGGGTAGCGGAACTGTTAGAGCATCCGTCTCTCATAGCTGTGGATGATGGCTCGATCCCAGCTGGTAACCCCCCTCAACTTGACCCTAATCTAAGCTACGTTGTAAGAAAGCCATTGAAAAAGTATTCGTGAATTTCTGTTGAATTTCAGGATTTGTTAAAAATCTTTTCTAGTGGGTACTGGGTCACGTACGACACTGTTGGTTTAGGGTCTCTGTCAAAGAAAAGTTGAGAACCGTTGACATGATGTATCCCTCGAATACTTCAGATTTTCTTTATTATGTTACGTGTGTTCCTCCATTCCGTCAAATAGGGCGGTGGAGCGGTTATAATACTTGAAAAACAGAGACGGACAAGGACCCTATCCTACCTTCCCTCTATGCTGCCGAAAACAGGCTGTTGCGTTTCTTCTGTCGTGCTACATTTTTAAAGAGGAAGGTACTAGCCAACGATGTGTTTTGTTTATAATGATGACCATGTCAAGAAGACCTTTTTTCCCAGGAACTAATGGAAACTTCTTCCATTATATGTCTGTATTTCGTTATCTTCGCTGATCATACGACTGTACTTCATTATCTTCACTGATCATACGACTGTACTTCATTATCTTCACTGATCATACGACTGTACTTCATTATCTTCACTGATCATACGACTGTACTTCATTATCTTCACTGATCATACGACTGTACTTCATTATCTTCACTGATCATACGACTGTACTTCATTATCTTCACTGATCATACGACTGTACTTCATTATCTTCGCTGATCATACTACAGTATTTCAACACCTTCGCTGATGATTGTACAATATTTCAGTATCTTCACTCATCATACGACTTTACTTCAGCATCTTCACTGATCGTATAACAGCACTTCATTATCTTCACTGATCGTATAACAGCACTTCAGTATCTTCACTGATCGTATAACAGCACTTCAGTATCTTCACTGATCATATTACAGATGATCTATACCAAGATCTTTAACAGGCTGCAGTGAACTGAAATTTGCCATTACATTAAGATCGATGACCAATAAACTATTTTTCCTGCCAACTAAGCAACCAATATTCTTTTTTTTTTTTTTGCAGACCTAAAATATGTCTTTGTTTCTTGCTTGAACTAATTTGACACATCCTAACATCCCCAGCCTTTCATGGAAAATTCACAACTTCTTTTGTTTAAATTAACATATCTTTGTTGTGATGATTAATTTATCACCTACGCTGTAAATGTTAAAGTAAAATTCTGCACTTTCAGAAGGTGACATTCAGTTGCAAAAAAAAAAAAAAAACCAGGCCACTGGGAACTGTTTCTTGGTTGTTTATGGCAGTAGTGACAT